>JAZDUH010000130.1:11687500-12145000 GCA_036419115.1 Scarus forsteni | reverse complement strand
GGTTAAATAAAAGCTAAATAGAAAGATAAATTTAACAGAGGGAATAGTCCATATTCTTGTGCATAGAAGTACTTTGTCATGTGGAGGAGACATGCAAAACACACTGATACAATGGGCTGAATAATGATGATCATGAAACATTCAGGTCTTTAATGCCAAATTGAGATTGTACTTTCATGAGCTTCGCTTTTGTTTCTCAAAACAATATAAAAGAAACCATATTGACACCCTAAATATCTGACTGATGTACTCAATGGTTCACCAGGGCTTTTTGGTCATCTGAAAGAGATAAGATTTATCAATTTATTTATGGTGCACTTTTAAAAGTGGTTGTAGATACGGGAAGATGTAATGAAGAAAGAATAGATTTACAGTTGTTATGGAGCGATACACTGTGATAAAGTTCAATGAATGCTGCCTTATAATGAGCAGAGTAGATGTAATGTTTCAACTTCCAACTGTGTTCAAGGTTGAAATGTAAATCATTAAATCGAGGTGAGAAACAAAAGCCACCCACGTTTACATGATCTTATTCCTGGCTCCCTCACTTTCAAAGACAGTAAAGAAAAGAACTAAAGAACATAAAGATTAATGTGATCCTCCACCATAGTTCTAGATGTGAAGTTTGATGTCCCAATTTTTATCTACATTTATATATTTGTTTTTGGAGTGCTTATTCAAAACGAGCAACTAACACATAAAGAATCTAAGTGTCTGTGTGGCGTCTACT
Organism: Scarus forsteni; assembly: GCA_036419115.1. NCBI lineage: Eukaryota > Metazoa > Chordata > Actinopteri > Labriformes > Labridae > Scarus > Scarus forsteni. Next base: position 12,144,270 of record JAZDUH010000130.1, on the reverse strand, counting down.
GTTCATTCTCCTGTTTATACACACACAGTCTTTTGCAAGAAAGGGAACCTTCATTTGCAAAAATCCGCAGCAAACCCTCCTAGAGACAACATGCATAATTAATACCTGCAAAAAGAATAAATTGTCACTGCTGAAAGTTGTAAGTCACCATCTCAGTCACATCATAAATCTCTGTGAAATGTGATTTCATTAAGCTCCTGAGCAATAAAGATTACCAAGCGAAAAGTTCATTGAGGACTTAATCAAAAGAGTAAAATGAAACCGGCTCTGCTGAAATCAGACCCACCTTTTTATAGACCTGGTTACAAAATTAGAATACCTTCAAGCAAAGTTATGATTTGCACCATAAATCTCACAATTTCCACATCGTCATGAAACTTAATTTGATCGGGTCAGGAATTATGTCTCATTTTCTTTTCTGATCCAATTCATAGTCCGCTGAAGTTTTGGGCCGTGATGATTTTGGCCGAGAAGTCTGAAAGTCAAAGACAAAGGGGATTGTATTAGCGGTGTAAGCTCCGTGTTGAGCGTGCCTGCAGATAGTGCTGAAGGGCTTAAGGAGGGCACACAGCCTCTCCAGGGACTAAGAGGGACTGACAGTGGCACTCTGAATAACGCTTTACTGTGACTGGAGCAAGCTGCACCACTAGGCCTGTTTGGACTTACAAACACATGCGAATGCCGAAGTGAAGGGGAATACAAAAGGGCAGAGGTGGTGCTGGATAAAGCAAAGAACACATTTATGCTGTAGGAAATCTCTCACATTTGTTCATCTTTTAATGAGCCAGGGTAACATCATAGCATCATTATGTTTCCTTATTTAGTACAGAAAGACAGTTAATGGTGGCTTTATGCAAACAAAGTGGAAAGTGCTAAGCCATCTTAATGCACATATGAATTAGTTTCATGCATAATTTTGAGTTCAGACTGCACTTATTGGCTTGTGCTGCCAACATGAAAGATAAAGTACTTCAAGTGCATAGCTTGTTTGTGACAGCTTGTTTGTCCCCTATCAAAATAACAAGTTTTCATTAGAAATAACATTGACACCAGGTATATTTGTCAAGAAAACGTGATATTTATGTCAACGTTTGACATAAAAACACTTGGTATGAGTCAAAGGGAATGGACTTTTGTCTTGATGTTGGAAACACAAACTGAGAGTGGTCAAAATTGTTTGATCCATGCATGTGGATCTCATTATTTTAGGAAAATACACTTGAAAAATTATGGGATTAATACTCTAATTTCTCCCCCTCTCATTTATATTATGATTAGTGCTCTCAGATGATTAAAAAAATTAATCTAATTAATTACCGGATTTATTATTAATTAATCTAATTAATCACATTTTAATCTCATATCTGCTTAAAGAGGACATATCATGCTTGTTTCTCCTTTTCACTATGCCAGACTAGGATGCCTGTTAAGCATTTCTGCCCACAGTACAAGTCATTTAGTTCCTTCATTGCCCCACAATAGCATTCTCAATATCCTCATTTTAGGCCATTATCAAGCGCTTGTTGAAACGCTTGGTCTCAAGGCTGACCTAAAGTTACCTCGCAACGTCACAGCCCTTTGTGCTCTGATTGGTCAGCTCTATCGGGGGTAGAGCCAGCTTGTCCTTCTTCTTCTACTGTATTTTCCGGCAGGCTCAAAGCAGCGACCGCTCATTGAGTCCCCCTACAGGCCAGAGCTGGTAATGAGGGAGTGTGAGCGAGGGAGCTTTATACCCCTGCTGCTGGATGTGTTCCTCGGTGAGGGTTTGGGGCTGACGGACATCACAGAGGAGGAAGTGTTTTATCAGATTACTCCAATAAAAAGAAAGGTACCTCGTGATGTCATGACGTTTGAAATCTCGCGGACATCTCGCAATGACCCATTTTCAGAGGCATCAAATCTCGTTCTAGGATATCAGAAAAAATACAATATCTCATTTTTTGAAAATTAAGGGAGTGTAAGGTCTTGTTGTCAAATGTATTATATTATATGTAAGTATTAAATCATGCATCAGCATGATATGTCTCCTTTAAAGTACCCAAATAAAGAATTTGAATTCTAGGAAATTATAAAATTGTAGTGCATGACTAATCAAATGAATACACTAAGAAGTGAAGATTTGTAAATCCACATTTTTATTGGTGACTAAATAAAACCAAAGTCAGAGCAACTTGTCCAGAAAATTTTAAGCTCAATCAGGCAACTCAAATTACACTTTAAGTGTGTTTCATAAATCAAATTCAATCTAAGAAAAAGGTCGAGGACATCCAGCAAAACAATTAGGCCTGATGCATTATTAAAGAATTCAGTAAATATAGATGAATAAATGCAAAAATAAAATAAGACTAAGTCTTAAATAGGTCATTCCTGTTGTCACCTGGGCTTTGTTTGGTTTGACTAGAGACGCATGTGTAGTGACGTGCCACTGCCATGTACGGGTCCTTCAGCTGGCCAATATCAAAATGTTTGTGTGCTATGATTAATCTTGCGATAAATTTTTATAACGCATTAATTTGCGGTGTAATTAATTAATCTAATTAATGCACTAAAGTGACAGCCCTAATTATGATACTTTCAAAGTCAACTGTTCAAAAAGGTGTTGTCTTTAACATGCCAAATCTTGATCTTTTACGAACTCTTCATAGCCAAGTTCTTGTCAAAAAGGTGGAAAACTGCCCAATCTTGCAATGATAACAAAACCGTTCAAAGACATCCTGAAACTGCATCCTAATTTGGAAAACCAACAAACATAGTCATGCCTCCCTTGTTCTGTGACCACCATTCCCTGAAGTTTCATCAAAATTGGCTGAGAACTTTCTGAGGTATCATCAAAAATCTGGAAAAGTTCCTCATCTCGTAATGTCAAAAAGTTGTCTAAAAATTCCAAGATCCACATTGAGACAAAATGACAAACTTACTTCCTTGAAGTGCTTGAAGAGCCAAACCCTTGCCAAGGCAGAGTGAAATGTGAAAAACCAGCCTATTTCACAATGTTGCCAAATTCTTTTTAAAATTCTTGGAGTTGCATCTGTATTTGGATCACCACCAAAGTCAAATCACTTCTTCTTTCTGCCATGACCAACATTCCCTGAACAATTCATCAAAATCCAATGATAACTTTTTGAGTTATCTTGCTCACAGTGTGACCGAGAGACAAATGCCAGCAAAAACACATTGTTTCTGCTGTGTTGCTCATTCCAAGACTTTAGAGTTGTACCTCCTTTCAAAGGTCTATAATCAGGCATTCTTTTTATGTAAGATACAATATCATTCAAGGGCTATAGTTAAGGGCCCAGGGTCTTACACTGACCACCTAAGTTGATCTTTTGTTTTGTTGCTGACTTCCTTTCCACTTATCAATTAGCGTATTTTTTCAAATCTGTTTGTAATATCAACAGAGTAATTCTGAATTATTTTCTGATAGTAAGAGGTTTCATAGTCATGCTCATTTTTGTAATATTAAAATAATTAAAATTTAAAACCCTTACTCTGAATTTTATAATATCTGCATCATGTGCATTTATTAAACTAAGACATCCTCAATTCTGTGGTAAATTTGTGATTTGAAATTGCCCATAGGAGTTTGTTTGAGCATGAATGGTTGTTTGTCTGTCTGTGTGGTGCCAGTTCAGGGTGTACTCTGCCCATAAATTCAGTTTCAGACAGATGAAGCAGGCATCAAAACTAAAATAATGTTTGAGTTTTTAAAGGAAAAGCTTTGGGATTCTTGTGGCAAAAAATACCAACAATCGTTAAACGTTTTTCCTACTGCATGGGGAAAAACAAAAATACTAAATTGCAATATATGTGGTTTTTTTTGTGTGTTTGTTAAGATTTAAACATCAAACTGAAAGTTAAAGTCTTTTTTGGTTTAAGCAACAGAACATTAGTACTTACCATGTTCTTTTTAATTTCTAAAACTTTAGTTTGCATGATAGAATAAAACAACATTTAATTCACTGGAGGTCAACTCCTGGGTGACACCATCTGCTGCTGTGTTAGCACCTCAAACCCTCCGATCCATTCTTTACCTTCATCCTCCTGATTTTTACTGCCTTACCCATCACCAGCAGACGGCTTTATGAGCTGAGAACAAAAATGATTGCTTTTGAATTCAGATTATATGCCTCTCCGCTTAGCTCTCTCTTTTCCCCCATGGCTCGCTTTCTTTGCTCTTGCTGTCTTTTCCACCTCCAACACACTCACACACACATACTCAATAACACACAACTGTAAACACACAGCCACACACTCCATTGCATATATAGTACACTCTGTATATGCAGGCTAGAGTTTGAGAATAAGTTATTGTGATATGAATCTCAAATGGCAAGGCCCTCAAAAGCACTTTGCAGAGGACAAGGTGTATTTGCATACACCCATGGGAGCCGAGGTATTAATGTGCTGCTGTCAGGTCATATTTCAACAACTCAGTAAACACAGTCACACTAAAACTCTCTTCTATATCTCAGTTTGATTAACGCCCTAAATATGATTATACTGTGTTTTGTAAATAAATCTTCGAAGAGAAAACAGGTCAGTTTTTTTATTCATACCTTATTCAGTACTCTGTTTTGTTAGGTGTTTACTACCACAAAATCCTGGATCAGATTTTATAAAAGGTATTGACAGCCTTCATTCACATGGTCAGCAGGAAAAAAGGGTGTCAGCTGTGATCATCTTGCAAAGGATTCCTCAAACCCTCCAAAAAATATCTCATAACATTGCATGAAAACCACAAAAGTTAAATATTAATATAATCCTCATTTGGTACCTGTGATATTAAGTAACATAAAATCATGCACAGTAGTTTCAGCAATGTCTCTTTAGGTTTTATTTCTTAAATATAGGAGACTGATATTGGATCAATGATTCTGCTGTTTGGAAGGTAAAGAATAAAACATTCTTCATAATCAAAGTTATTGATGAATCATTGGCCAACAATGGCTCATTGATACGTCAGGATCACAGTTAGCCGACAGTGAGTGTTTTGGGAGTAAGTAATGAAATGTAGTTATTTGTAATTTTTTCGGAAGGGGTAATATTATAGTCAAATTTGAACAAATATTTATATCACACCAAGGTATGTTTAATGCTACTTTTTTGTAAGATGCAGACACAATGGAGCTTCTGAGGGCATTAATCCACTACTTGCTCAACTATGGGCTTTCTTGCTGAGGCTCTGTAAAAGTAAACTTGGGAGTTGTCTCTTTATTGCCTTGTTTGTGCAATTGAAATAAAGTTATTCAAAACACATTAAAAAATTAGCTTTGTTGTTGCACATTGGCATTCAAACCGATGATCGCCTTGAATCTGTGACAGTTCACATAAATACATAAGTAAAGATGGACATTTTTTTCTTTTGAGTTGCGAGTATTAAGAGCTGAACTTGCACAAGTTATGTGATAAATAAGCTTTTTACTCGTGAGAATTTTGTTCTTCTTATTGATTATGTTCCGCTTTCATACTTTATATAACTAAACAGAATCTCAGAATGTTAGAGACACAAATTTTGAATTGATAGATGAATTTTACAGTGCCATTAATATGTTTAAATAACAAAAGCTAAATCCTTATTTAAGCTTCACAACTCAGTTAGGCTGTACTTGGCTTAATGCATCCACTTTTTATTTCCTCTGTCAAAAGGAGTTGAGTGAATATATATTATAATTTCAAAACAACTATTTCTATATCATAATAATCACTCAAATCTTACTCTAACTTTATTTGAAACTGTATTGATGTATCTTAAAAACTTTCCCTGCTCTGTCTGGTTGCTCTGCATAGGACAGCCTGTCATTGTGGCCACTATGTTGTGGATGATAATGTTTTCAGGCAGTAGGTCAGATGAGGAGACAGTTGCTACCAGGATGAAAGTAAATGACCAATTGATTTTGCAAGCAGGATGCTAAGGGGAAGGGTACAGTAAGTACAAATGAAGTGTTCATCCCTCAATATGCATATATGCTCTTTAGTTAAAGGATTTCAGCCAGCTCGAGGCAGTTACCTGATTTCAGAGATCATTACACATTATGGATGCAATGGTGCATCCTTATATTTTGAATGAGTTTTCCGCTGATGAATCCTTTGACTGTTCACTCACTTGAGGCTCATTCATATAAGAACGAGCTCCTGCTTCATTAAAAACACTGCTCACATGCTATCACTCCTTCAATACAAGAGCAAGAGCTGCTGTATTCCAATATGTGATCTATTAAAATATTTAACATTAAACTACATGATACCTTTATTTCTCCTAACAGCTACACCCTTTGGCTCACATAGACTCACATCATTTATTTTTAATTTTAAACTGAGGGCATTGCCATTGAACTACGTCCATCCAATTTACATTTGCTTCTACATGCAGACCCTCTTCAGCTTGTCCCTTTGCTCCTGGCTCTGTCGTCACCTTTACAACATGCTTGCCCACAGTTTCATTGTCTGTCTGTTCAGGCATCTCTTCCTCTTTTTACCCTTCTTTGATCACCAGGAAAACTGCTTTGTGTTTGAAGTGATAACCTAATGGTGACCTGCTGTTGTGTCAGTTTACTGTTGTGTCTGATTTACTCATAGGTTTGTGAGTATAAAAACATATTTTGGTCTGTATGAGGAAACCAGAGTGCCCGTAGGAAACCCACACAGGCACAGGGAGTACATGCAAACTTCACAGAGAAAAGTAGTTTTTATGTTCAAGAGAGGAATGTCTGTGAAATTTTGTCTTCCTGTTTTGCTGCAGCAGTTGGTTAAACATGGGCATTATTTTTATTTGCATGTTATTGTTTTTTACTTTTCCTCCTTGGACTAGGTGAAACCGCAGCCTGCCCTCCTTCCTTCACCTCTCCCTCCGTGTTCCAAGATCCCGCCCCCAGCTCGTGCAGCAGCAAACTCAATCAAAAACAGCTCAGCTCAACTGAAAGTATCAAACACGACAGACATCTCCATTATAACACACAGCAGTAGCCATTTCAACTGGACCGGCGGCAATGCGGGTTTGGCGCCGCCAGAGCGGAGCCGAGTGTGGGGGAGGATTTATCTTTCTCAGCCTGTCCTCCCCAGCTCAGCTTACAGTGCTAACGATTAGCGGCTAACAGGCTAACCCGCTCCGCTACAAGTTATTAGCCCGTGCAGGCACAAACTAACCACAGTTATTCAGCAGACATCTCCCACTGTAGTAAACAAAGCCATTACCTGATCAACGGGCGCGAAGCGGCCGATGCTTACGCTCTGACGGCGGCTGAGGCTATTCGTTAACGTTAGCCGTTAGCCGCTAACAGGCCTCAACCCAGCGGGCAGAGCTCCGTTGGGCCCAGCAGAGGGAGGCGGCTGTCTCGGCGCTAGGCTTTTCCGGCTCCATGATAGTTCAGTAGCTAACGCTGCTAGCTGCTCACCGGAGGTAGAGGGGAGGAGGCGGGACCATGGGCAAGATGCTGCGTACTGCGTAGCGAGGGAGACGAGGATTGGATGGACTCACGGACTAACTCACAGACCAATTAATAGTCGCAGGTTCTTAGGCTTGATTGGTCAGCTAGTATGCAGCTTTTCAGCGGATATACTGAATGGATTTTTTTCATTCTTTTTGGTCTTTATACTGTGTAGATAGGACCATAGGACCATGACAGCCTTATAAACGGTGTTATTAAGATGTACAAAGCTTCAAAATCGTAGACCATAGCTTTAAACATGCGCATTATTTTTATTTGCATGTTATTGTTTTTTACTTTTCCTCCTTGGGCCAGGTGAAGATGTGCATATTTGTTGTGAGAGGGTAAAGTTCTGGTCAAACCGACGTTTTACATGTCAAAGTGTGAACAATTGGGCTCAGAAAATTTTTAAGAAATATACCATGTAGTTTTCAAACCTTTACAGGGCCTGGAATAGCAAAGATTGTAAAATGGAATAAGCTGAGAATTTCCCTTGACAGTATTGTGATTACACTTTAGCTTTTCAACAATATACCCCAAAATTGGAGAAACAAAATGCACAGATAAAAGCTCCTTTTGTCAAATGAGTGTATGATCACTCAGAGGAACTCTTTTAATTTGAGTGATATTTGCTGCCTCCTTGGCAGCTGGAGTCCGACAGTTTTTTTCAGATTTTGAAAAGCAGAAAATGTTGAATCCAAAGAAAGCTCATGTTGGATGACAAAGAATGTAAGACTTCCTGTGCAGACTTAAAAACTGGGGTTTAGGTGATATTAATGAGAGCACATTAAAAGCATTGAGCCAGTATGTAACCCAGTCTGCGATCTCTCCAGTGCACCCCACAAGGAATAGAGCCGAGGAGAGGCTGCAGGGTTGGGGCTGCAAGTAAAAAGGTTTAAATGTAACATTTGTATGTCCTAGATAATTTTCCTGAATATGACAAGCAATTACCATTGTCCAGGTTTGGCAGCATGACTGAGCGAGCCCTGCCAGAATTCTACCTTTGAGGACAAGCTTTTAGAATTCAATATGCAATTTGAGATTTCTCAAAAAGCTTTTTGTCTGCATACACTCCTTTTCTGTCATTGAAAAGACAACACATAAAAGCACTGCTGCTGTCTTCAAGACATAGTGATCTCAAACTACAGTATACCCATATTCCACAGAGAAACATCTTCAGAAATAGCCTGGTGCACTCACAGGATTGTGTGATCACTGTCATGGCATATATATAAATATATATTGGGATCTATTTTTACACTTTGTTATGATCCCTGAAGCCTTTTGAAATGCATGAAGATTAATGAGAAGCCTTTCGTCAGTGTAATTTAAAAAACAAGTCAGTGAGGGAGCGGCACACGTAGCCACGCAGGTGGGTTGCTTGTCCTGAGAAATATTTGCCACTTTCGGAGGAATTAAATCACTGAATAATTTATTATTCAACAAATTTAAATGTAAAATGGCTCGGGCAGCCAGCCACCTGGGGAGGGATCTGTACAGCACCTGCAATAATGGGTAATATAACAAGCAGGGCTTTTTGCTGTTCCTTATCTCGTAGGGAGCCTTGAGGCCAAAAAACTTGCATAATGCATACATAATGAGGAGGTCATGGGCTCTGAGGATGACAGGTCAGTGGTCATAGATCATTTAAATTTGTCAATATCAAAAGTTTAATTATTTTTTCAGGTCAATAAATCACTTCATATCATCAAATTTCCCTTCATTTTCACAAGGCCGGAGAGGTCAAATGTCCTGTCAGAGGTCTTGCTCGAGTTCTGCCATTTCGTTGATCAGTGCTGTAATGAGCAAAATGCATTATTAAGCAGATTATTAGGCTGTCCCAGTGCTGGGCCCTGAAAACGACCTTTGTCATTTTAACTTAACTTGAGCTGGTTACTTTGCCACCCTCAGGTCAGATGGAGGATAAGATTAAATCCATGAACATGGTCAACCATCAGTAGGCGATCAGTTCAACACTGTATATTCGCTTCTGAGTCATGATATTAAAGGGATAGTCAAGTATTTTTTAATATGGTTGTTTGAGGCACCTGACAATGGTCAGTTAAGAGGCTGAAATGACTTCTGTAGCACTGTACCTTAAAGGATAGCAAGCTGAGACGACTGTTCATGTACACAGCTGCTGGCAGGTGCAGCTCGCGACATTGAGGATAAACAGCCATGAAACTCTTTTGTTTTGAAAATACAATTGGGCAGAAATTTGTCAAGTGCATTATTGTTTCTCTAGGGGCCTATTCTACTAAGCAAGTTCAGCCTAGCGAGATAGCCTTGGAGCTACCTCGCTGAACTGAGCGCGGTAGCCGGCAGTCTCGCTAAACGGTCTGACAATGCTGCATATCAACCTCATAAGTGGATCCAGCTTTGCAATGAGCGCGTGCACGCATATAAGGCGGAGCCCGCCGCATCTGACCAATCGTGAACATGGACAGTCTGGAGCGTCAGAGCAGGTCGGAGAGCGAAGGACTGTATACTTCACACACGAGGAGCAGGAGGCAATCATGACAAAGTATGAAGAATTAAAACATGTAACAAACATCAAAAGCAACACCGTCGCCGCTGCAATAGCACAGAAGGAGTGCTGGCAGAAAATTGCTGACAATCTCAATGCGTAAATATAGCGCGTAAAAAATCTTTTGTGCCATCATCATCCTGAAATAGCACTGTTCAACATGCACTTTTACTGTAACATGCACCAGACATGTCTAATTCATTTCCAAGACGAATTCATTCATTTGTTCATTCCTATCGTGTTTACATTTTTTGTGTGATATGTAGGCCACATGAGCCCTACATGAATTCCTGTCACAATTTTAAGACGGGCAAAATAAAATATGGCAATAAAATATTGCCATGGAACAGAAGTGTTGGCATTGAAGATCTTGTTACGGCAATGAGAGTTCTTCATTCCCTTTAACTACCTGTAGCAAGGTAGTTAAACCTGCTGCCCCAGAGCAGGTTAGCCGTTCAGCGTACGTTACCATGGAGACTCACCTCGCTAAGAAGTGAACCCGTCTCGTAGAACAGGAAACCTGGAACTTACCCTCAAAGCTACCTCACTAGGCAGTAATCCTGCTTCGTAGAATAGGCCCCAGGAAGCTGCTTTGCACCATTTTATGATGTAGCAAATGAATGACTTTGTGTACATCTGCCTGTTCACCCCTGCAGATAACTGCAATAACCAAACACAGACCCCAGATGTTTTCAGGATACAATTTTGAGGATTCTTGCCCAAAAATCTACTTGTATATGTTTCAGGCCATGTGTATAAACCTTTAGTGAGGACATGGCAACATTGTCAAAAATACCCCAACTAAGTGGAAGCTATTGGTAAGAGGTCAAGTGTAAAGGCAGATGATATGAATGACATCAAATGGTTGTAAATGATTCCCAATCCTAACCATGTCATGATTGATTTTTCCACAAAACCCCACCCTCATCATAGCATTTACCTGCCGAGAGTTATTTTGTATAAAACCAACAGAAAGGTGTGCTGTACTATAAGTTTCATCTGATAACCCTTAAACCATGTCAAAGTCTTGAAATCTGGTATTACATAGGTAAAACCGCTGTATTGTGCAAAATTCTGCACACATTTCACAAGAAAAGCAATAGTAATGTTGTCATGTATTACTATTGTTGCTGCTGTTTTAAGGTTCTTCAACAGCTGTCATAGCTGATCCTGGTCCCGTACAGGGTTTATCTGAGATGTTTCAGATTTGTTTCCATGTATCTCTCCTTCCTCACTGTTCTCACCTTTACATCAATGATGGATTGGTTTTGTTTTAGCTGTTATCTTTTTGACAGGAACTCAACATGCCACGACACTTAGCTAAGCTCGCAAGATTCTTTATATTTTAGATTTGGTGATGTTTTAAGGCAGTTTGGTGTCAACAAAAAGGCAAACTAATGTAAAGGATTCATATGGTCTCCATTTTGCTTCACATCACTGGTTGTTTGGATAAAATTCACTCTCTCACATATGGCAGCACTTTAAAAGCATACATGCTTTTATGTGTTGCCTGTTCTGTATTGACTTGTTTATATTCGCACATTTACATTTCTGCCATCAAGCAATTCCCATGTCCTCCTCCAGCATCTGTATCTTACATACATGCTGACTTCTTTTTATTTCCTAAATCCTTGTATATTTAAGTGGTCCTTGAAGTCGTGTGCCAATGAAAGCCTGAAAGCCTTCTTATCTACAAACTATACAGACATGAATGTGTGCCCTCAGTACTAAAGTAAATGTAAACTGCAGAGAGGGGAAGAGGGAAGATTTTAATACTGGATGCTTATAACTCGTTCATATAAATCCAACAAGGTAGAATAAAGCAATGTTGTAGCCTTTATTTTTGCCTGAGTTTTACCCAGCAGTCTTCTGAGTTCATAAATCAGTCCTTTGGATCTGACTTTAAAACACTATTATTTTATTGGTGCAAACACTCTCCTACATGATTTGAATGCAGTGTTTTGGTAGTTTATAAGTAAGAGGCTAGTACGTCCACTGAATGACCAAACTGTGGACATTTGGTCGTCTATATCACTTTTTGTAGCACTATTGGTTGTCTAACTTTGACTCATAGCTCTGTTGGCATTTCAAGCATGGAGACAAAAATAGTTATGTCTACAGTCACTATCAGAGCAAAATGACAACTCATGACAGAGAAAAAATGTGTGCTTTGATTCTCAGCATCAGTAACTGGGGCAGAGATTATGATGCACTTTGTGCAACATTGATTAACATACTGTGCAGGAGGAAGCCACTGCTGACAGCAGCTCTGCTGTTAGACTTTAACTTTTGCTGCTGATGAATAAAGTTCAGTATTGGAGTCCTGAGTTCATTGTGTGCTTGCAATGCAGACTCCTGCTGGCAGGCCAAATCAAATTAATCTGAGTTATTAGGTTAAATATTTGGTGGAGATCAATGGGGTTACTTTTTCTTCTTATGAAAAGTGGCCCTTTCTGCCTAGTGCTTTTCTTTGATTTTCAGTCAGGGATGCACTTTTTTATTCAAATATCTGATAGCTGACACCAATCAAGTACACACATTAGAATCGAAACAAAACTCAATTAATCAAATTATCCAGCAGTCAATCAATGAATCAATAAATCATTCCATCAATCTCTATTTGTATAGCAACAAACCATACCATGTTTTTTCAAGAGACTTAACAAAAGAGTAGGTAAATGCCATACATGTCCTTTATTTTATTTTATTTCAGTTATTATTATCAGTTATTTTAAGAGAGATGTAGAAAGAAGAGACACATGCAGATGCAAAGAGACTAAAATGAGAATATATGACAGTGATTATTTATGGATGCCTAGACCATAATTTTGTCTTTATGATAATTGTCAAAGACTCCTCAGACCTACAGTTGGTGTATAATGGTAAGAAGCTGATATTAACAGTCTATAAAAAGATTATTTTTGTCTGCATGTCTACATTGTGCATCTTTTTCTCTCCAGTGATCCGGTAAAGTTCATCACTGATACACTCTGAAATTATAGGACTTAAAGGTAATTTCAAAGTCAGCTTATATTGCCATTGAATTTGTGAAGATACACAAATAGATCAGGTCGTGCAATCAACATGAGGTTCGTGTGAAATTTATCTTGAAATACTTTTGACATCTTTTTTTCCCTTTTAAGACCACCATACCATTACACATCCCAAACAAAGTGGAGATAAAGAGGTAATCTTGATGAAGAATAAAATATCTCCCACATTTTAATAGCTCTCCTAGGGAATAGATATGGTCTTCAGTCATACTCAGGGAGTGCATTTCATATTCAAACACAAATGGAGCAATTTGTGCAAATAGCATGCGTAATAGTGGGGCAGACTCCCAGGTGTGTGAGCGACTGCCAGACCTCGGAGGAGATGCTCCTCACCCTAAATGCTTTAGCAACTAATCTCTGGGCCTACAGAAATAGGGCAGTGAATGAATTAGGGTGCCACTGGTTCAGGACGTCAGTGAGAAAAAAAAGAGAGAGACACAGAAAGGGCTAGATCTGTAATGAATTTGCTACTCGCCATACTAAGCAGGCGCAGCAAGCAAAGTGTGAAATCAGACGAGACTGGTGGTGGCTAGCACGGTGTCGGAAGGAGCCGTCTCTTAGTGAGCCGAGGAATAATTCAGCTGTCATTCCAGGGGACAGTGATAAATAACAAATTTCTCAGATGGCTAAGAGAGGGCAGGGATCAGATTAATCAGCTAAACTTTGCGTTCTGGTGATGTTAATTGGAGATAAATTAATGAATGGACTGCAAAATGCAAACCACCCCGCTATCACCTCCCTCAGTAGATTTTTTTTTCTTGATTTGGAGATTTACCCCTTGAAAACATTTGAAAAACAGTCAGTCAAATGTTCACATTCACCACTTACCTCCAGCATGCTTGGTGAGAGTGTTCAGGTCTTTTTCTAAGGCTTTATGCAAAAGTCACAAATGTGTACGTCTGCTCAATGAGAAGAAAGATGCAGAGGAAATTGATAATGCTGTATCTTTTTTTAATAAATACAGTACATGTATATATGCTTGGATATGGGAAAGTTGAATCATACAAGGACATTTTTATCTTAGGTAGGCAAGATATGAGAAAACAAATGTGCCATGATAGGGTTCAATACTATGATAAGGATATGAAGTGAAACCAATATTCTTTGTGAAAGAAATCTTGAAGAAGGGAAATGTGGTCTTCAGTTTAGAAACACCACAAATGTGCACATCTTAGAGCAGGTTAAAATCACAGCATGTAATGTCAGAAAACTGCAGAAGCAGATGTCGAATCAACACTGCAAATATAGTGCAAGCGGACAGCCTGATTGCAGCATATTAAAATGTATTAATCAGTTTAGTTTTAAATATAGCTGCTTAAAACCTAATCCTCTTGAATCCAGAACAGTCCAAAAAGCATTTCTCTTCATCACTTTTGGCACTTCTGTTATCTGAGAGTAGCATATTGCTAGCAAGGGATTCATTTGACTGCACCAAAGTGACATTAAAGAAGGGGAATACTTTGACCTTCATTCAGGTAAGAGGGAAACCATTGTTTTTCATGAAATATTCTCATTTATTCTAATAAATTTTGATTTTTAATTATGGACAATTCAAATAATTTATTGCAATAACACAAAATTTCAGTGTAAATGTAACTATGAGCCATTTAAGGTAGCATACGTATTCTAGTACCTTAAAACTAGATTTGAAAAGTATATAGTTGTAAGACTGAACAGTATTTTATAAAAATGCTTCTAAAAAGTGTCATTTATGTAAAGCATGATCCCTACAAAATGATTGAATATCTCAGCCTAAGCACTCCCAACATTGTCGGGCAGGTTATTGTCAAAAATACAACAAAACAATACATATAGAATATTCTTAGTTTCTTTGTTGTAATTAACCAATGATATGTCAATACTGCACCATAAAACACTGATATAGTGTTTGGCCAATAATATCACATTAGGGTGTATCGATTTCCTGTAGGAGTGAGATTGCTCACAATAAAAGGAAACAGTTGTGATTACTGGATTAAGTGTTGCTACATGAAGAGGAGAGCTATTTTGCAGATATTCCCATCCATATAAGGTCATCTTGACTTGACCTAATGAAGAAATAAAACTGTTGTTGTTCTAAAACAATTACATGAATATTTTAAATTAAAGCTCCAGGATGGTAACCAGGACTGGAATGGTTTGGCTTGAGAAGCACCAACGTCAATGAAGCACTATAAAAGTCATAAGAGAATCTGTTTCGGGTTCTGTCTATTATGATTTGCTTTAAAGCTGTTCTCTCTCAATAATTTTGGAATTTCTCCCTGTGGGACTGATACAGGCATATCTTATCTTAATTTCTCAAGAGGCTGCAGAATGATTCTGTCTGTGTCTTCCTTTAAACAGCTGGAAATTTTCAACACTTAAACTCAATTAATAGACAATAGATACAACCATTGTATATTTTTGTATGTATGTAACTTCAATAAGGATTGATCAACAGATTTAAGAGTAGAGAAGACCATTCTTAGTTGATGACTTAAGGCAAATAAGTTCCTATTAATGTCTTAAATAATTAACTTTTGGTTTTAAAATGCAACACAAAAGTATTTTACTGTGTCATGATGTTATGAATAGGTATAAAAATATGGTATCAAGGTGGTACTGTTGCCAACACATCCAATACATACTGAACCAAATCCTAACAGATAATCATGTGATACAATAATCTCAAGTCTGTGCCAAAGGTGCTGCACCCTCTCTGCCCTCTATGCCGAGTAAACTGCCTGATGTTTATCCTGGCATTACAGGCCACTGGAACATTATTTTATGATCTGTGACATTATTAGGCTCTCCTTTGCACTTCATAGCCCCGGAGATCCTAATTTGTTTGTCATTAAGTCATGTTTTGGGTGTTTCTAGTTAGCAATAGTTGATTTAAGTGATTGTGCAGTACATCCCCCTTTGAATGAACTTCTCCTGATTTTATGAAGAGCTGAACACGAGCTCATTCAGTCTGTATAGTTTCCATCCATTATAAATGAAAAGCATTTGAACCAGCCATAGGACAGCAGTAATTCACAAAGGGCTTGTGGCCAACACAAGGCAGAAACACTGAAGCCAGTGAAAAATACAAACTTATTCCATGGGCCTTTATTATTCAGAGTAGGTGTACCAGAGCCCTGACCCTAATCACAGTTTACCATCATTTTCAGTTACCTTTCATGATAGTGTATGCATTCATAGTAGCTGCAGCCACCGAAGACAATCAACCTTTTGCTTTGTTATTCTGCAGCTTCGACTCTCGCTCTCTCTTCCAGTCCTCCACTGCCGCTTCTTTTTGTTGTCTTTCTCTCTCTGGCTTATTATCTCCCACTTCCTTTGTCACCAGTACATACATTAAACCTGGGGGCGCATGTGAATACTAAGATACAGAGTCAGACTCTCCAAACACTCAGCCTTGATTCTTCAGTACTGAAGTAGCAGCTCAGGGTATATCTACATGAAACCCTCTTGAGAAAATTATCTAATCCAGGGGTGCAAATCCAAGAGGCAGCATATAAACTCAATATAACAACACTGAGTTTTATTCACTTACTAAGAATTATCCCTGTAATTAGTATGCTGTCACTCTCAGCAAATCATGGATTAGTATGTTAATTATTGGTGTTTACATATAAAAATGTTCCAGATTATATTCGCTGCTTTATTTCCTCATATCAGCCATACATACAGAATTCAGTTAATGAAGTCTTTACTGTTTAAAGGGACTGTGAGGAGTTTCTAAATAATTACAAAAAAGTTTCACTGTTAGATATATGCCTGATCGAAATATGCACTTATCGATGTGTTTTATAGCATCAAAATAGGTTATCTATAAATGCTATTTCTTAGCCTTCCGGTTGGGTCGAATAGGGCTGGACTGGCCTGGATACTCAACTTCAGGAACAAGACAATTAAAACTAGAGCAAATTTATATTATTCTGACACGTCTTAGAGCACCGAGCTGTAAGTAGCGATATATAGCCGGCTACAAAACTACGATACTAAGTTTTCAAAAAATTGCTTGTTGTCACACATCAAAAACTACCGCTACGTAACTAGAAAGAGATAATTACCTCGTCGCTTTGCATCCTGTAAGTTGTTGAAAAAAGAAGTTGTAAATCAATGCAGAGTTCTGAGGAAGGTCTGAGCTGCATTGTTATTAGCATCAACAAACAAACTAAGGGCTTGTGGTGCATTCCAGTTGTACTCGGAAGTCGGAATTTTTCGAGTTCCGAGTAAGAAACTACAACTGGAACGTCCCCCGAAGTGGGAATTTCCCACTGGGAACTCAGTGAAACCTCACCACCCCCGAGTTGACAGTCGAAGATGGATGCATCCAGTGTGAACAGTTATTTAGCTCCTGTAATAATCAATTTATTTGCACTTCTAACTGGGGTGTGTCGCTCTAGATCAGCTGTATACATAGTATTGTTAGACTTATATTCACAAAAATGCTGCCATAGTGATAATCACATTCTTCATACAACAACGCAGGGAGTGCTAACAACAGCTAACAATAGCCTGGTAGATCGGCATGCCGATAAGTCGGAGATGATGTCACTCCTAGTTCTGAGCTTTAAATAAATTGGTCACATATTTTACTGTTTTGCAACAAGTTTACACTGGTCCCAAATGTCTCTTAGATGTTTATTTGAGTTTTTTTGTCTGAAGGTGCACTCAGATATTTGTTTCTTTGCACTTCCAAACCTCTGTTTTCTCCCTGCTTGAGACAAGCTGTTTCAGGTCAGTCCTTGTGTTTTGTGTCTGACCATGCCTCTCTAAAGTGGAAGACATAGCGTTGGCTTTCCAAGTGCTGTGCTCTAATGTTAGCTGTGGACACACAGCCATGCCGTGACATGTTCCTTTCTCCTAAGCCACCTGTGGGCTGAACCAAACGAAGTTAAAATATCCCCCAGCAACAGCATTTGAAGGTATTTTAAAACTGGACTGTTTGAGCACATGTTTTCTGAAAGGTGGAGCAAACCACAGAGGAAGAGGACGAATTCTTCTCATGTTAAGAGGGTTGTCAACAAGCCAAGGACACATACACAAAATCCTTTAGAAAGTGAAGTTTGCATAAAAAAAAAACTTTTGATTTTAAGCTTGAACAGGGTCACAGATTCATGAAGTACTCTGCAAAGCTTGCTTTCTGTCAGCAGGATGTTACAATGATTGTTGCAATACGTAAAAGACTAAAGCTTTGCATGGCTTTAACTTTTCTAATACATTTTGCATGCAATGAACATGTTATAAAATTGTGTTTTTAATCAGATAATCTACCACAGTTTGAGGACAGTTTATAGTAAAAGAGAGACTCTTTATAATCTTGAAACATGAATAACAACAGCACCAAACCATTGCATTAGGGCAGTCATTGTGTGCTCAATATTCAACTATCTGTTTGAGCATTGGGTAAAAATATGTGCTTGAACTGTAAATATCATTCAAATATAAAATATACTAATGTGCAGCACATTGAGGTGCATGGAGCAGTGAACTACCTGTGAACTACCTGATCCAAAAGGTGCACTCACATCTCCACTCAGCCATCAATTGCTCTCTTGACCACAACCACAGGAGGAAATGAAGGAAAAGCAAAGCCCCACATGGAAGCACTTTGGACTTAAACAAAGACCAGGCTGTGTGTTCATTACATGCAAAAGACCTTATTTGTGTCAGACTACATGTAGCTTTTTAAAGATGGGTTACAAACCAAAACAAAAAAAGGCATTGGTTTAGGCCAAGATTTAAAAGTCAAATAGCAGTGATTTCATGTTTTTGTTTTCACTGCACATGACAATCAGTAATCACTAGCTCTTCGTCTTGTTCTCAGGGATAATCTTCCAATCAGTAGTCTAATTATAAAGATACATTAGTCAAGATGTTTTGCTTATTTAATAGGATAAGGCTTGTACAATATAAAGTTTAAATTCTGTTTGTTTTTGTCTTTGCCAGAATTTAATCTCTTTTTTGCATTTTTCTTCATGGCGAGGCAGGCTAATCTGCTCGGATTGTTTAATATTTATTACAAAATTAGGGTGAAATAATAAATATTTATAATCCTCAATGAATAGTTTTCTGGATGCATTAGTTTTATTCCACCCTTTATGTAAGGTATTATTATTTATGCATGGAAATGTTGCTGTCTTGGTGTGGATCTCAGTGTTACAGTGTGTGAGTGTGTGGAGACAGGCTGTTAAACTACTGAAAAATATATGAATCTCTCCTAAGTTGTCTCCTGAGACATGATGTCAATATGTATGATAATATATAAGGGGAAGAGCTTCACCAAATAGTTTTGCTTAAATGTTTTATAAGCTCACATTCAGGTTTTCTTTCTCATGTATACAATTCACATTGAATCTCACGACTTATTATAAATTGAACATTTATTGTTCCTTGTTTATCCTGGTTATTATCTTTATGTCAAGTTGAGGGCACATCAGGCTGGGGAAATGAAAGATGAAGGATTGAGCAAAATAGTAAACTTTTGTAGTTAACTGTTACCACTGAGATGACTTCTCAGAACTGAAATGATAGATCAGTAAAAGATAAAAGGGAGGAATTTTATTCTTAAAAATTGTTCACAAATAGTATGAAAAAGTGAACATGTGGTACCATTTTGTTAATTAGTTTGTTTTTACTTTTGTTGTCAAAAGGACAAAAATTTTGACATTGACTCCATTGCTGAAACCGTTAGTAGTTCAATGTATGACAGCTATTAGATAGGAAACAGAATGTATAGGTGTAGGTAAAATTTTGGAATGACAAAATTCCATCTTTTAGCATAGAACTTACATTTACAATCTAACTCATTTACATTTTATTTCATGTGAATAAAATGTGATGGTCCATGCAGAATGCAGACCTAACATAGGCCAGCTGCCCTACGCTTTTTAAATTGTTTTAAAAGGCAGTTTTGAATCGAAAATTGACAAAAATGATAGTTTTTGGTACACTAGGCAATGCTTTTAAATACTTAAAGTACATTTAGAGCCTATGCTTTTGTTGGTGGGATCCATTATTCATGGAGGGCAGGATACACAGGTGGAATGAAATGCATTATGTTATCTCTGATGTGAAATTAGAGACATATCACTGAATGTTTCTGATCATGTTTGGAGTTATTTTGTAGTTGGCCAAAAATAATTTGAAAATGTCTGTCAACACAATTGCAGAAAAAAGGCAGCAGATCGGAGGGAAATTTGATTTCCATGTTGACAGGCATCTACTGTACATAAAGCAACATGGGCTCCTATGTGTAGGTTACATTTAAATACTTTAAGTATGATTTCCAGTAGACTTCATTTGTAAATTTCCAAAGCTGAGCTAATATAAATTGCACATATCCAGATTTATTAAAAAGGTTACTGAGTGTATATGTGCATCAACCAGGAAATAATACATGTTAGTTGTTTTCTTCAGGCTGGCCCTTTGCCTGATCTGTATTATTTTCCCTCTAAAGTCTGGTGTAGGTACAGAAAAAAAATGTTTAACAGTTAATATTATAGCCCCCCGGTAATTTTATATTGTCCCTTGGTGTAATTTCATAATGTAAGCCTATTTGATTCATAATGCTCCTTCAATTAGGATATTTGAAATGCGGATAATGAGGTTCCACTTTACCGGTCATTGTGATTTAATTCATCATTACAGAGAAGGGAGGAAGAAAGGAAGTGTAATATTAAGTTGAAAGAGTTGTGCTGAGTGGTGTAACCATCACTCCATGTGGGTCTTTGTTTCATTTGAGCATGCTGAGCCCCAGCATGTTGCCCCTGGGCACTACGGAAATGATGGTGCAGTTTAGTACAGCACCCTACAGTCAATGCAGAATGACTATTTGGCCATTCTTCAGCCTCTGTGTCTGTAATCCTGCTTTAACAAGTTAACAGCCAGACTCATCACAGTGTTATGACATTTGATGACTATCACACGCTGTCATCACTGACTCACTTTAGTAGTAGAAATCCCACTAAGAGCTGCTCTTCACTCCAGTGTTGCTGTGTTTGAGTGGCGCGTTGTGTGACAAAAAGCCAGAAAACTCCATACTTCACGTTTTTCCTGCCTTTGAGAGGCACATTATTTTCCAGCCTCTATTAAATCAGAGAGACAAAATGAATCTGAAGTAATTTATTTGCAGTCTGAACTTGTTTTAACTTGAAGTAATAACATCACAGCTACGCTCAAAAAGCAGTTCCATTGCACATGGATGAGGATAATTAACGCCTGCTGCGTTCTCATCAGTCTGCTTCCCCATTCATTTGGCATATTAGGCAAAATACTCCGAGAGATGTAATTACATGCATGTATCATTAAAAGAATATCTCAGTGTTATTTAGATGAACAAAGACTTGGGCCACTCTGCCTGCATTTCTATAAAGTCAGAAATGTTTTAAATATTTGCCTAGAGAGGTAAGATAGCAGTGTCATGAGCTGGGGAGATAATGGAATTACGTTTGTCATTGTCCCTTATTTGCATTTGGGAAAAGAAAATCTTGTTTTATTCTCACAAAGCTTCTCTTATCAGGGATTTCGAAAAAATGTCTTCATTCGGATCTGCTGTTTTATACTTAGTATTCATAAGGATTTTTGGCCGGTATCAGTTTGTCATGGAAATTCAAATTATTATGCCAACAGCGCTCTGTGATATTTAGTATTGGATGGAGTCAATCTAAAACAACACTGCCTTCTGTTCGTTCAGTGTTCTGTGGTTTTGCCCATGCAGATTCACCTTTTAGACATTTTTGGTGTATTCTGCAACACATTTGGTGCAAAACTTCGAAAACCTTAAACAGTATAGGCTTGTTTGATTAATTACGGCTACTAATGCACTGTCCTGCTCTGTATGACATATTTTTTTACACTTTGAAATGATTGTACATTGTTCTAACACTGCTATTAGAGTACTTACTATGAACTATCCAAGTGATAACAGCCAACAGACTGAAGTGACAGTGTTGTTGGGTGATTAGTTCTGGCCGACAGTCACCGTTCTTTTTTGCCCTAAAAGTGTTGGACATGGTTCAGGCCTCACTGCTTTGACAGGCCAGTAAAGTTCTATCATGTCAAACTGAACCTTGTACAGAGGTGGTGGCACACTGATACAAATAGGACAAATGGTGTTTTGTAGGGGTGTAACGAAATGGTCAACTCACGAAACGATATGAAGTACGAAACAGGGCTCACGATACGAAATACTCACGATACAAAATAAAGATTATAGAAAATCCCCAACAGTAGGGAGTTGTGCAAAAATCTCATTTTCTTTATTTTCTTCCTAATGCAGACATACAAAAAATATTGCTGCATAAGTACAAAATAAATGCTCTTGAAAAAAAAAAGAGTTATTTTCCCCCTTATTTAGACAACAGTGCAGATATAAACATAAAATCTTAATAAAAAGTGCTTTATTGTTGTAACAATCAGGATAAGTACATCCTTGAATGAAAAGGAAAACATATATATGTATATATGTATATATATATATATATATATACATACACACACACACACACACACATATATATATATATATATATATATATATATATATATATATACACACATTTAATAGCAGTCCTCAGAGCTGCAGTTTAGACCTATAAATGTCTGAACTTTGAACTATAATATTTAGCCTATAACAGTGCATATACTTCTGATCTTCAAGTATGATCAAACTCTGTCAACTCAACAGTAGATGCAAAAATCAAATATTGTTTTTTATGCAGACTTACACAAACATTCAGTTGCTGCCTGTCTTCAGTTCAAAGTAGTTGGTAGTTGGTGGTTGTACTAGCCGCAGTGTACAGCGAACTGTAGCAGCATATTTTGCACATGGTTGTTGTTTTGTCCGCAATCTTCCCACTGTTCTCTTGTCTTTTACATAGGAGGCCAAAATAGGTCCACACGACCGATTTATTTGATAAAGGAGCATCAGCTAATTCCTCCACTTCGTCTTCCTCCATATTGAAGTGAGTGTTTTGCTACGGTAGACGAGGAGGGTAAACATCACCAGTCGTGTGCGTGCCCCTTCGCGTTTATTTCATACTTTCATTTCGTGTCTTTGAATTTTATTTCATAATTTTTTTATTTCTCAAAAGTTCGTTTCACCCCTAGTGTTTTGGTAGATATCTAATCTGTCTATACCATAAAAAACAGACCATTTTTTTAATGCCTGACTATTCACCTTTATAACAAGTTACAGTTTTTGAGGACTGTGAATTTGTGGAATGAGCAATACAGCTAAACGTGTTGGTAGTGCCCAGAGAACTGTGCCAAAATCCCCTGTAGCTGGTGTTCCCATATTCAGGGTGGCAGGACTCAGGATTATTTAGTTTAAACCCTGATACCATTTTCAAACTTAACCCTTTAACTCCCTCAACTGCTTGGCAGAAGTTATCACATTCAGGAATGTTTTTAATGTCTTAAAAACAAAAACACAACATGTTGTTTGTTTCTGTCAATTTCTTAAGATACAGAAAAACCTGCAAACAAACCAAAATAACTGATATTTTCTTTGTGTAGGATTTTAAGGTTTAAAAAACTAAATGCTATTATTATTATTATTATTACCATCATTATTATTTTAAATACTTTACTTAACAATTAACTGATAATATGATCTTTAGTCTAAAATATATCAAAAACATTCCTTTGCCTTTGTCAAACTCAGTAAATTATCATCTCTTTTAAGTTATTTTTGATTGCAACTTTATTACAAACATTTCTGTATTTTCTAATTGATTTTTATACCAAATATTTTATCATTTTTATGTCATCACAATCAACTGTTCGCTTTTTAAACCTTTAAATCCCGCACCAAGAAAATAAATGTGTTTTGGTTTCTTTTAAGTTTTCTCTGTTCCCTGAGATGTTAACGGAGTCAAATAATGATTTGGTTTGTTCTGTTTTAAAACATTTAACATCAATCAATCAATCAATCAATAAATCTTTATTTGTATAGTGCCAATTCATAACAAGTGTTATCTCAAGACACTTTACAATAGAGCAAATGCTCTTCATTTTGTGGATACAAATATATGCATAGATACATATATACATATAACATATATACATACTGTATATACAAATATATACATCCAACACCCAACATGAATCCATGTAGCCAATCATGAATCTCTCCATCATGGCGACAAGCAGGAAATCATGGATGTGGATCCCAGTCTGATGATGAACAGCAAATCCACACGATGCTGTGTTGAGGGCAAAGGAAGGGGGGTAAGAGGAGACAACTGGACTAAAGTAAGAACTAAAGTTAGTGACATCCCTACATTTATTGATGACCTCTGCCAAACAGTTGAACTGGTAGTTAAAGGGTTAAGACCAAGTTTTGTGAGACTGATGTGATCAGACAGACTGTGGTGTCGCTTGCTTCACTAAGAGGGAGAGAGGATTTTGGCACATTTTTGGGGGCACCACCTACACTTTCTCATTACACAAATGCACAATCCTTATAACAGAACCAATTGGTATTATCAAAGGGCAGAAGTAATCAACCGAAATAACACTTTGAACTTTTTTTGAAGAGTATGTGTTTGTAAAGCACTAAGTAACAAATGTCATCTCACTGCTTTGCAAAAAGAGCAAGTCTAGACTATTCTTCTTACATCACTTACAAAGACCAAACATTAATCACCCTTGACAGCCCCAAGAAACATTTAGCAAAGTTCCAGTGGCAACAAACTTATTTTAACATGCAGAAGCCTCAAGCAAAGCCAGACGGGGAACAACAGTGATCTGCCAAAGCTGTGTCAGGGATGTGAGGGATAAAGGGGGGTGCAGACAGAGAGAGAGTGCCTGAGACAAAGCGATGGAGCAACAACAGCAAAGACAAATTTTGACCGCCCAGGCCATTATTTTAACTAAATAACTGACTCCCATTTACAAATGTTTTCTCCTATGTGATTACAAAGCTAGTACTAGTGCAAGTTCATTTGATTTAGCCAGTAGCAACCATGTTTGATAAGATAATGGTAATTCTATTTATAACACAAACAAGTTATAGATCCGAAATGAAAAGGACGCAGTTTGGCAGTTCTTGTAGATGGATAGCACAGCTTCTAAAGGTCACATTTTTTTCCCCATATTTTTGCAGTTCTCTGCCCAAATCTCCCCCATTTTAGCATGCCCATAGAAACCCCTCTGTTTCAGCCTTGCTTCGAGCAGACTATGTTTGTGTCTGTAGCTTCAAATACTCACAGGCTTCATCTGAACCTATCAAGAACTGAATGTGGCTTTGGCTATCCAGGCTGTGCTCCAATGTTTTCTGTGGCTGCGCTGTCATGCCAAGACATCTGCCTTCAACTGAAGCTGACTGGCGGTGGACTCAGTGGGTTGCTGAACACCCAGCTCAGGGAGTGTTTCCCATAGATTAGTCGTAAAATATCCCTACATGGCATCATAAGGTTGGATTTTAAACACGGATACCACACATTTTTAAAAAGGTAAAGCAATGAAAAGAGGGAGACTATAGTATTGTGCATGACATATGTTGTATGAAGATCAATAATACAGTGTTATGCATTTATATGAGACCTTAAATTGAACTTTAAATGTTATAATTGGTTTTCAATGTTTTTTTTTCTCTCCTGGTTGTTTATTTGCAGTTCTTTACATCTTAAAAAAGAATCCAAGGATTTTGTCTCCTGTGTGTTTCCGTCTGGCCTCTTCGTGGTCCATGATGCCAGCTGAGGATGTCAGGACAGTGTATCCAAACTGTCTTGAGGGCAGCAGGTTGTTCTGCCACTTTTCAAGGTCCTTGAACTGGAGATCAAAACATGGACTAATCACGCCACACTTGTTCAGCCTGCCTGTGAGACTGATGATGATTTTGTCCAGCTCTGTGGTCGTCAGTGACCTCAAACTCACTAATGTAACCGTACTTCATCATGACGGTTAGGAAGTGCACAATAACCTTGGAGCAGGGCCTGATGAGGACCTGGCTTTTCCCACGCTTCTCAGCATTGTTGATGCTCTTTAGAGCATCTGTGAGAACGTTCATGCGCACCATGATGCCTAGAGTCTTAGCTTTGTTCCTTCACTTTATGATGATAGCAGAATTTTAACCATAATTGGTTTTGAATGTTAAACGGTGTTGATACTAGCATTGACAGTTGTAGAAGTTTGTATTAAGCACATCCACACCAGCAGACCATCCATACCAATAGTAATGATAACAGTATGTGTCAGATTACTTGGAAAGCCCTCCATTGATGATGGTGTCTCTTCGGCCACAGATAAGAAGGGGCTGCTGCTGACTACTCCCCCTCAGCTCTATGCCCAAGCTGCATTGATCCCTATTGGATTTGGTCCACAACATACTCTCGCCCAACTCTGAGGTTAACCCCCAAAGGCACCTTAAAGACTCATGGAAGTTCACAGTTAGTCTTTCCAGAGAGGAAGACAAATTATGTAAGGCTTATCCAGTGACCTTAGGTGACTTTGGCTGAATAACAGGACAGTACATTCAAAGACCTGACTCCCATTCACTATTTTTTTCCCATCTATCTTCACAAGACTTCTTCTGTGGAGGGATATAGGTAATTAAATCTACAAAAAACAGAAATTTACAACTGGGACATGCAACTGTTCTTAACAAATAAAACGGCTCTATGTAAAGAATATATAGACCTCAGCACTGTATTCTAGTGCAGGGTAACCAACCTTTCTGAGGCAGAGTGCTATCAAAAAGGTGAGGAGTATTATGTAGCAGGTAATTTGATTTTGTGTTGCCAAATAGTATACATTTTTATAGCTTACCGAAAAATATTTAATACTACATAATTGGTTAATGTGGTCTGTATGTTTACCTTGTACTGTTTTTTTGTAGTCATGTAAGCATGATTTATTTATAAAAAATCAAATTCTATTTAAAAATGACAATTTATTTCAAGCTCCATGGTGTTACTGTGCTATTTTTGGAAAGTCCAAATAGCCTCCTCAAAGACTCCCTGAGTGCTACCTTTGCTCTTGGGTCAAAACAAAACAAAAATTAAACTGTTCTGTTTTCGTTATAAATTCAGGGATTTTACTTGGGAAATTCTTAGATAACAAATAAAAAGTTTAGAAAACCTTCACAAATTGTTGCATGCAGTTGACTACTCAGTTCAGGAAACAAGAAAAGTCAGAATTATTTTTACCAAACATAGAAACATTTGCAGTGATGGATGTGAAGTTGGTTTGCTGTGAAGTAATACGAGCAGCATCTATCCACCTTCCTTCTTATCCACCAGCATAAGTTCTCAAAGCCTTAAACAAACAGGTTGTGTGCTTATATTAGACTTGACATTGTCCAACTCCATCCCATTTTCTGAACTGAAATACTGCCAAACTGTGCTGCTCCTAAAAGCTGTAGATGATGTTTGTTCTGTTTTCTTGGTTAACATCCAGGTTGCAGTGCATTAGTGTATCAAGGCATACATCTGAATCAGACAGATCAGTTTTACCAACTTCCTCTTCAGACTCAAACAACCAAGGGATCTAAAAGTTTAGGATGCTAATTTTGCCCAACTTTAGAGGCTAGATGGATGCTCATGATTTTTGTTTTTTAATAGAAATATTTTTGGAGCAGCTTCTGTTCACAAGTTATCCTTGTGAAAGTAATTGCTTCCAGATGATTTGATACTTAACAGCCATCACCCTGACATTTAATAAGCATTACAGTTTTTCACACTTCTTAAAACATGTTTCTCAAAACACTAACGGATTCCTTCAAATTGTACACACAAACCTGAAAACCTCATACACAAAATGCTAAACCTGACACTCCCTCTTCAAGATGACTCTTTGCCATCAAATCTCTTAACTGTTCACAAAATGGAACTCGTGTTCTCATTTGGTACACACAGCCACATTCTCCAACGACACACACATACCAGTCAATTGATACACACAGCTCAGCATTTGCTGCACACTACCAAGCATTCACAGCACACTGAAGTGCAAAACTGAAAACCCAATTATAGAAATGCAACACACAATGTGAATGGCAATGACTCATGAGAATTACCCATTTTTCCTTTTGGAAAATGTCTGTGTAGGTCCACTTCTTCAAACATAAAATATCACAAAAGTATGCTGCAAATCATTGTTTTATTTACAGTGTTTCAGTGCACAGGCATTTCTAAAGAAAATGTACATGAAAAAAAGGTTACACTAGACCACTTCAAGTCTCCTGTTTGTATCTGGCCAGAGGACCTCATCCACATTGCAGAGGATGGTCTCTCTGGCATCACCACAGGCCTCCTCCATGGCCTCCTCATCCTCCTCTTCCTCCTGCTCTTCATCCTCATCCTTCTCTTACTCCTCCATCTCCTCCTCCTCTTCCTCCTCTCACTCTTACCCCTCGTCCTTCTCTGGTTGTCATTGTCCATTGTTCATTGCTCACCGAACAAGGCAGAGGCTCAAGGCCCTTTCATGCTACAGTTCTTCTGATTGAAAATTGCTCACCAGACCTGGGTGTTCAGAGATTTGCATGGTTGTGTGTTGATGCTGTGAGATTTCAATTGGGGTGTGTGTGCAACAACTGACCATTGTGTGTACAGCTTTGACAACACGGTGATGTGTAATTGACATCAGAGTGTAAAGAAGGAAAGTCAGAGTCTAATGCAGTTAAGGGAGTGTTTAGATGTGGCAAATTGGGCTGAGCAATTGGTACCTGAAGTGAGGGTTTTGCAAACTGTGCCAAATTATCGATTGTTTTGTGTTTAGAACCGTGAAAAACTGTAAAGGTAAAGAGAAATATTTTAATGACCCTTTTTACAGTACATAATAAATAATGAATTCTCATCCAGTCATGCACAAATTAAGCAAAGCGCTTTATCATTTACCACAGCTTTGTCTGTTCAAAAGAACTTTTAGCACTTCACGTTTGACACCGGCTTTCATCACCACTCTTCTATCAAATGTTTTGAAATTATTTTGAATTGATGTTGATGATCCACAAACCATTCACATCATGTGTCAACCAATCTTTATCCATACATCTTTTTTTTTAATGACAACATCCATATCCTAGGTATCAGCTATTATGTTGGCAGAATAAACTATTGTACCATAATGTTTCACTTTATCACCCCTCAAACTGTCTTCTCAAAAAATTACAAGTGGCTCAAAACAAGGCTGTGAGACTGGTTCTTGGTTGTTCTTCAAGGAGTAGAGTTACAGAAATGCATGAACGTCTTACTTGGCTAAGCACTCACATTACACCAGAGCAGCTAATAGAGGACAGATTTCATTACACCTACCTAAGTCCGACTATATAAAGAGGACTGTATTGTATAGGTCAACTGTATTTTGGAACAAACTTCCAGTCGTGGTTTCATTAAATTAAGGATAAAACTGGTTTTAAAAAAAGACTGAAATTGTATTTGTTGTCGACACCATAATTTTATCTTGGATAATACTATTATTAGATTGAGTTTTTGTCATGTGATATGGGATGTAGTTTTTCGTAATTTTATTGTTTTTGTTTTAACAAGTAATTTTAGTGTTGTCATTTTTTCCTGTAATTGTGAGTAATTGAGAATGTAAATTGTGTGTGTTGTATGTTTTGTCTGGACCCCAGGAAGACTAGCTGTCGTCTTGGTGTCAGCTAATGGGGATCCTGTCAAATAAACAAACTTACTGTTAATCTGACCTAGCTTCATTTTCTCTCTAATGAGCTTCTCTGTTGAAGCTGCTACCACTTTGAGGCCCCCTTCCTCACTTGGGCTCTAATTGTTCGACCCGTGTAACTGAAGTATTTGGTCAACTCATTACTGCTTTGCACCATATTTTCAGCAGCTCTGCATTTTGTCCACAGTCGATGGCTTGCACTAGAGCCCATGGTTTACATAGATCTCCTCGATTTCTCCTTGATTTTTGTTAGAAATATAGATAATTACATACAGTTTGAATAGAGCGAGACTTTACTGCAGATTAATTTAATTTCAGAGATTCAGAGATGAGGTGGACAGCTTCACAAGGGTGAGATCAGAGCCTCAGGTGGAGCTCAATCCCCTGTTGGTGACTCCATGTGGTGCGAGGCTGAATCCAGGTTTACAGCTGAGTTTAATTGCTGGACTCGCGCAGAGCATGCTTAGCTTAAGAGCTAAGAGTGTTGCCAGGTCCTGCTGTGCTGGGAAAGCTTCAGTAGGTGCCTTTACAAATAGAGATCCTCTGAGCAGCCCCTGTTCTGTACCTGCTGTTCACAGAGCGACTCAGGGCAGAAAAATGAACACCTGCAAAAGTTTGTGTTGGCATGTTCATGGTTCCTTCATGTTTGTGGAGAACGGTAAAGCTCTGCTAAAATTTGATGATACTTATACCATCATCATGCATCTGACTCATTTACTACTGGCATAGATTAGTGAAGCAAGGGCTCAGCTACAACATACTGTATGTTCATCATTGTTTGTCCGTTAATTACCTCATTTAATGTTTTAAAGTGTTGTGATTAGGGCTGTTAGCATTCAGCTTAAGCATCATGTTTATACTGCATTAATGGAAAGCTTTTACATCAATGCCAGTCCAAAATCAGGAATCTGGTCAGAATTGCTTCATACTTTTTGTTCCAACTTCAAGATTTTTTTTAACAACAAACTGATAAAATTCTAGAACTGATATCAAAACTATGACAATTGCTAATAATTATTTGAAGTAATGATAGATTTCTGTTTTTAAAAATGACATGCAATTTGACAGAGTTCAACTATTTAGAATCTAGAAACAACCATCTCAATTTCGACCACACAAGCTACATGAATTAGAGGAGTTTGCAGTAAGTTTGCAGCCGATCATTACTTAACCCGACTGGCCATAATCTCCCTCCCTGCCTGCCTGCATATGCATGGCTGGATTCCAATTGTAGATAAATTTGGAGCTCAGCTACTGTTGATGGATGCCATTTGTCTTGGCAAGCGATCATACCTGCGCCTGTATTTTTGGTCCCCTTCATTCTCTCTCTACCCGCCTCCCAAGAGAGGAGTCAGTTAGCGTGGTAAGTGATATTTATAGCTGTGATGGCAGCTGTGGAGAGTATATGCACTGCATCGCAAAGGAGAGACATATCAGGAATGTGGACGAACAAAGGCATCCGGGAATCGGGCCTTTGTTTCCTTTAATTACTTCTGTCGTCACTCTATAGGTCACTGTTGAAGATTCTCTCTTTCACTCTCACTCATGGTTTCAGGACTTAAGGACAAATAAATGGTTGGCTTGGGGCTGGAGAAAGAGACAAAGTCATATCATATTTACTTTCAGTTTAATTTTAACATCATATATATTTCTCTGTTTTAGGGTAATAGGTAACAGTGGTCACAATTTAAAATCTTTTTTTTTATATGACTCTGCTTAAAATAAAACAAAGGAGAAAAAAATAGAAGTTGAGATATCTTTCTTTTTTTTTAATCAGAACAAAATTCAAATTGAACATCAGGAGCGAATACCATAAGTAGTGTGTCCACAAAAGATCATGTGTCAACAAGTCTTGATCCATCTTTATTGTTATTATTTTCACATCATAATATCCAGATGAACTATTCCCACAAATTCCCTTCTTCATAATCGTCTGTTGTCTTTTTTACCACAGGGGCAAGTTCCAACCCGTGCAGTATGATTGTTTCTCTGGAGCAATAGTACCGTTCTTATCGATGCAGAGGTGATGTAGAGGCACTGAACGTCCAAATAAACCCCACATAAATGCTCTGGACACTCTGAGAAAAGATACCACTGCTTTCACTGCACTTCTTCTGCAAAAGCAACTCAGCAAGATGATTCATAGATTAATGTAGCGTTAGTTAACCATGGCTAACAGCAGTGAGACTAACAGTGGCTTTTTGCAACTAGCCTGTTACCCCCCAACATCCGCTCTGCAATACCAAACAATCCCCTTTTTAACTTGAAACAAAAAACAATATGTAGTTGTATTCAAATCCTGTGATCCATCTGGAGTAGATATCAGATGATGTTTTGGAACAAGTCTTTAGAAACTGCATGTTTGTAGCATTAGCATTTGAGCTAGTTAGTGAGCAACCCAAGTTGACCAAAGTGAGACAACTATATAAATCGAAACATTTACAAAGATGACAGTTTGTCATTTAATTGCAGATCAGCCACAGTGGCTTAAACGTGATGTCACAATGCTGTACATGCTTTTCTTATAAACTTAGAGAAGTTCAAGGCATGCATTGTGTTAAAATTGTATTGTAAATATTTTTCTCTCATCTCTGTTGTCCACATATTTGATAAATGAGAGGAGTAATTCATCTAGTATTCGGTCTTAAGGGCTGATGAGGATATTAGATTAGATTAGGTTGTACTTTATTAATCCCTTTGGGAAAACTCCCTCAGGGAAATTTTGATTCCAGTTGCATTATATTATAAATAAAAGATAATACTTGTAGGCTACTGCTGCTGCTCCTTCCCATCCTCTGTCTTCCTGTTACCCCTCATCCCCCCAATTGAGGAGTTATACAGTCTGATGGCCTATATGAAACAGATATCAGTATCTTCAATTTGTATCTACTACTAACAGAAATTCTACTGCTTGTCTACTTGTTGCTCACGGTGTTAAATTAGATTAGATTAGATAGAAGTTTATTAATCCCTTTGCGAAACTCCCTCAGGGAAATTAGGAACATAGTTAGTAGAGGAGCAGAAGATTTTGCTGTGAAAGCCATGATATAAGTTCAGTAGCTTCTGCACCAAGCTGTATTCTGCCATTGTTGCTATTGTTGTCAGGGTTAGTGCATGTGATTTAAGGGAGAGGCAGGGCGATGAGACCATTATTTATGAAAATGTGGATATGCATTGTAAATATGGAAATGCAAAGTGGCGTTATTAAATCTATGCTCTCTGGGACCTGCTTTCCAAAACACCAGATCCATGTGGGTGAGACACGCATACCATTAAAAACTTTTGTTGATACGCCAAAGCTTGTCTCCATGTGGACAGCCCCTTAGACTTAACATTTCAGAGCAATCATCTTATGGTCCTGAAGCAGAATACTGTTCTCAGTTTAGAAAATTGTTTTGCTTTGCATGAGGCCCTGCATCTAAGTAGTATGAAAACAGACTTTTTGATATTTCATTGTGTCTTACCACATATTTGTTGGCAACACATCGCTTTATCTTCAAGCTCAATATCTTTGCACTGACCAGATGGCTTTTTCCACTTTTATTGTACTTGTGACAATGACTCATTCTATTCTCTTCTCTTCTATTCTAATATATTGCCAAGCGTTAGTTCAGCTATTACCTAAGAATACCAAAGGAGAAATGCTCTAAAATGTGTATGGCACAGCAGCTGAGGTGCATCCTCACTGTAAGTTCAGACAGTATATTTATTTTAAGGTCAAAGAAGGCAGAAGCCGTCCAGCTGCCTTGATTTCTAAGAGCAGCTGATTGTCTGGCCTCACCTCTAATCAGCAGCAATCATAAGCAATGATTGAAGATGATTGATCATTTTAAGATGACGGTCAAATCCTGATTACAGACGACCTTATAATGATAATGGCAGGGTTTCCTGCAGAGCTGCAGCACCTTTGATCTCCCGAAACACCTGAAGGCATCAAACGGTTATAAATGTTTTTATCCTTTTCAGAAGGGCTGATTGAACTTGGTTTTGAACAGAATGAGGGGCTTTCAAAGGGCCGTATGGTGGAGGGGCATCAAGAGCTCGGGTCAAAAGGAAAAAATACAGTAATAATGGGAATTTGTGTGAACTCTGTGCTTTGTTAGCAGGGCTTTTGGATGAAAAGTGGATCATTTGAAAGCACATGCTTGCTGCCAAGCAAAATCAGCCCTGTTTTCTCATCACATCATTTTGTAGACTAATTAAAGTACAATATTAACATTGATGAAGCCACAGTATTCATATTTAAAACAGTAGCTTTCATCACTTTCATCATACTGTACACTGACTGTATCTCCCCCTGTCCTACTTTTTTTTACCCAGGAGAAACAGTCTCTAACACTGTCAATAATTTAGCTTAATAATGTTGGCAATGTTTGGCTTCACTGGTGCCTGAGAGTGGCCCGTTTCCCATTTATAATCAATTCCACTGCTGATCCTATTTGTATTTCCAGCTCTTCTCTATCTGCTTACACAGCATTACTTATTGCTGGGTTTCATTATCAGGTGTGCAGCTAGCCGTGTCGGGTAGTGAGAGGAGATGGCTTAAACAAACACTGGAAATGAACACTTGGAACACTCATTTTATCTTCAAAGTTTGCCCAGGCTCACTGAGTATCCATTATTTAAAAGGTGCCATCCCCAATAGCTGGGTTACATTAGCTTGGAAAAATGGAGATAAACAGGACAGTATGTTTGTAAAATCTGTTCAACATCATTTAGTTTAAATGGTTTGATGGGAATAAATGAAACAAAATTGAGTTATTACTGAGATACTGTAAAGATAAATCAAATTTCACATGATATTCAGTAAGTTTGTTATTAGTATGTGGTACAAGTCCTGTCTAACATATTTTAGCAGTAAGTGCACATTATGTTTCTGAAAAGATACAAAAAAGTCATTGTAGGAACTCATCAATTAAACGAGCCATGTGATTGGCTCATTACTGCACCAGCTGGTAACTATATAGCCTGTGGTTTGGTGAGCATATTTATGTTCATATAATCTAAAGAAGGTGGGAGAAAGGCATAACTTGAAACTGAGCTTCTACTTGCATATTCACACTCATCCACCAAAGTGGAATTAAAAAATATCATAGATGTTGGTACCACTTTGTGGGTACTTGTACCAGCCTTGGTACTGGGCAGTATGTTGGGTTCTTAAGATCTATTGTAGATGTTCTCAAAATTAGTAGTATTTATCAAAAAATGCCTTTTTTATTTCTTTTTGCTCTCTTAGGCTGTGTTACAATATGAAATGCATTGATTAAAAATTAGGTCAGACCTGATCCGGAAAACAAAAGATTGTTTCAAGTAAGATTTACTCACAGGAGGGTGTTTAGTCACTACAAGATAATTAATTTAAAATGTTTTGTCTGAATGCAAAATAAGATGCATTATAGTTTACAGTATTGTGTCATATGAGTATTTGTATAATTAGAGAAAATCTTCTCATGGCTAAAACTTGAAGTCTCAGCCATGATTTTTCATTGGCATTTGCATTGATATTTCTGAAAGGAAATTAATGAAAATTATGATATTTGTTCGGACAAATATATTGACTGTTATTTGCTTTCTTTTGAAAACTGTCTTCTTTTGAATACTGTCCAGACATTTTTTGTTTGACCTAGATTATTCGTGGTTATTGTCTTTATTATTTTGAATTTTTTTCTTTATAAAATAAGGTAGTGTGTCACTTAAGTAAGTTTTAGAGGTGTATAAAAACAAAGTTCAAGATGTTCATGGCACTGTATATAAAACACTCTGAATCTGCAGACCTATTTGTGAATGTATTCTTTCATATCAAAATACATTTTCACCTGCTGTACAGAAAACCTGCTGCTGTTGTCTTCCAAGCAGCTTCTTTCCCCTTTCTCTTTACACACTGAGCTGCTGTTCTTGTCTTGTCAAACCTCCTAAGCTTTCAGTACCTTTTAAGTGCAAACCTGATGTTTTTTGTTTGTTTGTTGTGTTTTATGTTGCCCAATTTGTATACTTATAATTGCAATGAGCTGATAAGCATTACAAATCCATAAGCTGTTTACCTCTGACACATTTTATTGTGTTTTTAAATGTAAAATTTGATTTAACATCATACATTTTAGAAAATTCATACAATTTAGGTAAGGCGTCCTTATACTGTAAGTTTGAAGTAGACTGGAGACAAAAGTTTCCTTACTGATATCACTGTACATGAAATAATCTAGATTTTTCATTTTGAAACCCATGGTGATTAGATGGAGATGGAGAGAGATCAATAAAATATTAACAACCTTAATATATCGGAATGTAGAAAACATTTGAACAATTTTAAGGAGTTTGTTTGCAATTTTTTGTCCATAGAACACATCCATGATATTGTTTTATGTGATGTCTGTGTTGCTATGGTGCGAAGCACTTATCAGTATTGCATGATGTTTTTTATTGGAATCTTGTCAGTGTACTTACTAAATCTTATACTGTAGAAATTATTAGATATCCTACACAGAAAAGAATAGAATTATAGATGGTGTATTATCATTTCACTGGCTAAAATGTCCAGTTTGATTGCTGGTCCATGTCTCAGGGCCTTTATAAGTTGCTCTCTTTGTCATTTTTAAAATAATTCCAAGCCCTGTTCTTCACTGAGTTGCTCTATATCTAACAATTAAAAGGATTATCATAATGTTCAGCCCTCGAGATGCATGCCTATGGATTTAAACAGTAATGCTGAAGATATTGTATGACCTACAATTAAGAGCCATTACTAAGCAGTGTGAGAGTAAGAGAGTGCATGGCCCAGACAGCAGCTAAATCACATGCACTCCCTGCTGCGCTGTGCATCTGATTTAGCTGCATCAGTAGATACTGTATAAAAAGATGTGCTTTCCCCGAGGGGTTGAAACCTGCTTAAGGTTTAGATGATAATATTCAACAGTCATGACTTCTATTTACCTCTATCTTATGAATGCAGAACAAAATAGAAGACTGTACATATCATATCAGGAGAGTAAGTTTGTTTTAGGAGATGAAATTATAAGTCTCTGTGTTGATCAGATTTATTGTGGTAATTGTTTAAGACGTATCAGGTTTCATGTATGTGCTATTCTGTTCCTGCTCGTGACAACAATGTCAGAATCTAGACAGATTTAATTGTAAACAATATCCGTCTAAAGTTCCTCCTGAAGACTTTTACTGTATGGGACTCTTTAATATACAAATGCAAATATTGTTTTTAATGTAGTGCTGTAACGCTCTAACTTTTGTTTTACATGGTGCTGCATGGAGAGCGTATTAAAAACTCTCCACTATGGACACTGGTTTCAAAAGTTTCTGGATTCAGGCACTCAGTATAGAGTTCCCATGTAAACGCAAGGCCAAAATGCAATGAAAACTTATTGGATTTGACCTTTATAGGCCTTGTGTAAACGGCCCCTTAGACGAAGATATCTTGACTAAATCAGAACTACTTTGTATTTTCCATCGACATAAACTATGTGTTATTTTACTTACAATAAATACATGCATTAAGATTAAATACAATAATTAAAACAGCTGAAGAGCACATTTTTTAGTTGGCTTAAAAATTGAGAGATCTGAGGAAGAGGCCATGCAGCAGCTGTTTTACCAAAAATGTAAATCACCTTCAGGCATATGAACCCTCTTTGATTTTGAGGAGTTAAACCTGGAGCAGTGTGAAATAACCTAAAGTTTTTCTTTTTTTTCATGGTTGTGTCTTTTCCTCATTGAAACACAAGAGCGTGTGTTAAATCACTGGAAAGTTAGAAACATGGTGGTATATAAGAGGTTGTGAATTTAATATTGATTGTTTTTCTCTGCCTTATCTAACAACAACAATTTTGTTCTGTTTTTTCTGTATGCAAGGGGTCAGGTGCTTCTTGTTATATTTTTATTGAGTTTTACTGTTGAGGGGATAGTTCAATATTTTGGAAGTGGGGTTGTATGGGCTCAATATGGCCACTAAGAACATTAGATGCAGTAGACAGTTCTCTCCTCTTCTCCCCAGGGAAGTATTGTACCAAATACAAAGGGTGTTTTCTTCACCTACAAGAACTACCATTGAAAAATAATACCACAGGCCAAGAGTACACTACCTGCAAAATTTTAAGGTGCAACTACTCTTTGGAAATATTAAGTTTATCTGGAACTGACTCACGTCACGTATTCCTCCATGCAGCGCTGTCATGGCTTCTTCCTTAGTCCAAACCACACGCCGGTAAAAATCATTTAAATCCATCCAGTAGGTTTTTTGTAATCTTGCTAACAGACAAACAAACAGACAGACCCTGGTGAAAACATAACTTTCTTGGCAAAGGTAAAAAATAATCAAAGCTAAGTCTATTAGACCGAACTTCAGAGAAGTGAAAGCGCACTAAATAAAGACTGATCATGGAAAGATAAACCAATGAATGTATCACCTCCAAACTACAGAGTACCCTCATATTTTTCATATTTGATTAACTTTCTGGATTTTTTTCTGCCAAAGATTTAACTACAGTGAGAAAACACTATCTATGTAGTTATCTTCAATCGAAGCGTCCTTGAGCAACACATTGAGTCTTCCTGCCTTGGGCTCCATGTGGCCCTCAGTGTTTCTTTATCATAGGGATGAAATCCAGCATCTTGCTCCAAATCCTAATTACACTGACATCAACTTATGTCTCATAAACGCCTCATAGCACAGAATTTATTATTTCCCCCTTCTCCAGTGTCACTTGTATTTAGATAACTACTAAATCCATTGAATTTATGTCACATGCAGCACGGAGGTATTGGCTCATTTGTGGATCTATTCATGCTTTGTTGTAATGATGAAAGGCAGCCATCATTTCCAAACAGAGCACAAACTCTGGTAATTGTGTGTATCATAAAAAGGATTACAATCATTAAATATTATTATAAAAATTGCCTGTCTTTTCATCACAGCTTTTTCAAAGTGAAGGACCAGACAAGAACCTGTTGTCAGCAGGCTTACAACTCCTGCATTCGATGTTATAGCTCTTACTGTGAGATAGTTTTGTTTCCAAAAAATCTACCCAACAAAGGTGCTTTACTTTTTCAGGAGCACGTCTTTATCAGAGAGAGGTGTTAAAGAAAATTTGTTTTCAGGTTTATTTGAAATGTGTTGATTTTTAAGTGGTAAAAGCAACAAAGAACATTGGATAGAAACCAGGAATGTATTGATGTATTGATTGGTAAAATGTTGTGCAGTCAATGGTAATACTGCCATGTGGTCCAAACAAACATCAAACTGAAAGCAGAGCACTAAGTCAGCTCAGCTGCATACTATCACTTATTTGTGAAACATTTTAAGACAGTTTTTAGTTAAATACATAAAACAGAAATGATGGCTTTCAGCACCTAGCCTCTCCAATTTTACTGAAGTGTTTCGGGGTTTTTTTTTTTGGCATTTAAAACTACTTATCCCTAATGCCTCTCTGTGAAGTGCTGAAAACACAAACAAAATGAGCACTTTGTGTTGATCACAGGTGTGATAGGTTTTGCATTTTCATCCTCAATCTGACTGATATCGGATTGTAATTTCCAAATTATCTGGACACACTAAGATCACTGCATGTGTAAAGGCATCAGATATCTATAAAATAAAAGCATGGGTATGTGCAGAGCTGTCCATGTGGGCTAAACTCTGAAACAGCAGGAGAAACAGTTATTTTTAGTACAATAAATAAAAACTGTAATAAACTGTAAAAAAATGATTTCAGGTCATTATGGAAATAACAATATTGACGTAGGTATGATGAGACATGTACGTGATTGTGTTAACAAATTCATATTAATGAGGATTTCCTCTGTTGAAAGGGACAAATGATTCAGCAATGTGTCTCGACATGAGCTGAATACTCTGTAAATTCATCAGTTTAGCCACTAATAAGTAATATTACAGTCACACAGTCCACCTCCATTATTAACAATCACCATGCTCTCCATCTCTCATTCTTCCTGGTAGGGAAAGAGGTTTTATCCTTCATCCAAAGCTTCCAAATCTGACGCTGGAGACTTTGGATGACTTCAGATTTCATTCCAAAATGAACCCAAATTGTGAACGAGCACTTTATTTGTTACTCTCCCAAAAGAGACTTAAAGCTCCATGGTGAAAAACTCTGTCAGCAGAGGGGACCAGCCTGTACCGTGGGGCTGCAAAGGGCCTTTTCTTCCTCAACTGTGCATGTCTGATCTGCTCTAAACATGCAGAGTTGAGTAGAAAGTAGAAGTGAGAGAGAGAATCGGGAAGACTCATGTAGAATTAATGTTAATGATTGACATAAGCCACCCTTCCCATTCAGAATAAAGTTTCTTTCTCAATTACTTATTTTTTTATAAGAATCTCCTATTTGGCATGTTTGCATGAAGCATTTTAATTGTAAAGAAGACTTCATTCTGATTATTTCTGTCTACGTTGCAGTGTTGTTCACTCTGACGTTTATCCGGACAAACAATCAAACTGAGGCCTTGTCCTGTTTTCCCTCTTTTTCCACAATTATCGGTACCTTCTTTTCTTTCCTCTCTCTTAGAAATGGCTAGAGTAGCTTCACTTTCAGCTTATAAACAATACATTTCCCCTCTTTGTTTTACATAAGAGAGATTTAAAGTATTATTGAACTGTTTATTGGTAATACATGCTGCAGTGTGACTTCAGAAGATCAGCAGCATGGTGCCATGTTGTAAGGCGGTATATCAAAAAGTGAGTCTTTTTAATATTACTATTTTTTAAATTATTTTATATGTCCTTTTTTGACAGCCCAATATGGCAACACATATTATGACAAAATCAGCTACTTTGCAAGTACCTTTTTGTGTCGGTTCAATTTAGTTTTAAGTGTCTGATTATTTTGGATTTCTGAACAGGTTTTCAGCTCTAAGTTACTAGTCAAAGAAAAATGAAGAAGTCCAATAAAATACCTTGAGGCTAACATGTGCCATGACTTTTTGCTCTCTTTATTTTCTCATACTTCCTTGTTCTTGGCGTTCCTTGTCAAAAGAAAAACAACCACCTCCTTTGATTTCTTTCCAATATCATCATCATTCAAGACAAAATGACTTAGAGGAGAGTTGTTTTTTAAGGATCTATAAAAAGCACATTGAAGTGGTCTAGGGTGTGAAAAGAGAAGTCAGCACTCGAGGGGTTCACCCATGGGAAAATTCGAGAGGGTGATAACATCAGCTTTTATCACTAGTTGTATGGTTGACTGCACTCTGTATTGTTCAGGGACAGGCAGAGCCATCCATCTCCATTGGCTCTCATACAGTAGAGCGGCTCTGCAGATCCGGGAAAGAGTAGCAGCATGAAATGTCAAGGTGATTTGGTTGGCCATTTACCTTTTTTTTCCCCCGAATTGTTGCTGTTATCCTAGTTTTTCTCTCTTTCCTCTTTCTGACAGAGGTGTTAAAATACCACAGGTAAAGTTTTTCTACAGGGACAATAAGTGGTGAGTATTAAAAAAATCCAAAAAGAAGTCATTTGTAAAACAGTTTTGAGAGCATCTTCAGAAGTTTAGGAGCTTTTTATTTGTTTATTTTTGGTAAATAAACATCTAATGGTACATAGACTTGGGCTTATTTAGCGCTTTCTGGTCTTTGACTACTCAAAGCTGCTTTACACTGCAGGTCACACTTACACATTCACACCCATTCGCCCTCACATTCACACACTGATGGTTCTTAGTTTCTATGTTAGTTATCCATAAGTATCTCTCATGGATAGCGGCTAACTTAGCTGCTAACGGCCTTATACTATCGTCTTATACTAAATCGTACCACACAGATGATTCATTTAACACTTATATGTGACATGAACCTCGTCACAGACAATCCCTACAAGTAAACTTCTGAGGAGGGCAGATTTCGCCAAGTTTTACTAAGTAGCCATGAGGACAACAGCCTAATCGGCATCTCCGTTCTCAACTGTCGGTTGTCGTCACTTCCGGTTGTCGTCACGTCCGCATTCTACAGCTCCCGCCTCTCTTCCCTGATTGGGCCGTTAAAATTTTAGCCGAGACTGAATCCATCGGCCAACGGAGCGCTACAAGATGCAGGTCTGCAGGATTTCAGGAACTGAATCAGGCAGGCCCATCTGCTATGCAAGGTTAACTGTGCAGCAGTTGGTTTTAAAATGTGTGAAACAAATGAAGTGGTTTGTTTTGAAATCTTGGTTTTTAAATCAGTGTGAGAGCAAATTTCCCAAACATGAACACTGAACCCATGTCTGCTTGTCACGTGTTTTCTGGCATGATTTACAGTGCCACACAGATTTATTAGACCACCACAGAGTGTTAGGTTTATGCCACAGCTGTCCTAAATTAACAATTCTGATCAGTTATTAATAACCAGAATCATAATGTTTAATCCACCAGTATGTAGAAGCTCTTTAACAGATCTCTTGCTCTTTAACAGTTTTTAATGATGAAATAAAAGTATTATTGCTATCCATGAATTTTCAAGTGAACTGGTTTACAAAAAAACAGACAAAAGTAGTAAATCCCGAAAAGAAAAAAGATGTTTTTTCTCTTTAAATGTTCTGCCTGATTATTTCTGACTTCTCATACAGGCCCAGTGAGCTGTCAGGAGCAACATTTTCAGTTTTAAAGTTTTTGAATGTTATTTTGGATTACATTATTTCTAAAATGATAATGTTTTATGAGGTGGTCTAATAAATGTGTCAGATACTCTATGTTTACTCATAATTTGGGGATGTGAACGCAGCAGCACTGAAAGTGTGGGTCTCCTCTCTCTTTGATTCTGGTTGCATATACGTGGCTGGTTTTCATTTAATTCTCTGAGCTGTATAGTGGAGAAAAAAGTCAGAAGATAGCCTTTTGTGCTCTATAAAAATAACAAAAAGTCCACAGTGCGTGGCCACAAGAGAGTTTTTTTTCTGAATTTTTTTATTGTGATTTGAGTCACATCCATTTGTTTGAGTACGTTGTCTTGAATTAATTTGGTACATGTTTCACACCACATCATTTTATAAGATTAAAAAGAATTGGTGTGGTTTAAAAAAAAGTGTTGCTGAGCATGTTTTGGTACGTATCAGCTTTGTGCCTGATGGAAAATGTCCCTGCATTCAGTGCTTTGCCTGTGCAAACCTATTCTCTGCAAGGGACATAAAAAAGTAATTGTTATGGTAACTGCCGTGGTGGTGGTGGATTTGTAAACCAACCAACTGCTTGCATACAGCCACCTACTGTAGGGTATTCATAAGCATAAGTGTAAGTGCATGAAATGATGTTACTGCTGTAAAAGCAGATCAGCAGGGCAAAAGGAGAGGAATGAATAGTGCCCAGGCATGGTGCGATACAGTCGTGCAGAATCTAAGGAACACCTAAAGATCCTATTTACCTTTTTATGTTGTTGCTATACATATATCCATCTTATGGTCTTCCATGACAGTCAGGATAAAAGTCAAAGCCTTTTTTTTTATTAAGCTCCTTTAAACAAGGATGGAAAAGTTATTTTGGTTGATTATTTCTCCTCCTTCATGAAACTGTTTGGTATCATACTTTAAATCCTTGGAAAGCCTGACTAGTCCCTTCAAGACCATGGTATAACTTGTAAGGATTGTGCATTTGTGGAATAAGCTTCAGCTTAAACATATGGGTAGTGCCTCAAAATATGTGCCAAAACTCTCTCCTCTCCTAGAAGAAGTCTGTGGTTCAGGTGAAGCTAGGGTGAGTAACCAGACTACTTGGGGTGTTGTCAAATGAAACAAAGAGGAAGGCACAGTTAAATGATTTATCATTGATATAGACTGATGGTATCAATGGCTCACACTTGCTGAAACTTGTTCTCAAATGGAACCAACTCTCAATTTTCTTCAGATTTAGATCATTTTCACAGTCTAATCTTAGCAAGCATATTTCATATTTATTTTCTTCTCCCATCCCTTGAGCTTTAAAAGGAGTTAAGCACTTGTGATTCACTGAAGAGAAACAGAACTAACTCTGAGGCCACATCATTGAGAGGCCATAAATGTACCAACAAATAGAAACAAAGTACATTTATCACAGCACTAAACATAAATGTCCCCGCTGTGAGAGGAAAAGTTGTTTTTCTCCCTGAGAAACTGAAACACAACCTTGAGGTTTCACAGGGAGCCAATGATGATGGCTAACCACAACCTGAGACTAATTCCCTTCACAAGTGAGACTGTTGACTGGCTGAAACGACACCAAGCCAGCATGGACAGATAAATGCATAGTGGAGTCTCTGCGTAATTCACAATTGAGCTAGAATTTTTATAAGATCGAGAGCAGTGTAAAGCACAAGTCATGCATAAACAGTTATT
Organism: Scarus forsteni; assembly: GCA_036419115.1. NCBI lineage: Eukaryota > Metazoa > Chordata > Actinopteri > Labriformes > Labridae > Scarus > Scarus forsteni. The sequence continues at coordinate 12,100,350 of JAZDUH010000130.1, read as the reverse complement.
AATGATCCTAAGATTCACCATTATAAGGAAAGGTGCTGTGACTCACTTAGTTATTCTCAATGAATGTGATGGCTACTGAATCATACAACATAATTTAGCCTGCACAGGAGATGATTTTATTTAAGTTATGAACCTCTCGTGTGTACGGTTCCTGCAATCAGACACACAAATGATTTGTTCCTGCATACTGTGGGCTGTAAAATATATGTGTAGGTGTTCTGATGCAGTTAGGTAATGATACTCAGTGTGTGGGGAAGTTTATTATGATGAGCAGAGAGGAAAATTGTTAATATGCACATAAAGCCTATAGTGTAGACAAATTTGTGAATCATCAGCAGTGTTATAAATTAGCTTTCCACTCAATTTATTGAGTCATTGTTTATTTGCCTAGTTTTCACTGAGTCAACCAATACTCACTAGCAGATGTGATTGTTGGCTTGAGACCACTTTTCATAGAGCACTTCTCTTATTGTTTTGTGGGAAAGACATTGTTTCGTAAAATTGTATTATTCTAATTTCCATTTGAATGACTTTTTGTCCTTAAAGTTTTAGGAAAGGTCAGTGTTTCTTAAATAGTGAGATGAGACTTTTCTTTTCTTTTTGGGATGAGGCAATTGTGACATTATATTTGGGCCCGAGTTCCTTGAAATTTCAACTGGCTACCAGAGATGCCAATCAAAAGTGTCAGAGGTAGGGTTTAAGTAAAAATCAATTTAATTATGACAGTAATCATACTTTATTTTTTAAGTTTTAGAAATAGAGATTTACAAATGCAGTATTAAACCCAAGCACAATAAGATCCTTAGAAGAGAGAGTTTGAGCAATTCTGGTGTCCCCAAATCATTAGTGCTCAAGGAAGAGAAACATTCCCATAGACTTAAGGAAAACTCCAAAAAAACAAAAACTGGGCCCAACAATCCATGATCAGGCACCAGAAAACATGATGGGCCTTAAGCACACGGACTGAGGTGCTATGGCCCTGTACCCATGGAGACAAAATGTTTTTGTGTCAACATGTTCCCTGTATAGACAGCATTATTTCAAGAAATATGTCTGTCCACACAACAGCACTGAAATAGCTGTAGCATTTGCCAGGCCTGTAAGATGGGCTGCTGCAGCCACACAGTAAAACTAGAGAAGAAGACTTGTGTGCATACATCATTAGAAACATGAACAAACATTGATGTATATTGTCCTCCATACTTGTCCCCCAGGTTGTAAGTAGAGGAGCAGAAGACTTTGCTGTAAAATCCAATTGTGATTAGTGGCTTCAGCAGCACAAGCACAACACTGTATTCCGCCATTGTTGCTGTTGTTGCAGAGTTTGCACATGCAGTTTAAGGGATTGATGGGCCTATGGTGTCATTATTTCAACTCCTAAGTTCCCCTTCCCCCCACAACAAGAACATGTTCATATGTAACAAGATCCCAGAAAAAAAAACAGAACTTTAAAAATGCTAATGTAGATCTAAGCCATTTGTTTAAGTCTTTAATCTCAAGGGGGGGGGGGGGCAAGAAATTCACAACCACTGGAATAGATATAGTTAGTAGGGCTGGGACGATTCACTTTTCTCACAATTCGATTTATTGCGATTTTTTAGGTGCCAATACGATTTAAATTGCGATTCTATGATATTGCCGATTTTCACAATCTTTAGTTAGCTTTTTTAAAACCAGTGAAAAAGATGAACAATGATGATGCATACAGACTATATCAGGAAAAATACACATCACATGTGAGTCTGTATTTTGGACTTATTCAGCAATATATATTAACCAGCCGTTTATACTCCCTCTCTTCAAAAGCCTGGATTGCATATAAAAAGTGGCTTATTATCCCTTCAGGCAACAGAGTTTTTTCAAGAAATATTCAATTTTGCTATCAAGATTTAAAAAGGCTATAGTTTCGAAGTGGTTAGTTTTCCCAGCCATCATCATCACTGTAATTTACAGGCCGAGCATGAACGCCTCTGCTGCCTGCACTGTTTACCCCCGGCTTCTCCCTCGTTTGACCAGCGCTCTGCGGTCTCATTCTCCGCTAACACCGTCACTTTTTGCGGTGTTTTGAGCTTCCCTGCATCCCAGACCATGTACCCTCTTCGGCAGTCGCCGGCCAAGGAGAGGAAAAGCTCTCGGTATGTACTGCTCTGCGACTGTAATGGCGCGCGGAGCCGCTCCCGCTGCGCACACTTGCTGCCAGTTTGGTTCTCACTGGACGACTGACCGTCATCCTCAGAGAGTAAATATTCCTCAGATTCAGAGTCAGACAGTCCTTGACAAAGTACTCTCGGCATCGTGAGTACTCTTACTCAGTCTCTCAATTTGGCGACTTTAGCGCCTATAGTGTGTGAGTGTGTGTGTGTGTGGGGGGAGAATATCGATTTTTGAATAAAAATATCGATTTTAAAATCTGCAGACAAAAAATCGCGATACTTAGGTGTGTCGATTTTTTCTCCCACTCCTAATAGTTAAGCATGTAACATATTACAGATGTGCCTCTAAAATTTAGTGTAAGATTAATATCATGCATTTATCATTAGAGACAGGGCCTTTGCAGTCGCTGCACCAAGGCTGTGGACCGACCTCCCATTACATGTTAGATCTGCCATTTCCCTGGACTGTTTCAAAAAACACCTTAAAACTCACTTCTATTCTCTTGCCTTCTCTTGAGTTCATTCTTATCTGAATGAGGTTTTCATATTTCTTTTTTGCTCACGTGTCATTTGTGGAAGAACTTGTGTGTGAGCATGTATGCATCTGTGTCTGTCTAAGTGTATGATGACGGCTGTTACAGCAGCTTCATGCTGCCGTCTGTGGTTGTTTGGGTTTCCAGCCTTGACTCCATCTAATAATGGCTGTGGAAGTCTTTGTGTAATGTGCTTGTGCTGCCCTAACACAATTGTGTTCTACTTTGTTCATCTGTCTCCTTTTTTTCCATGATGTTTTTATCTTATCATTTGGTGTACTCTATATGTTCTTGACTCTTCTCGGGTTTCCCCTGCTGTACAGCACTTTGGCTCAAACTCTGTTTGTATTTTAAAGTGCTCTATAAATAAAGTTGATTGATTGATTGATTGATTGATCATTAAGACAGCAATATAAAGGATTTTCATCTGGTGTGCCTGGTGCCCACTAAATGCCTCTTTGTGAATCTTGTTGTAATACAAATATACACTCACCACCTCTTTGTGGTATAGTTTTAACAAGATGCTTAAGATATTCCTCAGATATTTTGGTCCATATTCACGGGGTAACATCACGCAGTTGTTGCAGATTTCTTGACTGCACATCCATGATGTGGGTCTCCTGTCTCACCAAATCCCCAAGGTACTGTATTGGATTGAAATCAGGTGACTATTGAGGTCACTGGGGTACGGTAAACCTCTTTTCCTGTTTTGGGAGCCAGTTGGAGATATTTTGAGCTTATTGACATGAGTTATCCTGCTGGAGGTGATAGTTAGAAGGTGGCTGCATGGAGAGGTGAGAATGGTCAACTGCAGTCTCCCGATAGGCTGTGATATTTTAACAATTATTTTTGGTACGAAAAGGCCCAAAGTGTGCCAAGAAAATATCCCCCACACGAGACTGTTAAGTCTGTTCATGATAAACAGCATTGATTCATGCCTTCATGGTGTTTTCACCAAATTCTGACCCTATCTGAATGTATGAGACTCATCACACTGTGACTGTCTTAAATCTTTCAGCAATTTTAAATTCTTTTTAGCCTGCCACTTTTTGATCGATTTTTACTTTAGATTAGCATTTTTGATCAATGGCACTTGCTTTTTGCTGTTTTTTTAATGTGTAGATGCCCACCTCTGTCAATCACGACACATCTTGTTACCAAAAACTAAACACATATGTACTTTGTCAGGATTTCTACTTTTAGACTCCCTTCTTTTGGGTGACGGATGACTGATGGACACTTTATCTGCTTTTGTGACAAAAGTAACAGGTTCTGGCCTTGATATGTCTTCCCTCCCTCTGTTATATTTCTAATTATTTGAATGAATGTGTTGCTCAGAGGAGAGATTGTCCTGTAAAAGCTTACATGGACATGCTAAAACCAAAAATCAACCATCAGTATTCATTTGCCCTTGAGCAAGACAATAAACTCTTTTCACTTATTGCAAGTCACTCTGCAGAAAGGACATGATTTAATCTCCAAATTGTAATTTGCACAGCTCTTTCTGTCTTTATGTATCTGCCTTTTTGATTAATGTTTCAATAACCCACCAGTGGGAGGATTCTGAATTGATTCATGGTTATTCCAAAGGCCATCTCCTCTGTCCAAGACTGAATATTCAGAGGTGAGAAAGTTGTAGATCTACCTGTGACAGCAGACAGGGAAAGAGTTTAAGAGATGGCTTTTCATACTTTTTTTATTATTATTTTTCTGTGTCCATATAATTTCAGAGATATCTCAGTCAGATCCAGAGTTTTGAGACACAAAAGAAATAACCATTCCTCATTGTGTCAAACCTGAGAGTAAGATTTCCTTTGTCATGGCTCAGGCTTGAATGACAGCTTCCTTTTATTGGCTCTTCTCTGTGTAAGAACTGTCCATCTTGGTCTTCAAGTCATTTTGCTGTCTGAAAAAATAAAATCTCCAATCTGAATCCAGCATGAGAGCACTCTTCCTTTGTAATTGTTCCCTTGTGAATCAGACTCAGTCATCTTTGATGCATGCCGGATAATTTCCCTCCAGTCGTTTAAGCCCCAGGGAGGCCTGCCCACCAGTTTGAGAACAAATGTGACACACCGTAAATCAGATGGCAGGAAACTTACTACACACATACAGCCAGCTTCATAAATTCTATCTGTTAGCCAGATGGGAACATAAGGGACACATGTACATCACTTGCTTATGTCTCAGCTAAAACCATTATGACACTGAGGAGAGAGGGAATAAAGTCCGCTTATGCTAAATCCTCCCCTTTTGCTGTCAGAGCATGGTTTCAAAAGGAAGATTAGACTTCAGAGATTGTCGTTTGAGGAGGAGATGAGGCAATATCAGTTAGGGATGAGCCATGGCTTTTAATTATTTTGATAGTAATCAGTTTATAAGAAACCAATGGACTGGTGTGACTTTTATCTTTTACTAAAAGATATATCCAATTTTTACTGGTGCCTGATTGTAATACTATTATGTTGCTTGCAAGACAGTGCTGTGACTGTAAAGCATCTCATAGCTGTTTGCCAAACACGATTACACGAATAAAGAAGTGGAAAGAATCATTTGTGTCAGATGACACCTACACAGAAAAATCAAAGTGTTAAAATTTTAATGTTTGCAAAATTTCACCAAGTGACAGTTGATTATACTGTGGATAGAGTCAAGTCACTGATAATATCGCTTTCTGTTGTCAAAACAAGTGTAAAGGTGATTTTTCACTAAATAAAATCAATAGGCACCACTTCAGGATACTCTATCTATCTATCTGTCTATCTATCTATCTATCTATCTATCTATCTATCTATCTATCTATCTATCTATCTATCTATCTATCTATCTATCTGTCTGTCTGTCTGTCTGTCTGTCTGTCTGTCTGTCTGTCTGTCTGTCTATCTATCCATCTATCCATCTATCCATCTACCCATCTACCCATCTACCTATCTATCTATCTATCTATCTATCTATCTATCTATCTATCTATCTATCTATCTATCTATCTATCTATCTATCTATCTGTGTGGTTCATGGTGACGTTTATCCGGACAAATGATCAAACTGAGTTCTTTTCCTGTTGTCCTTCTTTTTTCACTATCATGGGTACCTTCTTTTCTTTCCTCTCTCTTAGACATGGATGCAGCAGCTTCACTTTCAGCTTATAAACAATAAATTTCCTCTCTTTGTTTTACAGAAGAGATTTAAAGTATTTTTGAACTGTTCATTGCCACTGAGCAATGCATGTTACAGTTTGACCTCAAAAGATCAACAGCATGGTGCCATGCTGTGAAGGACTCTTAAAAAAAATCAGTCTTTTTAGTATTATTATTATTAGTATTATTTATGTTCACCACCACATCTGTCTGTCTGTCTGCCTGTCTATCTATATATATATATGTGTGTGTGTGTGTGTGTGTGTGTATTCTCTAAACAAGCAGGGTATCTTTATTTCAGCTCATTTTCTAACATGACTGTACAGTAAACCTGAAGTGGTCCTGGATCACAACATTTCACCAAAGAATTTCTGACACTATTTGTCCTATCCTTCAGCGTAATCAAATCCTTTACAAAATTCCTGGATCCACCTCTGGTTTTGGAGTACCACTAATCTAATCACTTGAGTAAGTGACTAGCAGCATCCCTATAGCCTGTTCAGTCATGAAGTTAGAAAACCTCAATGGCAATTGTGCACTTGTGCTGTGTGTGTCTAAATAACTCTTTAAAATGCACCTTAGGATGATTAAGAATATGAATAATATTAATTTCTGTCTTCAGAATAGTTTTGGAGCTCAGTGATCATAGCTCCTTCCACATCCGTCCACATCAGCAACAGTAAAAGTGAGGAGGCCTCGGTCTCTTGTTTGGACTAACTGATAAGAAGCAAAGAAAAACAGAGTAGGAGTCACTTGACAGGTATTTTGATCTTAATCATGCTGTGTCAGAATATTTTCATTGCTTGCACCTCCTCTAATAAAGTAAATAAAACTGCCACCGTCAATTAGTTGCAATATGTTTTTTTTCTTCTGGTTCCAATGGAGCTTCCTGTCACTTAAATTTAATTTAGAAACACTGAGTCATTCCTCAACTTCATGAGCGTTCCCCCTCTCCTGCTGCTTGTGTTGTCACCTGCTGATGTGGAGAGGAAACAACTAATGCCTTTCTCCATGCATGAGTTATATACCAGTACGCTCAACTGTATTCATCTGGCATCTGTGCTGTCTGTTCTGAGGCCAATTAAAAAAACTGAAAGCATAAAATAAAGCAAAAAGCCGTGAACAAAAGTACAATATACTGTATGTAGGCATAGAGTATTTGCTGAGCATTAAGCAAAAATCCAGGAGCTGTGAGGAGAAGGACAAGAGGGGAACATTATTAAAAGTGTCATGTGATGGTGTTGTTGTTTGCCCCTGTAATCCTCATTCTTTCCTGCCACAATGGTCCTCTGGGACTGCTGTCTTTCTCCATGCCAGGGGGCTTAGGGGCTCTGCGGTTGTGAGGAATGAAAATCTGTGTTTTCTCTGCATTTCCTATATGGGAGGCTGTGCTGTATGTGCGACCGCATCCGTGTTTTGAAGCATTTTGTAGTCCTAATAAGCGTCATTGTTTTTGTTTCTGTCTGTTTTGCCGTGTTTAAATATTTATGCATTCATATATGTAAGATGGTGTGTGCCTCTGCTCCCCAGGCATGAATGTTGAGCATATAGCTCACCAATAGTGCAGAAACATCGCTCCCTTTTGTCCTTTTAAATTTGACTGGTATGGAAATAGAATAATCATGAACTGACAGCATTTGTGGAAATTAAATGCTTTTCTAATTTGATGCCTTCAGACTGTCCTCCGACTCATTTGCATTGTTATCGCAGATTTCCTTTGAGGATCCTTTTTACCCTCTGAACAGCGGGAAAAAAAGAGAAACTGTCCTGTGAAAATGACAGGGAATACTGGATGAAAGCACTGAACAATATTGCAGCAGAAAAGTGGATCTATTTGCTGCTTTTAGCTTGAAGCCTTTGCAATGAGATGCTGTCGTGAATATTATCTAAGATTTTGTGCTGAACTGTTGGCCACGTTTAAATTTAACTTGACCTTTTGGGTAGCTCTAAAGTTCCAAGTAACCAATCATTTTAAGAATTATACCAATTTATTTCAATACTTAATTATTTCAGATTCAGTCATTCACTTTAATTAGCAATACTGAGAATTAATTTGGATATTTTAGTCAGGACTGACTCAACTGCACTTTAAAGTTGGTATGTTGGTCTTCTTTCACAGATTAGAGTTACTTCATATTATGGACTTTGATGCATTAAACATACTGTAGATATCTTTCTCTGTTCTGAAAGTTCTGTTTATTGCATTTATGTTGGCAAGTAAAGGGCTGCTGTGGGACTTGGACATAGACTGAGGATTTTTTAAAACAGTGATGCTATTTTTAATGAGGTATCAAGTAGTAGAATGTTGTTATGTTGAAAAATAGTGATGCATTTGGGACCTGAACCATTCAGGGCTTCAAAAACTTAACAGGTGTATTTTCAAATCTATCTTCTGAAAGACAGGGCGTCATTGTAAAGACCTCAGAAACAGAGTGATAAGGTAAAACTTTTTTTGGTCCTACTATAGGGAGGAGAACTCTATTTTATGCATTTTTCAATGTAGAAATTTGTATTTTAAAACACTGAAACTAGTCTGAATTATGTGTTTAGTCCATGAGATAAATTTTATTTAATTTTATTTAATTTTATTTAATTTCCTTTTTTTTCATTATTCTGAATTATTTACATGTGTATTTAAGATAAAAACAAATGACACTGGTGCCTGTTTGATAAAGCTGCATCAAAATGACTTTTCTTTTGTTTGTTTGTTTGTTTTCATTTTAAAATACTGGCAGTTCCTGTGTATTGTCTACATTATTTTTGGTAAAGTGTGTGGAAAATACAAAACAAAAGGGGTGCAGGAACCCCATGCCTCCCCCCCATTTAGTGCCCATACTGACCAAGTGCAGTATTTTTATGTGTTGGAGATAAGGGACAACTTAAATATAGAGAAAAGTTGCTAATGGTGTTAATTTGTACTTGACTAAATTTTAACTTTGGTTCTTTGACAATCTGACAAATATTTGCAACGTTCCTTTTTTTGAGAAAAATACTGTAGTTGTGTGTTACTTTTCAGAGAAAACAATGTACATACATGATTTTTTGTCCATATCACCTAACTTTGTAGTGCTGTAAAAGCTAATTGATTAGTTTTCAAAATATTTTTTAATGACATAAAAATATTGACATAATTGTCTTTTGAATAATATTAAATCATTAACAGGTGCTTCCATTGTGAGTCCGTCCATGTATTAGGATACCAAAGGACAATATTGACCTTGAGCTTGAACTCATCGTTTCTACATGCTTTGTTTCCTACATTTAGTCAAAATGGATCAAATTTATTAAAAGCTTGCTTTGTGTTGGAAAGAACCCAAACTTTGTCAGTGTAATTGATGGGTTTAATTTGTTTGAAAAAAGGGAACACCATGTTCAGCATTTCCCTCCACACTGTTCCAGCCATCATGTCCATAATTCAATTAAAACCTATCTGGGATAACACAGTGAAGCCATTGAGATCATTCCCATTGTGGCGCTGGCGGTTCGTAATTAACATTGCTATCTCCTGCTTCGCCTGTTCAAAGAGAGTTAAGGGCAAAAGGAGGCCATGGGAACTCCATAAAAATGCAAATCTGAGTCACCTGTTTAATGCAAATCACTACAGAGGTCAGCTTAAATCTGGTTACGTTAGGTTCATTCTAGATCAGCTGTTTCTTCTTCTTTCTATATTTTACCCTTTTAATAGAAAAGTGCTTTGTTGAGGTATTAAAAAAACTCGGCCACTTCTGTGTATTCTTGTTGTTTACTCTGCACCAAACCTTAACTCAGCTCTGTGATAAAATGTAAGATCATCTCTGCTGAATCATAGCTTGATAACAAATTTAACAAATTAATTCATATTTTGTTTTTATTCATTCTGGCATTAAATGATGGATTTCACTAGCTGGCTGTACTAAACAATGAATCATAATATTTGTGAAGTGTCTTCACCATGGTTTTCACACAATATTATATACTCTTTCAAAAACTATATATACATTTATTATACTTTGATTACAAGATGAGACAACAAAACTACAATAACAGATATGACATATTATCATATTAGGTTAGATTAGATCAGCCTTTGTGCATTCCTGTATTTTATTTTATTTTATTATGTGTTAAAACTCTGTTGTAAGAGTGACCACTTCATATGGCTGCTTTCAGACTTGCTACTAAGTCCTAGAAAACTCTTCAGAGAACTCATGAAATCACAATTTAAGGTCAAGGCATTTATAACACACATTCTAACGCATAAACTCATCATCAAGGAACTGCTAATCAATGGCTAAATCAGTCAAGCAATCTTTATTTTCATACTAGCAAATCATAGCAAAAGTTATATCAAGACCCTTTACAAAAGATGAGGTTACAAACATTACATTTAGTTTTATATAAAGTTGTACTGACTTGTTTTTATTATTGGATTTATTCATTTATTTTTTGTTCTAAAACCAACGTGAACCCAACATGATGACAGTACTTTGCCATGATCGACAATAGTTAAACTGGCAAAAAAAAAAAAAACCCTCTTTAAGCAGGAAATCTTGCGCAGAGCTAGACTCTGAACAGCCATCCGCAGCAGCCATGTTTGAGGTTAGACAAAGGAGCTAAAATGAGACTTCATGGTAACAATACATTGATGGATGCCTGAACCATTAGTTTTTCCTCAACATATTTGTCCCTGTTGAGTTGAAATGTATCAGACGTCAACACTTTTTGATCCCTTTTTCAAGAGGGTCCTTCTCTCCTCCTGTATGATTGTTGAGGTAAATATTATGGGGATATCAGAAATATCACCATAGATAGAGAGAGCATTCAAATATCAAAATATAAAGCTACAGTGATTATTAGTTAGTGAGGACAGTTGTTGATCTATACAGAAGAATTTATTTAATCTGTGATTACATTTGGTTTAATAAATCTAAAATGTGAAAGTTTATGTTAAAAGATGTTTAATGGTTGATGTAGAATAAAGACCTTGGAGTTGAACTGGTCCACAGCAGCTGGTCATGTATATTGATAGTCATGGTTGCAATAATAAATCTGTAAAAATTGCAGCAACGACCATGTACATAATGGATTTATCACCCTAAAATTGTTTGTCCTCATAGGATGCTGATTTGGCAGTGCCACTGCTCAGTCATTTCAGTCTGAACTTTTGCAAGATGGATCTTTCTGATTACAGATGCTAAATCAGGCAGATTAAGGATAGCTGTCATCAGTGCCACTTGTCTTGGTGTGAAGCTCTCAGAGACAGGCTGTGAAGTGGGTGCCTCAAGAAGATGACACCCCAAAAAGACATATTCTTCTCCCTGTCAGCGCTCAAGAACCATAGGCAGTCTTGTACAGATTTGCAGTCAAGGTTTAAGGGATGATATGGTCGACAGTTCTCTGCCTAAGTAGTTGAGCAAAAACTTTTTTTTCCCCTCAGTAAGTAACCCGTTGCTGTTTTGGCCAAAAATGAAAATGAAGGTGAAAAAATTGTTCAAGCACTGATCTTTAGCCTTGGTGTATTGTAGTAAACCTTTAAGACACAGAACTGGTTCAGCCAAAGGCCCTTTTCAGATCACATCACACCAGAGACAGTCCTTTAGAAGAGTGTGACCTTAAAGTCAGAGGTTTGTTGGTAGGGACATTGCCATCATGTTGTATTTACATACCACACTGACATTAGCTTTGTGCTAATGCCAACAAGTTCATGCTTCAAAAAGTATTTTTACTTTTGCAATCAAAATGTTCATCATCAATTATTTGCGAATAATACAAAGACCTATTAAGAAAATTAGCTTGTTGTTAATATAACCCACACTATGCTACTTTAAAGGGTTGCATACAAAATTGTATATGTTCTGCACCTTTCTGTCAGATGTCTTGTGAACTTGGGTTTTCAATTGCACATTTTTTCCAAACTTTGCACAAATGTTTGCTTTAAGTCAGAGATGAAATGATTAAAGAAACACAATTTCTGTCAATCACACTACCCCACAGCCTTCTCTGCCCTTCCTGCTGACCCACTTTCTTGCATTCATATACCTGATGTAGGCATAATAAACAAGTAATCATATTTGTTACTGTCTTTGTTTTTAAGCCTCTGTTTCCTGATGTGGTCATATAGCCCTGACGCACTTTTCAGGACACAGAAGTTCTTTTATGATTTCCACAAATTGTTCATAATCATTCCTGAGTACACTTGTCTTTTCAGTTGTCCCCCCCTAACTGCTATCCTTTAGTTCTCCGTTTCCTCTCCCCAAGACACTCTCCCTCTTGTGGAGTTCAGTGTTTGGCTACACACCGACATGGCTGACTGTTTTCAGGGCAGTTAGCCAGCTGGGCTTTCAGCCACTGATGGCTTCCATACCCACACTGGTGGCCTTCAGCTCTGTTTTTCCCATGCCGGGCCGATCTCAGAAGAGACCCACGAATGGTTGATGACTCACAGCCACTTTCCTCCAACCATTCTCATCCCATCAACCCTATTTTTTTAAAACGTAATGGAGCTAATGTGAAGTGGAATGGACAGCTAACAGGGAAGCTTGAGCCTTATGCAAACTTTATGATGACGGAGACGGTTGTCTCTTCAGCATGCTGTAGAAACGATGTGTCGTTTGGCACTGCACTTTTTCTAACCCTGATTTTTGCTGAATTATTGATGATCAACAGGGTCAGGGTTTGCTTTTAGTGGTCTCCTGTGGGGGCTGGCAGGGCTTCACACTGCATCTGGATTCATAATATCATCATCACCCAGACGGCACAGAGATACTCAAAGCAGAACAACTTCTTTGTTAACAAAGTAATGGCTTTGCAAGTGACTAGATGGGCAGATTTGGAGGGTATACATTTGCTTTATATGTGTGTGTGCTTTTGGATAAACTGTCCACATTTGATGAAAAGTAGTTTTTCCACATTTTCCCTCAGAAAAATCTCTTCTGTTATAATAGATGGGCATCATAAGACCTTATCTGTCTTTGAGAGTGGAAGCTTTTTGTTTTGTTGCATCCATTTTTCAGTGTAAAGATCTGATCAAGACAGCTCCATGAGAAAAATGTTAAACAAGTTATTTTTGTAGAGAAACAATAAAAACTAGGCTGCAGTTATACAAAAAACATGAATACACTCCATGGATATTATAGAAAACCACTCAATTATATTTTTTTGTCTTTCATGACATTAAAGGGTGACTGCTCGTCCGATGTCTGGCTGTCTGTACTTGCACTTTGTGTGTGTTTTATTATGTGTGTTCCCGTGTTTTTGTGTGTTACTGAGTACAGAGTCATTTTCTCCATAGCCCATTCTCATAAGATATTTACATGGCCATCTATTATGGATTGTGATCTGATTGAAGCTGAGTGTTCTCATCTTACCCCCTCAGTGAACCCGCCACACAAGCACCAGGTTTTAAAACAACCTGATTTGGCCTCATTTTTGTCTTTAAGACTCAACTGAAGGCAAAATGGACAAAACAAAGGGAGTTAAGAGATTCGCTTTCAATCAACACTGTTCTACTTGGTACTTAGTTGTGGTACAAGATGTCTGCATTTGAGGCAGGGTTGGATACAAGCAACCTTGACCCTGAAGTTGGATATTTTGTTAAGTGGAGGGTGAAGTTGACTTGCACCAGCCAAAATGGCAGATAAATTAAAGTAGTAGAGGTTATTTGTGACAGAAAGTAAACAGATTAGCTTTGTCTGACTTCATGAGATGAGGCGTGTTGACAAACCACAGAGCTCTAGCTCCTCATGTTAAAGATTTTATTGTTAATAACAAACTGCTTGATTAAATGGCTTGACTGTGTCCCTTGAGTGTAAGGTTGCAACAAGTCAGAAAAATTCTATTAAATTTTGGGAGACATTGCACAAAACTTACCCTGGGGTAGGCCTGTGCTCAAAATATTGATACGGCAAAATATCGTCATGCACTTCTTGGGGATACGTGTATCGATACGGATTCTACAGAATCGATATGGCCTCAGTGTTTGGACAGCTGTTGTAAATACACTTTGGGTAATACAGTATTAATTAACAATGGCACAGTTCAAAGCTGAAGCCAGGCTACATGATTAAACACAGAGGTCTACGATCTTTGGGGATTTGGGCATTAAAGTTCTTAAGTTGAAGAATTATTCAAAGCTGCTTGTTCTTTTTCTACTTGTAAGAAAAACAAAAGTTGCTTGGAATTCTGTTAAAAGAGAAGTCAATGTTCACAATTTATGTGTATTGGGATACGTATCGTATCGTGGCCTCAGTATTGGGATACGTATCGTATCATGGGGTTGCTGGAAATACCCAGCCCTACCCTGGGGAATTTTGGACATTATCCAAATTGGAAACTTTTTATTGAAATTATGGTCACAATTTGCAACATCAAATTCAACCAAATTATTGACTTTATGAATGTAATTGAAATCCTAAGACTAGTGAAGATTAGCCCTAAGTAAACTTATTGCATTGCTCCACAGACTTGAGTGTTAATTGTTGTCATAATTGATTGTGAAGACCCAAAATTGTTTCACACTCCAATGATTGCTGTAAATGGTAAATCAGGTCCCAAATCTGGCTCAAAACTGTCTTAGTAAGGATAGGAATCTAGAAAAGTATCAACCTGAGAATCTATATCTAGCATCTTGAGTGATTTGTTAGTTTCCTTTATGCTCAACAATGCCTTCCACTTAGCATGGACTTGCAAAACATTGATATCATGTTTTCACAAGCCTCAGCCATCGCAAACAACAATAGGATCAAGGGAGCATAATGGTGGACAGAACATTCATGAATTCCTTTTGAGCATGACTTCATTTGATGTCAACCTGTCATTTCTGGGATTGTGTGATTTCAGTTAGACCTGCAACATTGGCATTGGTCTTAAAATCAAGTCCATCTTCTTGCTTATTGTTTGGCCATCCTTAACCAAACTCCCTCCTTCGTATTTAACGGTTGAGTCCAAACTGTGTCTAGAGAATCCTCACATCTCTTGGCAGCAGTCACAATTCTGTCCTTGCACTAATAGACTGTCTGATTCAACAAACCCTAAACCACTAATCCTGAACACATTGGACCAGATCCACCTTCCTCTCTGACAACATTCCCCTTTATCTCTCTCTTATTCCTTTTATGTCCTCTCTAACTTTCTCTTTCTATCATTATATTTTACCATATACTCAAAAATTGCACACGCAACCATATACACACACACTGCCCGCTCAGTCGTGGTCCCTCAGATATTTGTCCTTCATTCATTTCACCAGCTGCCCTCCAGTCATTCCTCCCTTTTTCCTGCTTTTTCTGTATGTGGGATTTCTTCTCCCCCCCTTTCTCTTTTCCTTGCTCATGTGTTTCTCTTCTTATATCCTCATGGCCCCTCTCTTATCTTCCCCCTTTGCCCTCTCTTTGTTTCTCTCTTTTCTGGTGATTTTAAATTCACCACCTCCTCCTCTCCTTTCCTCCCACCTCTGACCTGTGTCACTCCTCTCTCACCCCAACTGTCTCATCTCTGCCTCCTATGATCATTCTTTGTTTCATTTTTGCTGCTTTTTGTAGTTTGGTAAAGAAAAAAGTTGAATCTGGAGATGTCAAGGCTTTAGTGCAACATCTGAAAGTCAAAAAACTCTTAGATTTTGAAGATTTTTGAGCAATCAGATTGTTAAAGGTAATGTGAAAATTAAGCTGTTGCAACTGCCAATACACTGAAATTCCAGCTACTATCCTAGTTACAGTTTTTCACAGTTCTCAACACACGTTTCTCAAAACACTAACGGATTCCATCAAATTGTACACACAAACCTGAAAACCTCACGCACAAAATGCTAAACCTAACACTCCCTTTTCAAGATGACTCTTTGCCATCAAATCTCTTCATGTTCACAAAATGGAACTCATGTTCTCATTTGGTACACACAGCTACATTCTCCAATGACACACACATACCAGTCAATTGATACACACAGCTCAGCATTTACTGCACACTACCAAGCATTCACAGCACACTGAAGTGTAAAATTGAAAACCAGATTATAGAAATGCAACACACAATGTGAATGGCAATGCCTCATGAGAATTACCTTTTGGAAAATGTCTGTGTTGGCCCACTTCTTCAACTACAAAATATCACTCAAGTCTGCAGCAAATCAGTGTTTCAGTGCACAGGCATTTCTAAAGAAAATGTACGTAAACCAAAAAAAAAAAAAAAAGTCAAAATATCTTCTCATTCTTACCCCTCTCCTTCTCTGGTTGTCGTTGTCCATTGTTCAGTGCTCACCAAACAAAGCTGAGGCTCAAGGCCCTTTTATGCTGCAGTTCTTCTGATTGAAAATTGCTCACCAGACCTGGGTGTTTAGAGATTTGCATAATTGTGTGTTGTGGGTTGATGCTTTGAGATTTCAATTGGGGTGTGTGTGCAACAACTGACCATTGTGTGTACAGCTTTGACAACGAACACGGTGATATGTAATTGACATCAGAGTGTAAAGAAGGGAAGTCAGAGTCTAATGCAGATAAGGGAGTGTTTAAATGTGGCCAATTGAGCCGAGCAATTGGTACTTGCTGACAATTATCGATTGGTGTGTGTTAAGAACCGTGAAAAACTGTAAGATGGTTTTACCAATGCAATAATTGCAATGTGTGCATGTGCAAAAGCCACTCGGCAAGTTGCAAGGTGAGTCATGTGGCCTGAATAATGTCAAGTTGACATTTTTGTTTGATGAAATCCAGGACCACCTGCTTTCTGATTTTTATAACTCAGAATAGAATAGTATGTTATTCCTGGCAGAAATGTTGAGGGAATGGGGCGATATATTTCGGAGCCTGTGGGAAGAATAAGTGTTTTATTCTGTTAAATTTCGTTTTGATTGTCTGATATCTTTTTCCAGAGGGAGTGTTAAGGGTGAGTAGGGTCCATTAAGATCCTTCTGGCCTTCCCTAGGAGTCATCCAGAGTAGTTGTCTCTGAGGGAGGGTCGCGTGGTCCCTATGATTTTCTCTGCCACCCTCACCACCCTCTGCAGGTCCGTCCTGTCCTCTGCAGTGCAGCAGAAGGTCAGGAGTCTCTCGACAGCTTCCCAGTAGAAACTTATCAGCAGGGGATGATGGATGTCAGCCTGCTTTTAACTTTCTAAACCACTTAGTGTCTTACTCTGTGTCCTAACTAAATGCATACCACATGACTGTCCGCAACAAAATCAGGTTAGTAACACTGAATAAGATGTGTGTCCCAACTGCCCACAAATGACTCGCAGTGCTGCATGACAAAGTGTTTCCCCTGCATCACGCATGTTGAAGTGGACAAAGAGCAAGGGAAGAAGGATAACCAGATTCTGGAGGGATATTCTTTGACCTTTCTTACTTTGCAGCGATAATTATTTTTTAAGCATAACAGAAAGAGGGACATTCATCTAGTGCTGTGAATAAAATGATTCACTTCTCTTTTAGCACCAAGAGAGAAACTTTTAACAGCTCACAGAAAGGTTTGCATTGATAAGAAATCGAGTCTCTTCTTGTCAGAGCTCTTCAGCTACCTTTCTCTGACTGCACAATCAAAGCAATTCATGTATATTTTATAAGGGGTTGTATAGAGTTTAAATGACATTTTTGACCACAGCAGTGTGGATGGCAATTTGATTTGATGTTTGCGTTCAGTTAGGACACGTCACGATGTTTGTTGAGTCTCTGTTAACCCTGTAGGTTATACTGCTGCTGTAACATATAAACTAACAGTGGGTGTATTTCTGTCACCAAAATGATTGCTTATCATGCAATTTTAGGTGTAGGCAGGAGTGCAGCTAAACATGTTGAGCTTTGTTCCACTTCAAGTGAGAGTCATGAGGTTATGATGTTAAAAATGATTTATGACCTTGAAGTTGCACTAAAATTCCCCGTAGCATCAGCTTGTGTTTAACATGTAATGCAGTGACAGCAATAATGATAATGATGACACATATCTCAGCATTTTGAAAGCATTATTCAATCACACATGGGATTCAAAAAATGCATGAAATCCATCATAGATAACAAAATCGATGAGTTAGACATTTTTTACCTTTTTTTCTGGTTACTTTAAAGGGACTGTGAGGAGAATCTATTACCGGCAACATAAAGACTCTGCTACCCATGAGCACGCGCGGCGACTGTCGTGATGCTGCGTTCCAGTAAGCTCGAAACTGGAATGACATCATCTCCGACTTATCAGCGTTCCAGTTGAAGTGTGAAAAAAACATGCCAATATACCAGGCTATTGTTAGCTGTTGTTAGCACGCCCTGCGTTGCTGTTCACAAATATCACATGAAGAATGTGATTATCACTATGGCAGCATTTTTGTAAATATAAGTCTAACAATACGATGTATACATCTGATCTAGAGCGACACACCCCAGTCAGAAGTGCAAATAAATTGATTATTACAGGAGCTATATAACTGTTCACACTGGGGGCATCCATCTTCAATTGTCAACCCGTGGGTGGCGAGGTTTCACAGAGTTCCCAGTATTCCAGCTGCAGTTTCCTACTCGGAACTCGGAAATTCCTACTTCTAACTACAACTGGAAGGCACCACAGGACGTTACCGAAGCCAAAGCGTGTGTTTGTTGTGATGTAGCTCGAACCTTCCTCAGAACTCTGCGGAAGGCTAAAAAATAGCATTTATAGATAACCTATTTTGATGCTGTAAAACTCATCTTAAAGTGTGTATTTCGATCAGGCATATATCTAAAAGTGAGACTTTTTTGCAATTACTTAGAAACTCCTCATAGTCCCTTTAAGAAAATGGATAACATGTCTATTATCTGTAAAGACAACATATGCAAGACTTGATTTTTTTTCATACCACCATCCATATTACCTGACAAAGGGGTAAAGTATTGAGCTCTTGTTGTGACAGAACTGTCAAGGCAAACAACAACAGCTACAACTTGGACAGAGAGAAATAGCTGAAGTAGCAAAAAATGAATTCAGTCTGATATTGGCTTCAGGGAGTCTGGCTGTGGTCCAAATCCATCCAGGTCAAGAGGTCACTGTACTTGGCATTCCCCATCTTCCTCTCTTTCTCTTTGTCCTCCTGTCTTTTCATCAGATTTTTCTGAGGCACCTCATCCCATCCCACCTCTTTGTTCCTTCCCTTTGTTTGCTCTTTTCTCCTCCTGTCCTGCTGTCGACCCTTACTTCTGGAGTAATGACAGCCAGCTGTCAACACCCTGTGATTCCTCCCACCGCTGAGCAGAGTCGACAGCAGCAGTGATGAGATCCCTCACAGAACGTCTCTCTCTGGACAGAGCTCACTCAGAGCTTTTTCAGATGGCAGTTGTTCACTGTTATTTATTCATTAGCTCCTTTGTCTTCTGTTGTGCTTATGTCTTCACCCATCCCTCTTTTCCTTTTCCTTCCTTAATCCAAAAGAAAATAAATATATATAATAAAATGTTTCTCCACAACGCCTCTTGGGTACCTTGAGGCAAATCATCATTTAAACATTAGACCTGCAAGTTGTATAAAAGGGAAAGAGTGGTGATGCATTATTTAGAATTTCTAATTCTAGTTCTTTCTAGTCATGGCTCTGTCTTCACATGTCTGATTTAGTTTCTGTTTTAATCAGGAGGCTTTTGGGTTACTAACAGTAAGAAACAATGCTATAAAAACCATCAAGAACTAATAAAACTCTACAAATACTAAAAAGAAAGGGCATTTAAAAACTTTATTATCATAGAAGTGCATTATCATAAATTTCAACCTTTTTATTTTATCCACCTGTTTTATTATTGGTTTTGATTGTGTTGTTTTACTTTGGTTTTATGCCATTTTTATGATTTCAATATTTATTGGGGTTTTTTTTAAGTCCAACTTCCTCACACTCCCAATCCCTCCCCACAACATGGATCAACAAATCATCATTGTGGCTTTACAGGTGAATACATTCTTCACAGAATAAGTGCATGGTTCTAAAAGTGTACAACATATTTGTCCACTTAATTATCAACCAGACTTATTGATACAGTACAAAAACTGGCCCCATTTAAGAAGATATGTGTCCGTTCTGTCCTGCATCCTATATGACATTATGTCATAGGTAGCTTTTGTGTGCAGTTCAGTCACCCAGCATGAATAAGGAGGTTTTGTTTTATGCAATTTTTATTTTTATTTAGATGGTTGCTGGGATGATGTAATTTTACAGGCCCAACTGGGGTCTAGCTGGGTTCCCAGGCCAAATGTGTACTGATTTTCTTCATTAGGTTTTGGGTAATAGCTGAATATATGCTTTGCAGTAAAAAAGAAAATTCATAAATAGAACAGTACGTGTTTTTTCATCAAGATAATCTTAATTTCTTGATGAATATTCATATAAACCAAGATACTTTTTGAAGCTTCGATATATAACTGGAGAAAATGGAACATGGTGGACTGACAGTAACGTGACCACTGCTGAGCCTCAAAACTTCATTTACACTCTTTTCTCTTTTATCAAGGACTTTCTTGTACCTCGTTTATTTTGACCATGGCCGTGCCAGCTGTGTGGCCAACATTTTTTTTTTTAAGACAATCAAAATTGCTGAAGTTTTCGGCCCAATTTTGATAGCATAAAGCATGTGGTCTAAAGCACACGACTAAAAAAACGCTGTCTCTCCCTAAATTATTCAACAAATGCTCTGATACTCTGATAGATTTGTGCTCCAGTGCAGCCCATGTGAGTGAAGCAAGCTCAGGGAAGCGTGTGTTTTGATTACATGTGGGATCTTCTTCTTACTATCATTTTTTAAATTGTTATTGTAGTGATTCATATCATTATTATCAAAAACATTATTATTAATATTATCATTGTGTTTGCTTTTCAAGGCCTAGTTGTTGAATACATTTGAAGTTCAAAGTCTTTTTACATGCTTTTACTTTCAGTCTTATGTCTCTTTGGCTGTAGTTCACCACTCTGGTAAAACGCTAGTCTCCCCAGAGTATTTATTGTTTTGTTCAGAAAAGCCATGTGATTCACGAAGCAGAGCCTATTGACCTTCCCAGACCCTGAGTATTTAAAGGCTCAAGCAACCTAGCTCTTAAAACTTGAAGCTGTGTGGTAGATTTTAGCCCAGCTCTGTGGGCGTCTGTGTTTTTTAGCTTTATTTTGTACTTTATAGAGACAGTCTTAAAAGGAAGGGCCCATGCAGTGTTCCAGATTCCCCACAGCTTTCTAAAGGGCTTTCAAGGCCAAGTTAAAACTTCACTCTTTGTCTCATCCTTCTGCTTTATCTTTATCATCTCCTTCCCTCTGCATCTCCTCATCTGCCCATGCTATCATGCTCTTAGTCTCCTCACTGGAAATAGTCTGTGTACCTTCTCCAGTCTCATCGGGACCACACAGCACACCTCACATCTCTTATTTATTTTGGAGTCTATTCTCTCTGAACCCTTTCATAAGCCAGCTGAATTTATTAGATTTCTGGACCCACATTTTATTTTATCTGGCTCTATGCAGGGGGAATAGTAAGTTTACTTTTACTATTGTCTGCCTGAAAATATTCATTTTTTTATTCATAGAGCAGGGCTATATATATCATTCATAGATACGTGGAATGCGCACATGCACATTGTCACAGCAGAGAACTTCTGATGTCAGTCACATGATCAAAACATGCCATGCTGCCAATTCTTTATTGTCTGATTACAATCAAAATCACTCATTTTTGTAATTAAGCAGTTGTCATTCACCGGATTTACAAGTATGTCTGATATAGGGCTGAGAATGAAGAATGAAGTATAATACACTGATACCAAAAGCGTTTATGCTCAAATGTTCCCCTGTCAATGTCATTGGCTTAGTTCTGAATGCCTTGAAAACAATAACATTGTCTGCAGTCAGCACAAAGTGTGGTCTGTGTAGCATCCCTGGCTGATTGATGGTCAGACTCTCAAACTGATGTTCCATAGAGTTTTAATTTTGAAACCTTCGTGTACTGTAGTACACACTTTGAACCCCATGAACACCATAAGAGCTAAAGAAAAGAGTCAAAATAAACAAAATATGAATATCTCTTTACAATATTCAACACTTTTCCGAAACACACAAAATTAAAGTATATCCCCTTAGCTGCCAATATCAGACATAAAAAACATGAATTATCACTCTCTATTGTTTCTTATGAAAATGATGTTTTCTAACTGATAGCTACATTTTAAACCATATTTATCTTGAAATGAAATTATTTATAAATTAGCATTCCGCTAACCCAAGAAATGCAATAAAGTTCCACTAAATCAAGAAACGAACTGAACCTTAACCTTACACTGGACATAAGGTGACACAAAAATATTCACAAACCTTGTGCCCTTATCAGCCAGGAGCAATAACTTTTACACCTTTTACATCGTTAAACATGCTCCTCTTGTAAACACACTTTTCACTCTGCCGGCACGGTAACATGAAACATCCAACAAAAACAAAACAAAAAAACAAACGGATGTTGTGGCCTGCAGTCAAGTAGCCCTTCAAAATAAAAGTCGCGTTCCCCCTTTCTTTTCTTTTTTCTAAAATAATAACTTAATTTCTACCAAATATTCCCAAATAAAAATATATGAATGGATATCTTAATAAGGTCATTTACAGTCTGTAACTAAATAAATACAAAATTGGCACCAACTGCACAATTTGTAGTGTCTATGGCTATCTGATTGATGTGAACACAGAATACATGTAATGACATACCTTGTCCACACAGAAAACCCACTTGAACTAAAAATACAGATGAAGAAACAGATAAACAGATGAGAATGGTATTTTCACCAGTAAAGTGGTATCATTCCTAATGTCTAATGAAATCATCAGTATTTGAATAATTAAACAAGGTTTACTCCAAGTCTGTGTGTCCACTTCACGGAAAGTTTCTTCAGTCTGTTAACACTGCAGTCCTCTTAAGGAAAAAAGTTGTCACAGATCAGAGAGAGACTGTGTTAACTGGGCCTTAACAGCCAAATCCCTCTTTATCTTTTAAAAGAATAATGCCAGATATTCTGATCAGATATGTTTAAAGTAATCCCAAAGAAAAAAAAATGATAATGAGAGTCTGCAAATAACACAACTAATGTTTAATAAAAACATATGCATGAAGCTTGAGATGGAAGAGACATTTCCTGTGAGCACCTTGTCTAAGTGCTTGCTCATATCATGACCACACAAACTGTTTGGTAGTGTTCCTATTAAAAGTAATCCATTATTGTGTGACACACAGAACAACATTCTCTTATGTTATGCAAAGTAACATGTAAGAGAAGTTGGAATACTTTTGCATTACCAAAAAACAGATTAACATAATTTGGTTGTAAATTTGCCACACAGCCGATGATACATCTGCCATTGCATGTGTGGACTATCGTTAACCTTCAATTGAGTTTACTGTCCAAAATCTACGACTTAAAGGCTGAAGATCAACTGTGATAACCTTTGCAGCTTCTATTATGATCCCATTCTGACAATGAACGGGGCAAAGGCATACTGTTCTACTGTTTATTAAACAGTGTTTTTTCACTGAAATAATGGGGTACCACAGCCATTTAAGTGAGATGATAAGGTTTTGAACTTGCATTTCTGTCCTTAAAATTAAACATACAGTCCTGCTCAGTATTATTGGCACCCCTTCATTATTTTCATTGCTTTAACAATATCTTCAGAAATAAATTGAAATGTACCAAATTTATGTCATCAGGATCTGTTAATTGAACAACAACAAAAACATTTTTTTACAAGTTACATATTGTAATTTCAAAGAGGGAACTGAAAAAAGCATGTGCAGCAATAATGGCACCCCTCTTCAGTATTTTGTTGCACACCCTTTGGCACTGATGACAGCTCCCAAATGTTTCTTGTAGCCATCTATAAGCTTCTTGCCCTTTCAGTTGGTATTTTCTTCCACTCTTCTTTTGCAAATTGTTCGAGCTCTTGAACATTTGCAGGTTTCTTTTCCCCAATGGCAGATTTCAGCCATACCAAAGATTTTCAATCGGATTGAGATCAGGACTCATTGCTGGCCATTTTAAAACAGGCCATTTTTTTCCTTTTCAACCATTCCTGCGTGCTTTTGGATGTGTGCGTTGGGTATTTGTCTTGCTGGAGGGCCCACGATCTTCGACTCAAACCAAGTGTTCTTACACTGGGTAATCCATTATGCTCTTAAATTTCTTGATAATTCTCTGATTTCATGATTCCTGTGATCCGGTCAAGGCCTCCAGTACCCGATGCAGCAAAGCAGCCCCAAACCATTATGAAACCTCCACCATGCACAATTGTTGGTAGGGTGTTCTTTTCCTTGTAGGCTTCAAGTGGTTGCAGTTAAAACTGCCTATTCTAAATATGACTGCATGATCATAATAGCTAATGAAGTATAATTTACAAACCTTAAGATGTGAACATTACTTCTGCCAAGTTCGAGTCTGACAAAGTGATGCAAAGCAACGTTAGAGAGGCTTGTAAAGAAACTGTACTGTCACATTGTGTACTTAAACTTCATGGGTGCCAATAATGATGACTAGGACTGTAACAGGTATTTCCACAGAGTATTCCTGATCTCTTTACCTCCGTCAGTCATTTCTGCTAACTTGGCGCACAAACTCACAAAGCTTTGTCTTCTTCTACCAAGATACATGTCTGTTTGGCCAAGACAACAGGTTAGAGGAAAACAGGAACCAAGATGCAACAAAAGAGAAAGTGAAAGTTCATGAGAACTCGCTATGTTTTCATCAGCTGCTTAATAATGTCATTTAGGAACTTAGTTGACTGGAAGTATCCAACTGATATGTTAAAGGACTAAACTGCTGCAGCTTTTGAGCATAGAAGACACTCTTGCAATGGCATGCACATGGGTTGGCATAGTGAGTATTATCCATGATCAAGTCTGAGCTGATTGGCTGTTTTTACTGATAATTGAATGGACTGCACTGAGTGCATCAGCTGTCCTCCAGTTACGCTCACACTGTGCAAAAATATGCTTACAACTATACCCAGAGCACAAGAGGATGGTTGCACAAGCACAAAATGTAACCAGGAGTTTATCTCAAGTTATACTTTTTCATCTATCACAACAGTGACAGGACCATAGAGCCCGAGTGTCTGCAACGTCAAACTACACAGGTGGATATGCAAGGATCCAGTCATCCTTCCAAAATAAAACACCTTCTGTCCCTGCTTGACAAAATAATTTAATAAAATTAATCATTTGATTAGCTTTACAGCCCTGTAGCAAATAGTTTAAAGCCTGGTACTGGTCCATGGCATGGTGGTTGAGGACCTCTGGTTTAAACCACACCGTCACTCTTCAACCTCCATGTTTTGTTTCTCTTTCTTGTGTCATTTAATCAGGCAGAAGCACTTGGCAGATACATCACAGTTTGTTGAATCTAATAAGTTAGCATGTATTGTTTGCTCAACACTACAAGACCTTCCCACATCATTCACAGTGGGTGTTTGTGTTTCAGATGGGCACGATTGAAAAATCGAAGGTTACAACAGTGTTGCTGATGGAGATTTATACACACAGCTGCACAGACTCTATTTGCTTAACAGAGCTTGAGTCCTTTAAAAAGCTGCTGCAGGCAATTGTGTATTCTGTCATAACTTAGTAAACATCTTTTTCACTGTGTAGTTGTGATGTAAGTGCAGATCAGAGAGTCCCACTTGTTTTTATATTGTCAGGTTTATTGTGACGACAGTCCAATACCATTACCATCACAATAATGCTGCTGCAGTAATTGTGTATAAGACCTTGCCAAGTTTCTCAGCTGTGCTCTCCCTCCCTAGTTGTTTTTTTTCACCCCTGTTTAGTGCATAGACAAGGTGTTGTAGTGTTAGCTCATGCAGTGTTGATCACAATGGTGCTGCCAATTGAAATTCTTTTTCTGTATTTCTCTCCTGCTGTACTGCAATGCATTGACAATGACAAAACACCAAAAACTTTTGAAACAGTGTTTGTTTTCTCTGCAAACATATTAGATGAAACATAGATATATATGTAAATTAATAAATAAGAACTCAGCGGGTAGTTGTCAGCACTAGATGTATTCATTGTATATTTATGCAATCACAAAGGCATCACAAAAATCACAGCAGCTGCTTTGCATTAATATCTGCACACATTCTACGTGCTGTTATCCAGGTTTCTGTATCCCTCTCTATTATAACAGTCTGTGTATGTGCAAAGCAAGAAGGGAGTGAAATTGAAAAGCTGCATTCACACAGGACAATCTTACCTCTGGGATGTCCAGTGATTTGTAATAATAGCGCACATCATGTGGGATTTTAATCTTGTGAATCTTCCTCGTCTGCCAAGACAGAATTCCCCCTGATAATTCTAATCTTATGCAAATGGTTGTCTCCAACATGATGTATTTTTCAGCCAGCGTTCCTTAATCTTTTTCATCTTGTAGATGTGAAATTCAGACATTTTTTCTTCCCACAGAATCCTTTGAAAAGGCTTCAGTCTCTAAGCTCAATGTCCTTGGGAAAAATGCAACGAAGAGCATTTATTTTCAGATGTACAGGAGCTGGAAGCATCAGGGAGTGACCAATTCTGCCATGTATTAGGAGAAATTTCTTGACAAAACCTGACTACTTCAGCATAGTGATATGTAAGCAAAGATGTTAACCTGCCAGAAATGTACTCTTACATATTGTGCCAAATATTCATCGATGGATATTATGGATATGTGAAATCCTGCAGCGTAGGATACATGTATGTTAGCTCATAGGGCAGGGGTGTCCAAACTTTTTACATTGAGGGCCACATGAAGAGGAATACAAGGACAACTGAGCCACTTTCCACGCCTCACTTTTAGTGTACTGAAGTTAAAATTTTAGGGTTTATGGGTGGATTATCACCTGTCGAGGAGCCTTTGTTAACCCGGGCTATTACTAGATTCACACCTAGTACGGGCGAGATCTTTTGAGCAGCAGAGATGGGAGACACTGACATCTTAGCTTCACTTTCAGACACAAAACAAGAGTAAATTGCAAGAATGTTGGTGCTTGAAGATGAATATTGCAGTATATTTTGTAAATGAGACCTTGTGGCAAAGTAAATACAGCAGAAAATGTGCATGACTGATGAAGTTTTCTGCTGTAATTAAAATATCTTGATTTCTCAACTGTTTCGGGGGCCGATTCAAAATGGGCAGCGGGCCGCATTTGGCCCCCGGGCCACAGTTTGGACACCACTGTCATAGGGCTTGATCATAAATGTTGACTTTCTTGTATTTAAAACTTTTCAAACTGTCCAGTTGATCTGACTCGTATCAACTGAAAAACAACAGTTTATCATAATGCAATGATAAGTATATTCCGACCATATGTAATGTATATCCATATCTTCATAACTGTTAATCACTTTGTAGTAAAACCTGATCATAGTTAGTTTTTTTCCCACAAAATCACAGTTAGGTCTGAAGACAATCTCACAAAGATGTGTGAGGAGATTATCAAGAACAGCTGAAGATTTCCTCTATGTTATTCTCACATGGAACAGATTAATAGTGAATCAGGAAGCAAGCTGGATCAAGTACAAAGCACAACAAACAAAGCTGTGGTGACAACAACCACAACAAAGCATAAAGTTAGATGACATCAGAAACAGACTTAACATGTTGATTTGTAGCAACACCACCGGTGTTAGTACAGCATGTTTTGTAATTTTGGGAAAACCAAAGCTGACAATCTTCGGTACCTCGATGGATTTCCAAGGAAGCTAGCATCTAAACAAACGTGCTGTAGCTTTTGTTCTTTCACTTCCATGTTTGTTTGCACTCAAATAGCCTTGGGCTGTGAGAATGAAGACTGAGGTTGATAGTAGGGATGCAATATACTAAACTGGTGTATGATATTGGTCTTGGCTGATAAATACTCCATAACAAAAATGCAATCAGCAGATATGAACTTTGTTTAATATTCGTTGAAAATATTTTTGCCTGGAATCTGTGACATTTACTTTATGGGCTTTTTGCATAGTCATTTAAATGTGAAAGTATAGGTTCTAAATAAAAGAGCGATTTTTTTTTAGCAGAAAAGTAAGCTGTTGTCTGTTATACTATTAAATCTGTCATATTGTTTGGTCATGTGTGGGATCTTTCACAGATTGAAATTCTGTCTGGTGTTTAAAAAATAATTTTGTGTACCAGGCATTAGATAAATAGACACACTGAGGTACCTACAAAATCCATGACAAAGTCCAGTGTTTTCAACCTAACCTACTTGAGGCACATTCTAGATTAGAACATAAAGGTGGAGGGAGCTTTGCAGGCCCAACAGTTATCACAGAGATATTAATGAAAAGGCTTGCCTTTCTAAACATACATAAGTGGAAGGAAGATTGTGAGCCACCTCTAAGCTGAACCAAAGAGTGTTTATCTCTGAAAGCATATTGTTGTTGCACGGTGCAAATACCTCGAAAATTATAAATCAGTCACAGGAACAGTTTGCAGACTCTTACATTATCTTCAATGTAAGCTAAAATGTTTTGGTTGTAGCAAACTTTATCTTTTCTTGCTTTTCTATTTGCTGTCAACAGAACCTAAATAAAGCCATCCCTAAGAGGACAGACTGGCATCCACAGAGAGGAGTTTGTCCAGTACAGAAATGACTTAACTTGTGAACATGGGCTGACGCCCATTGATTTTGTAGTGTAGTTTTGGAGTATGAACATGAACATTTAACTCACTTCCAACAAAGAATAACACAGCAAACAGGTAAACTACCAGAAGCACACAATTAGAACAAACCTCCACCAAAGTATTTTCAACATTATTGTGAGTTATTGGGAAAAATGTAGAAATCTGCCCTGTATCACTCTGTTAAATCTTTTTAAAGGATCCTTCATCTGCCTCCAGATTTGGATCACCATCAGAGTTGTGTCTTTTTTTCTTTGTACCATGACCAACATTCCTAGAAATGTCATCATGATCAGTTTAGAACTTGTTTAGTTGTTAGGGAAAATGTGCAAACTGCTCAATCATAGTATTTTTTTTAAACTGGCTTGTGCAAATAGTCAGTGAGAGGCCTGCTGGACTTTTCGGAAAAAAAAGCTCAGATGACCGCTGAGATACACTGCTGTCAGTGGAAACAGTATTTTGCATATCTTTCCTCCAGGAAGTCTTTATGACACTATTTTATGATGCAGCACATGGCTGTGTTCTTACACCTGTGTGCATTGATTCTGAAAATCTGCTTTTTCACTCTATGGACTCAAAAAAAGACACAACAATAACAAAGGAAGTTAAAACTGAACTAGATATGAGTGAAAATGTTGCTCGTTTTACTATGGATGCATGGGAATACCTTTTTTTTTTTTACCAGAGTATACAGAAGAAGAAATTCTTCTTAATAAAATTCAGTTCCCAGAATCAATGAGCAGGCAAAGGAACACATTGCCATTTGCTGCATTGTGAAACGGTGTCACACAGAGACTTCCTGTAAACATAACTTTAAAGAATCACTGGATCCACATTCACATTAAGATCACCACCAAAACCTGGTTAATTGGTCCTTGGCATTTATCTGGCCCATATTATTTCTTAAAATAAAATTCCAACCCTAAATTCTTGCATTATCCTATTTACAAACTAATAAACCAACAAACACTGGCAAATTCATTACCACCTTGGCAGAGGTAATGAATGTAAAGCCTGATGCAGCTTCTTCCTCCTAGAGCCCTGTTGTATTATCTTTAATGTATTTGTTCATGTTATTATTCCTCATACAATGTCTCTCTGCTGTAGATATGAGCACCGAATGTGTTCATCTCCTGTAGAAATCACCCTTCCCCCAAGTAAACAATTTACTCCACCATAATGAGCCTCCTGCTTATTAATACTGTGTAATTTTGTCTGCCCTATTTTTTACCGGAAAGCCAGTCCACAACACGAAATGCGTTGTCGCAACATTATCAACCAATCAGGTCGCCTCTGTTAAAAAAGTCATGTATAATGCTTATGCTCCAGAGCCTTTTACCTCAGAATAGAGCATCGTGTCTCTTTATCAAAGGTCTCCATACTCTTTGATAAGGACTCTGCTGTGCCCCACTAGATGGACACAAAGGATTTAACAGACAACACTATCTCTGTGTGAGTGCAACATTAAGCAGCCAAAGCCCACCCAGCAGAGGAAGCCTTTATAAGCCATGTGAGACGGCGTAGCCCCTTGATCCTCTCCCCCCTTTGTCTCTTACCTTTGCTCCTCACCTGCATGGCCTCTCGCCCTGCGGGGGCTATTAGTCATTTCAGCAGTGGGAGCAAGGCCATCGGGGTTTTGGTCTCTGTTCTCCCTGAGCCCTGCAGAGAGGGAGGTGCAGGTGTGGTGTCAGCAGAAATACAGTATATACTGTAGAGAGTTGTATAAATAGAGAGATAAATAGGTGGAGGTGAAAGCAAGCCGATGGTGAAGATGGATGGAAGGGATTAAGATGTTGTTGATAATAACCAGGGATGGAGTACGGCGGGACTGCGGCAGGGAAAGGTTACAGCTATGGAAAAATGCATCTTTTTCATAAAAGACATGAAACATCTTTATACCGACTGGACTGGGAATTTCTTTTCACACGCACAAGAGCAGGTTTTGAAATACACAAACAAAGTTGATTCAGGCCTCAAGGACTGAGACCATATGGATCTAAGTGACTTGAATAAAAGACAATCAGATGTTTCTTCTTATCCAACCTTTTAAATCTACAGACTAGAAACTCTTAAAGGTGCGTACACACCGGACGCTACTTGTACTACCTCGGCGATCACTCTCCATGCAAAGTCAATATACAGACGCGATGGGGCGGGGCTAACCCTCCCGCGATGCGACAGCCGCTTTTCACACTACCACATAGCTTGTTGCGCGATGTGAAAGTAAAAAAATGTTGATCAATCAGTGGTGTGTGCACATGTGATGGTACTCTAGACAGACTGTTATTCATCCGTACTACTGACTGAGTAACAATCCATGTCTGTGTGGGAAACATTAGTCAGTGAGGACATTAGTTCCGCCTTGACGGACCGCGGGAAACTCACAGATAATGCTGCTGCAGGGCATCAGCTGCAGTGTTTTGTGGTTGATAAGTGAGTGAAAAGGATACAGCTGGAATAATGTCTGCTTACACATCCTATCATATGATATATCATATGATTGCAGTGAAAGTCGAGCGGACGTGACGTCACCGAGCGACGGACGATGGCAACGGTGACCAAAATGAGGTATTTATGGACGCGCAACGATACGTCAGTGGACGACGCGATTTTGGTAGCTGGGTCGCTTGCTGTGCGAACGCAGCATAAGAGAACAGAGAAAATTTTTCCTGCCAAGAAATAATGCTGTTCAACTTGTTGTAGGAGAAAGTACAAGCATTTTTCAACTTTAAAATAATCTTTATGTATTTTTTATTTATTTTTTGGCAGGGAATGTTATCAAATGGATTATTACAAATCTGCCTTATTTCTTATTTGGAATTAGGCTCCTTTTATTTATAACAGGATCTCAGGGCTAGTGGACAATTGATGTGAAATCATTTTAAAGGCTAAGGGTGGCTGGTGTTAACAGTGCCAGCACCATTAGTCTTTGATTCCCCTTTCAGTCTTATGTCTGTATTTCTGAGCTAAATGAGGCTACTCACTGTTACAGTCAATTAGTAGTAAATTAGAGCTGAGCGATATATGGATTTCAATAATACATTTCAAATTTTTCATTACATAAGGTTTGAGAGATTAAAACTGAAAACTTCTTTCCAGATTTCCTCCACAATCCAATTTGCCTCCACTGGGCTCCTGTATATAAAACCTATCATCATGTTTCTTTCCAGAGACACAACTACAATGTCAAAGCAGTGTCACCATTTGAAGATAGAAATGGTACAATTTGTGCTTTTCCTACAAATGGCAGGCCCTGTTTTGTGCATAGGCACATCTCAAGGGGTGTTTTTAATGGGAGGAAATAATGGTGATTGAGTTTCATGCTGATTTTTTTGTGGAAAAAGT
Organism: Scarus forsteni; assembly: GCA_036419115.1. Taxonomy (NCBI): domain Eukaryota; kingdom Metazoa; phylum Chordata; class Actinopteri; order Labriformes; family Labridae; genus Scarus; species Scarus forsteni. The sequence continues at coordinate 12,068,587 of JAZDUH010000130.1, read as the reverse complement.
GCAAATATTAGGGTTAATGGAGACAAGCCTCCCTACACTCAAACTTCATAATGTCTCTTTGACAACAACTTTAAACTTTTATTTCAATAATGAAAGTGGGAGAATAAGATTAGCTTTTGATATATCCTAAAGTCAAGGCAAGAGACTTGTTTTTTTTTATTTCTGTCACTTTGGAAAAAGCACTCAGAGAGAGCAGACGTCCGCAGCTCAGTACCAGCAGAGGCTTTTCCACAACCCCTGTAAAAGATACAATTCTGGATCACTAAATTCAGATCAGTCCAGATCAGGATCTTTTAGGAGAGTTAATATAATGTTTCCTGCTGGCTTTCTCTCAAACCATTTCACCATTAATAAGGAGGTTAGAATTAATGAATGTCATCAGTGGGATTTTGCATTATCATGTTTTTTGTGGTGTCAATCTGAATCAGATCAAACTGAAATTTACCTTGATGGTAGAGACATGAGACATGAGCCCTATATTATCCTGTGAAATTGAAAGCGAATTTGTCCAAAAAAAAATGGCAATGTAATTATCTTAATATGCCGTATCCCTACATGTAATTTTATCAAATTTTGATTAAAGTTGTCTGTATTGTACATTTGGTCAACTCTGATGAATGGACAAATTTAATGGAAGAGAAGGAAAAACAAGGGAATAAGATGGAGAAGATTTGACAAAGAAAAATTTAAAAGTTCAGAATAAATTAAAATCAGAAACAACTGTTATTTTTCTAGGGATGGGAAGAAATGTTGGGGAAAGGAATCTTTCAGAACTTAAGTGGTCAAAGCCACAGCAGCCTTAGAACTGTATAAAATCCCAGTTGGTGTTAACCAGGTCTTATTAATCAGGATCAATCACAAGCAGTAACACAAGTAAGTGCTTTTTTTAGTGAGCTTTTCTACTTCAGACACACATGGGCAAGTAAACACTTAAAACACTTCTCATACCCACATACATAAGTCAGCTATAAACAGCTAAGTATACTCCAGAACTCTGATCCCTCTTGAGCAGGAGCAGATGGTGTGTTTCCAGCATCCGGGTGTAGTTGTCTGTTGTTTTCCCACACAAAGCATGACACTCGGGTTAATTTATATTCTGCATGAGTGTGCATGACTTTCATAAGGGTCTTGAATATATGCATGCAGATACATTGTCTTGCGTACAAGTTGGCATGTAATTTAGTTAAGAGCTGATTCCAATTATATTCTTTAATTAAAATGGTAAGTGGTTTGTGGTATATTTTTTTCCAAGTGAGAGTGGAAATAGTCATTTATAATTCAGGTGTGTTTTTCATTTTAAAAATAATCCAAATGAACAACAAGATTAAAGTGGTTACAGTGAATGAATCTTGTCTGAATTTAAAAAAGACCATATTTATAATCATGCATCACTATAGCCACGGCTGTCTGAACCAAATTATCATAAGTTTTATAGTCAAATCTGCGAGCATCCCTCTCTCATGCTTACCTAGATTGTACGACTAATTTACCAGATATGTTTTTCAGCTTTTCATCATCCTCAATAATTAGGGAAACCCCAAGGCTGCATCAGTATCGTATTACTTAGCAAGAGGAACCCCGGATACCTTCCCTGATCATTTTGAGCACCCTTGGGAGCACGGCCTGCAGAGTGAATAACAGATGCCGGTCATACCAAGTACAATTTGAGCAAGCAGCTCACTCTTCCTTACTGTGAATTCTCCTTCAGTTTGGGCCCACAGAAGGTTTATCTTTCAAAGATTTCTACTCCCACATGGTTCACCAACTCTGTTTTTCCTTCATGCATCCCTCAGCTTTTACTGCTTTTATTTCATTCTCATTCTCATACCTTGTAGGCAGTCGCTCTGCAGGTTACTCCAAGAAAATATGTTGGCACATCTTTATCAAAATCAGCCGCTTTGTTGGATCAACACTTCAAAAAGTAAGCTCTCACTATACCATGTTTTTGCTGAGGACTTGCTTTTATGAGTATTAGGTAGTGATGTTGATTCATCAGTCTGAATTTCAATATTTTAGCACAAAATTCTTTAATTATTTATATTGTGTCAGAAATATGGGTAGCAACTGAGTCATCAAAATCTGGCAGCTGCATTATCGGCACATCTTTAGACAGGTGATATGAAGGTGCCAGGATTCATTTCTGTACAGTAGCTAAAGGCCTGCTAGGGGGATGCATGTTGCAAGCGTTTCCACATGTAAGGGGGTGCTGTCTGACAACAAACAATAAGCAACCAAGTTCTATTATAACACCCCCTATCAACAACAAATCATGACAGTTTTCAATCATTTAAAACCACATTATGTAAGATAGATAAATTTTCAGCTCTCTGGGGGCCTCTGTGGTCATTGAGTGTAACTGCACTGTCATAAAATAGAGTGCCTCACACCAACATGCATTTGTTGACATACAGAGGGAGGAGAAGTGAACCGATGGGACTTTCCGAGCAACAAATAAACCATGTGGACTGATGAGTTTCAGTCTGATCATGTGTCTTTTGAATAAGTACTTATAGTCCAACAATAACAGGACCAATTCAGCATCCCTCATCATCTTTCAGCTAATGCAAGCGAGTGAACGCCAGGTCAGTGTTTATCCCTCTCTGGGCATTTAGCTTGTTTTTGTCCCACTTTCTTTGTTTCGTACCCTACAATAAAACTTTCCTTTTCTTTGGGCTTTTCTGCCATGATAAGAACGTTATATTTAGCTTTTTATTCTTCTTCTTTTTGTTTTATGGCATCCAAAGTCAGAGGAGCATTACCGCCACCTACTATGCAGAAGTGTGAGCCAGAGGTCCCTGTTTCTATTAGGAAAATAAGTGCATATTTACTTTAAACTAAATTCTATTCATTAAATCTGTTTTAAAAATTCAAAATCTGCTACATATTATCCTTTCATCAACATTTAGCTTTCGCCTCATGGGGGAAGTGATGTATGCCATGAAGCAGTCAAAACAGTAAAAATGTGTAGTTCAGTGTTTCTACCATCCACATCGAAGTTACATAGTGCCAGTGAAGGTGATACAGACCCCTTCAGACCATGACAGAGGTGTCATTCAACCTGTTGTAAGGTGATGTACCATCACAGTGACTCAAGAAATATTTTATTAGTGTGGAAAAACAGTATAGTGTTAGTTTAACAGTTGAACATGGGACACGTCATACAGAATATTCATGTAGACCTGTCCACTGTCTTTTGAATAGTTTGTGTGTAATTTAGGTGTATAATTCAAAACAACATTAAACATATATAGGGGCAAATGCAACAAACATGCACAGTCAATATACAGTGATGCTGTTAAGGGAGTTTGCAGCTGGCCTTCTCTCGAAACCATTCACCACCATCATCATTTTTTTGACCCAACAATCTTTGCAGTGGTTTCTCTCCTATTCTTACTGCTTGGTGTTTGAACTTTCTCTCCCTCTTACAGCTCAGGCTTCTTTCTTTGGGTGTATTGGTTTATTGTTATAAAAAGTTAATGAGAAAAGTTTTAAAAAGTAGATTTAACTCATAGCACCAACAGCTCTGTGCTGAGAGCAAATGCTGATACAGGTGCAGATAGCTGTCTGTTTTACCACGAGCTGCATTTTGTTCATGGATATCCAGTGCTCGGACCACTCAGTTCTCTGATACATGCTGCAAGTATCCCAATTCCTGAGAGTTTGCCTGCTTTTTGTACAAAATGCACCCTATTAGAGCTGCAACTATCGAGTATTTTTGGAGTTGAGTACTCTGTCAATTATTTCTTCGAGTACTCGAGTACTCTAACAAAATATACTTTTTTATTTTTAAACAAATAAATCAATTGTATACAATGCAGCATGTTAGGGCTTTCAAATTGAGCAACCAAATGCTGTTTATTCCTCAGAAAAGGGTTTTTATTGTAACAACTTTCAAAGTTTAAACCAGTACTGGCTTAAAACAAAGCCAATAGGGGTGCTGGTTTGGCGGAGTGGTTAGCAACCCATGTACTTGCTTCTGCCGGTCCAGGTTCGAATCCCGCCTGTGACCAGTTTGCAGAGTGTCTTCCCCTACTCTTTCACCCCCTTTCACAAGCCTATCCACTGTCTCTCTCCTATCAATAAAGGCACAAAATGCCCAAAAAATACATTTAAAAAAAAACAAAAAAAAAACAAAAACAAAGCCAATACAATACTGATTTACAAAGCAGTAATATAATTCTGCAGTTATATTTGTGAAGTGTGTTCTGGAGGGCATTGTGTAGTTTGGATTGAAATCCTTGATCATGTTCTTAAATCCTGTGTCCTCCACCATGGAAAGAGGACGCATGTCTGTGATGAGCATATTTAAAATGCTGTAATAGTCATAGTTGCAGCCCTAACAATGTGCTATCATGCTTTATTACACGGCATTGTCAAATGCTCGAACCTGATTGGTCAATTACAACATTCTACGGTCTGTTATTTCTGGATAGCAGACCGTTGCTATGAATAGCAGACCGTTGTTAAGGACAGTTCTGATCGACTCGGGCCAATCACGTCATGTCGTATAAATCTGCAGAAAGACGTTTATACCTGCGGCAAGACATCGTTAATTTTTCCTCTAATTCTGGCAGCAGCAGCAGATCGGGTGAGCGTTAGTGATGAGATAATATTGAGAGCAGTTGTAACAGTGAAAAACTGTTTCTAGGTATGTCAGCTGCAGGGCCACAGCAGGGAGGAAATATGGACATGAATGAGGACAGAGACGTCAGCATCAATATTCCCAAGGACGTCCCATTCACCTTGTCCCACGTCACAATCAATGGAAACGTTCAGTTTAATGTGAATTACAAATAAGCTAATCTTCGCTTCAGAGTTACCGTTGCTTTCCGTTACTGTTTCAACCGTAGAAAGCAACGGACTATTTTTTCAAGCGGATGCAATGAAAACTTTTGTAAATCAATAAAATCATATTTAGATAAGCATTTGATGTCAAACTTTTGATTTCTTTAGTGAGTAGCCGTGTAATAAGCGGGATAATGTAGAGCGAGCCGGTCACTATAGAGAAATAAACCCCTTCAGGGTGATGCAGGACCCCTGCGCTCTACATTATCCCTTACAAGCTACATGCTAAGCTCACTCTGTTTGACATCAGACACAATGCACTGTGTTTTCTTTTCGTCCCTTCTTGTAGTGACCACACACTTGGGACACTCTCTGCCATTTCTTCTGCGGACTCTCTCCTTTCTGTCGCTCTCTTTTCCCTTCCTTCATGATTTTACAAGCCGCGCAGCAGCAGAGGTAGTAGGCGTGTTGTGCCACAGAAATGACAGTCCGTGTCAAACACCATGCACTGTATAGTAGTCCAGATATATATTTATATGTATAATTTTATATTAAACGAGGCTTTGAGGCACAAAATTTAATTTGAGGATATTTTGTTATCGAGTACCCCCTATGTTTTCATTGAAAAGTCTCCTGAAAGGCTGGCAGGGTGCAGCATCATGGAAATTGGATTTGTGCGCTTTATCCAGTGTGAGAAGATGCTCCAAAATTAGAAGTAAATTCAACTAACACTCCAGTAACTAGGGAATCATCTAATAAAGCTGAGTGCATACAAGTTTAGACTTTCTCAAAACCTTCTGGTTCAAAAGATGCACATTTAGAGCCTTTCATGTTGAATTAATTAAATGTTGTATTTACATAATACGTATTTATCAGTTGTTCCAGGGGTATCCTCCAGATTGTTTTAGATTGGTAAAGTTCATTTTACTCTTTTCAATCCAAGCAAACATTTAATTTGTGTTGTTAAATGCACATTTTTTAGCCATCCAGAACAAAAAGCCAAGTACGGGCTTTATACTAAATCTCAACTAAGATATTGCCCTACTTTGATTTATTAAAAAATACTGTATTTTGTGCACTCTGTCATCCAGGCATGCCCTGTTCTTATGACCCTGCCTCCAACCAGCTAAAAGTAAATAAATTGCTTAATTAATGAACTGTCCGTTACCCTTAAAAGCCCAAAGAAATCCCTACATCGCTGCAATGCAGTAGATCATGTCACTAGTCAGAAAAATAAATAAATTAACCCTTAACCCTTTGAAGAAATCCACACTTTTCTGGTGCCGTAGATCATGTGGGAGCCTCAGGTAGCAGTAACAGTGGCAGCAGCAGGGCTCTCCTAGGTCGCCCTTGCAAGAGGGCTCAGCCTTTTGGTAGAGCAGCTTCAGATACACAGGGATCAGAGGATCAATACAGACCTATCAACTGAAGCAGACAGATGAGCCCGTGACATTTAGTCTGAGGCACACTCTGAAAATCCCTGCTCTCTCGAGGACAAGTCAGCCTTTCTCCCTGCCCTTCTCTGTTGCTGTGTTTCGAAGAAATCTATTTTAACAGATCTTTGCTAATTATTGTTTGTCTGTTAACCTCCCATTATCATTACTGTGCGTAAGCCTTAAATGTTTCTGTCTTTGAATTCTCTTAATCCGTAATCCATTTCTTTGTCACAGCCCCTGGTTTGCTTTGCTTGTTCTTATCTAATTAAATTTGTCTTTCTTTACCACAGTTACATAATTTAATTTCATTGTATGTATTTGTTGGTCTTAATGGTAACCATAACATCTTAGCTGTGCAGTGTCTGTAGACTAAACACTCAGTCACACCTCACTAAACAAGTGAAGGAGAATCTGGAAAATGGGGTAAAAAAAAGTCATGGTAGTAAAATCCATGCAGAGTAGATGTTCTTTTTTTACCCTCCTAACTACTTTAGAGGGAACTGCATTGCATGTGTCCCAGGCCACAGTAAGACCTCATAAACAGCAGCTTCCAGCTCCTCTTTCCACTCCATTACTTATTCCAATGGAATGCTTCACAATCAATAGTCCTGTGGGGCAGGGAAACATCAAGACAAGGGAGGAAACAGAGTCAGCTTGTGTTAATAATGGACTTGACATGTATCCTTGATCAGCAATAACTATTTGTCTTTGTATAATCAGCAGCCATGCCCCTTTGGTAATAAGTAAAGCTGATGTTCAACTTGTTGTCTGGTATGTTTTAACCATACATGAATAAGAGAGCATGCCTTAACCTCTTCCTGATGTTAAAAATGATCAAAAACATCTCAAAAGGGTTCCAGTGTATTGCATATTTGGAATCCGAGTGTACATAGCAGATATTGGTAGAGTCTACACCATAAAGCTTCATTATAAAAAAGAAAGGCTGAGCCACAGAAACACATTAGTCCCTTTTTGATAATGAGGTTCAAAAGGGTCACTTGACCAGCCAAAGTCCTTGACCCAGGTAAAGCCCCCAGTCTAATGTTGATATATTTTAAAGGATCATTAAACTGGCTGGGGATGTGGTCATCGATTAGATGGTTAATCAAAGTGACAGTATTTCCTTATATGCACTCAGGGTGGTGGCCCAGTACTCCAAGCCTGGCTCCAAATGAAAAAGCCATTTTTACCTCGTCCAAGGAGGTAAAGGATGACAAGAGAACTCAAAGCACTATGGACGGAATTTGATGAAATTTTCAGAAAAAACTCTGAAATGGTTCAAGGACCAGTAGATTAGATTTTGTCTACAATCCAAATTCAGATGTATATCAAGAAATGCTTAAAAGAATTTCTTACTATTCCACATGTAAACATTTTCAGTTTGGAGTTAAAACGTTGGTGTTGATGAAATTTTCGTGAGTAATCAGGATGGAGTCTTAATGTGTGCTCTCAACAGAAAAAGAGTTGAGTTATAAAACAAGGACAAATCAGGGATCAATAAATCAAATCTGTATGTGTCACTGTCATCTTTATATCTTAAGTGGTCCTTCTATACCTACAATTTACACTTGTCATATCAACCAGCCCACCCTGCCCAAGTACCTGCAAATGCTCAGGAAATCTGCAGTCTATGCATGACCTCAGCATTTGGTGACTCATCGTCAGTGAACCAGATGTAGTTGTTTGTATTCTCAGCAATATTTCATGACCTCCCAAGAAAATCTGTGTCAAGATATGAACATAATGCTCTCATCTTATGTTGTGCTGTTAATACACTTGCACACTTTCATGCATTACTGCAAAGAGGAACAAACTGCTGCAATGACCAGCTTTCTTACTTAATAGTCTTTGATTAGCAATATTCTAATGACAGAGCACAGCATAGAATGTTCCATTTTGTAATGTTTTAGAAGAGATTGTACTTTGTTTTGGTGCAAATGTTTCTGAATAAATGTGTCATAACCAAACTGTCTTTCCTTCAGTAAAGAAATTCTTGTAAACATCAAATATTTACATACAGAAATATTCACACCTTTCAGTGCTAATTTGGAGGTTACACTATTAGTTTACACTGGTAGTTGAAAAGATGCACTGAGTATATTTCCACAATTAGATAGAAGTGTTGATCATAAGTCACACTTTAAGGTGTTACAAAGTGTTAAATATTTACCAAAAAGAGTCAAGTAATAGGCTTCATTAGTTTTGAGGTCCCAACTTGCTAAAAGGAGTTAAATCAACTCCCTTTGGAGTGGACCCATATAGACACTTGCAGTGTTGGAGTGTTATATTAACTCTGTGTGGGTTTAACTGCAGTATTGCTGCATTATAACTCAACAGGTTTTTATGAAATTTTCAGAGCATGATGGTAATGGCACAATGGATAAGTGATACAAGTTTGGTGATAATCCAGACCTGTATGTTCATAATGCGGCACACATTTTCAATGGGGGACAGGTCTGGACTACAGGCAGGCCAGTCTAGTACCTGCACTCTTTTACTTCGAAGCCACGCTGTTGTAACACGTGCAGAATGTGGCTTGGCATTGTCTTGCTGAAATAAGCAGGGGCGTCCATGAAAAAGACATTGCTTGGATGGCAACATATGCTGCTCCAAAACCTGTATGTACCTTTCAGCATTAATGGTGCCTTCACAGATGTGTAAGTTACCCGTGCCTTGGGCACTAATACACCCCCATACCATCACAGGTGCTGGCTTTTGAACTTTGCACCGATAACAGTCCGGCTGGTTCTTTTCCTCTTCGGAAATAAATGGCTTGATAAATGGCTTTGGCTTGCATAGTAGAGTTTTAACTTGCACTTACAGATGTAGACGAACTGTAGTTACTGACAGTGGTTTTCTGAAGTGTTCCTGAGCCCATGTGGTGATATCCTTTACACAGTGATGCCGGTTTTTGATGCAGTACCGCCTGAGAGATCGAAGGTCACGGGCAGTCAATGTTGGTTTTCGGCCTTGCCGCTTACGTGCAGTAATTTCTCCAGATTCTCTGAACCTTTTGATGACATTACGGACCGTAGATGATGAAATCCCTAAATTCCCTGCAATAGCTCGTTGAGAAATGTTGTTCTTAAACTGTTGGACAATTTGCTCACACATTTGTTCACAAAGTGGTGACCCTCGCCCCATCCTTGTTTGTGAATGACTGAGCATTTCAGGGAAGCTGCTTTTAAGCCTGTTCACCTGTGGGATGTTCCACATAAGTGTTTGATGAGCATTCCTCAACTTTCTCAGTCTTTTTTGCCACTTGTGCCAGCTTTTTTGAAACATGTTGCAGGCATCAAATTCCAAATGAGCTAATATTTGCACAAAAATAACACAGTTTACCAGTTCAAACATTAAGTATCTTGTCTTTGCTGTGTATTCAATTGAATATAGGTTGAAAAGGGTTTGCAAATCATTATATTCTGTTTTTATTTACGATTTACACAACGTGCCAACTTCACTGGTTTTGGGTTTTGCATAACCACTTCATCCTTGTTTCAAAGACACTTCTGCAGGCCTCATGATCCTTTTGACTAATCTCTTTCACGTTAGGGGCATCCACATAGTGTTCACTATTTCAGTTTCCAGCAGTGTTTGCCTGTGTAGGCATACTGTTAATAGACTCAGAAGCCTTCATTTATCAGTACATACTGTTTTAGCACATCAGAAAAAAAAAAAAAAAACATCCACGAACTTTACTGATTAGAAAGGCGTCCACGTCCATCCTCTTGGTCGGCAGCAGTGAACACATAAGCAGTCTAACCCACCATTAAACCATTATTACAGAGGTCAAGGAGGTAATGGGTAATTTGGAGCACTTAGAGAAGATGGTGAAAGAACAAAGTTTAAATAAAGTACAATTATCTTGTAAAGTTCTGTCATGATCAGATTCTGCTGGAGTTATCTCTGATGTTCTTTCATGACTAAAGGATGTCCTATTGTCAAGTACATTGGTTCATGCCAAAAACAATAATGTAGTTTCAGACTTCCCTTTTATATCTAATCATCTTGTATCGAGCTGTGTAAACATGTTTACTTATGTAGGTAACAAAAATACACCATGCTAAATGTTCAATCCCTGGAAATTTGTATTCTAGTTTGTGTCCTCACAAGAGCCTTATCGTTTGGGGAACAATACAGCAGAAAAAGCACAGTTTGTTCTTATCTGTGTGTGTGTCTCAGCACTTCTCACCTAGCACCAAGGGCTGCTGTTGTCCATTGATATTCCAGCTCAGCGTGCATGTCAGAAGCGCTTTGTCCAACTGCGCGGCACAGGGGAGACAGTGTTTGACGGCGCGTCTCTGAATTTAATTATCTACAGCTGCTTCAGAGCAAATAGAATTGACTGTGGGATCAGCGGATGTGACAGAGCTTGTCTCGGGCCTCAAAACACCTTATAGTACCACATTGACATCTGCGCTATTTGCATGTGCATAGTTGTCCAACAACTTTATTTACACTGGTGCGATAAAAGAAGCAATAAGGGCTTTTGGGAGCTGAACTGGGATAAGCAAAGACAGACTGCTGGCTGAAACATGCCCTTTTTCTTTTTGTAAATGTCATAGGCGGAGATCCTTAAGGATTTGAGACTCCTGTTTCTGTATTTCCTTGGCTCATGGAGGTTTGTAGCATGGTTGTGCTGCAGGCTGCGAGTCCCATATCAGCAGGGTAAATGTTCGTCTTGTCTAATTAGCAAGAAGCTCAGCAGTGTCCCTCTGTGTCTCCAAGGAGAACGTATCAAAAACAACAAACTAACCCTCCGTGGAGCCGGATTAAATAGAGAATAAATAAAGTTTGCTATGAATGCTTTTAATGTTTAATGGATTTAAAGAGTTTGAGAGTCTAGCCTCAGGTGTAAACATACACAAGGCATTTTTAAGATGCTGAGCAGAGCAAAGGGTCTAGACGCTCTGCTGAAAGTGAAGGGACATATGTTGATTCTCTTTTTCTTTGCCTCTGTACTGTGATCGTTCTATTTTTTCTACTGATTTGGCCACACAATATGTTCATGATTGCCTCTGGATGCACTGATTTCAAATTACCAAAGGCTTCCTCACAATAATACAGAGAAATCTGAGACTGACAAGATTGTAGCTTTTGCTTTTGAACAAGAGAAGAGACAGTCAGTCAGGCAGGCTGTCATGCTGTGCCTCCAGTTATGCTCTCATCCACTTAAGGGGTGCTTTAAAGGGAATAAAAAAGCAGACTTAAAGACAGGGCTGTATTCTTCCCACATCAATTCTGTCTTGTTCCCTTGATGCTATCAATACTATGGTGTAAGAAAATACCTATACCCACAAAATATCACAACATCTCATGATGTGGTATTATTTTGCTTTTGAGTTTTATGACTCTTACATAAGGGGTCGTGACATGGAGTTCATAAAAGGAGGTTTTAAAAAAGCCAGCTTTTTAAAATTGTGGATAATACTGTTTTATATAAATGCTAAATAAAATAAGGTCAGAATGAAAGACAAAGTGTGATTCTAAATAAATGATACAGCCCAAAATAATGCATGTTGATATGTAAAGAAAAAGGTAAAAAGTAAAGAAAAGTAAAGAAAAGTAAAAAAAGTGGGGGGTATTTTTCAGAAATCCCAATAGCTACACATCTTTGCAAGTGTTAACATTTTGTATATTTTATTATTATTATTATTATTATTATTATTATTATTATTATTATTATTATTATTATTATTATTATTTTACTGTTTATTTATTTATTTATTTATTTAATTGGGTTTTACCAGGAAGATGCAATAATAATAAATTCAAGAGAGACCTTGCCAAGGTAGCCACCCAAAAAATATTTAAAAAAATCATTATAAACACATTAAAAGTTAAACAACACATCAACAGAAGAAGAAAAAGAAAGACTGGATCCCTAAGCTAGTCTGTACTGTATATATAGAAATAATAATTATGTGAACCTAATGGCTGTCAAGAAAAAGAGAGCATTGCATCTCAACAGGAGTCACACAGATATAGCTCATGCTAAAGTGCCTAAATGGTTAATGGCTAATGTAAAACAAGTGTATGCCTCTAAAATAGCTGTGGAATGAATAAATTAATGTTAAATATCACTGACTTTCAATCGTGCAACTCAAAAAACACAGTAAATTATTTGTTTTAAAAAGGCAAGTCATTTTAATGAAACAGTGATTTTGGTCACCCTTCATGTTAGTGAGTTAGTTTATTTTTCAAACTTTTACCTGGATTCAAATACAAAACATGTTATCAGACAATATTAATTCACTTAGTAGGGCTATTTGTTGTTGTTGTTTTTCATTTGTCCTGGCATTGTCTTGGTGAACATCAGAGCCCTCTGAACATCTGTAAGATTTTCATCTTATGACAAGTACTGTGCCTGCAGCTTAGACAAGGAGGATTATAAAACAGCACTTTTAGCCTCTTAAGCAAGCCACAATTGCAGCCAGCACAGTCCAAAAGAATTCGAAAACAAAGGGAGAGCTGTGAGGATGAATGCAAGAGCCAGGACTTAGCTAAATGTCACACAGCTTGGGTATTGTAGATGTAACTGTGTGCCGTTGTCTCTGTTGTTTGAGGAGCAGCACTTCGTGTTCTTCTTTCTCCAACTAAAATGGGAAAGGGCAAGGAGGGGCTGATGGAAGGGGAGAATGAGGCAGCGAGGGAGAAAACAAGAGGAGGAGGAAGGAAGTACAGCCACTGGTGGGTTACTGCCGCTGGACGAATGTTGCTAAGCATTTAATCTCTCACGCTCCGAGAATACAAACGATCTTAGACCGGCCCCGACCTGACATGAGCAATTGGCGTCGCAGGGAGCTTAGTTTTTTTGCATTCACTCTACAGATGCTGGTAGAGAGACATGCAGAACAATTAGTAAACTGGATAAAACGGGGTTGACTCTGCCATTACTTAGCCGTCACCGTCTTCACTCCCAAGAGGGTGCTTATCCGACCAACCCTCAACCCTGAAGCTTTGTCGGGCAGATTTGTGCACTTAATTATTGTAAATAAAGTGATAATGCATCACAGCACAAATCTGTGGCAACTGTGTGATTCTTGGCTTACTGAAGTGCAGTATTCATTTAACCATATCAGTTCGGCCATATCAATTCTATGAGTCCACTTAGCATATAAGATGGATATGTCCAATGTGAAGTCCTCCATTTGAATGTCGACTGTTTTTCTTACGGAAAATGCTGTCAAAAATAGTTTCCTCTGAAACTAATGTAAGAGCCATCAATGGCGAGTACTGTGCCCCTATGCGTAATGACAATTCTTAATGAATCATATTACATATTTTCATGTGCCCTGCAAAACAAGTATTACACAGTTGCAAGAGACAGTCAGCAAAAACTTCAATGTCAAGAAAGTAATCATAATGGATAGTAGGCATAGACCCACAGCTAAACATGTCATTTTTGTGGCTGTATGATAGTCAGCAAGGGTGAAAGCACCATCAATACGGAAATACTAGATGTTAGGAGTGTCACCTGTCTATGTGCATGCTATCAGCTGCATAGGTTAGTCCAGTGTTTCTCAATCTTTTGTCTGTCATAGCACCCCTAAAAATGTGAAAAACCTACTGTTGATGGAAGGAGAATGAGGCATGAGTCGAAATATACTCACATCTGTCCGACCGTCACCATCTTGCATAGCCACGCTAGGTGGTTGTTACTGTCAGCTGACGTATCGTTCACAATTGATTACCATAAAATACCATTATAGTAATCCCAAGCCTGAGATTATGCACACAGTCATGTTGTTAGTGTACCAAGGTAGCTAATCTCAAATTCTGTCTATGATAATTTTGCCAACAGTCTTGTTGATGATGTAGGATTTTTAAACCCAGTTAAATCATCCGATACTTCTGTTGTGCTAACACTGGTTGATGAAATCAATAGGTCAGATTTAGAGTTATAATAACCCCTGACTTAGCTTTGTCGGCAGCACCTGCACTTAAGTATTGTTAAATAATAATTCAAAATCACTAGCTAGCTGAAAAGGGTTGACTATTTGTTTCATCGTCTATTGAAGTGTCAGTATTCATTTTAATTTTCCATCTATCAGTTAGAGCTATGACCTCAGGAGCAAAGACACGTGAGGAAAAACAATCCCTCAGATCCTACACTGATAAAATACAAAGTCATAATAAGTCTTATTTGATTTTTGGATATTTCTGAGGCACCCCTGACAACGACAGAGGGCACCAAGGGGTTCCCATCAGCCTTGTCTAAAAAGGCTGGGTTAGTTGACCAGTGGACTTCCAGAATTTGCTGCATGATTGTTTTTGCTTGTCGACTGGTTCCATATCACATGATTAGGCAACAGCTGTATGGACTTAGAGAAGACAGCGGGTGATGACGAAGATGGACAAATAAACCCTATGTTAGAGAGGGAGGCTCCATCAGCTAAATACGTCATGTTGAGGCCCTAAAGGATAGTCTTAAGGCGAAACCAGGACTGGCAATCAAAGACTAAGACTAGAGCTTTTACTTTCATTACTATGTGAGTAGATCATTGTTGCTTGCAGCGAGCTGTTTTCAATCTGGTTGTCTGTTCATAGCACTTACTCGCTAAACGACTGAAAAGTACTGTCTGCAAACCTTAGATGCAAACATATACCTACATTTTTGTACCACTGGCTGTTGCTCTTCATTTGGTTGTTGTTACTCAAAGTTGACTCAACTTGTATCATATACAAGTCAACTTCAGGAAATTCAAAAATCATACGTTCTCTAGTGTATGCCTACGTTTTACACTGAAAAAAATACACAACAGAAGAAACCATAAAGAGTTGAGTCTGCAGACTTGTAAACAGCTGTTGAATAAAATAATCTAATCAATAACAAAAGACCTCCTCCAGATGAAATCAATAGGTCAGATTTAGAGTATATGTAGGATACGTGCATGATTGTGAATATATAAAAATCTTAAGACTGTTCTTTGTCCGATTTTTAATATATCATCAGTTTCATTTTTTAGGTTGCTGAGAATCTCATTGATGTAAAGTTGGTGGGATTTTGACAATCTTTAATGATGTACTAAGGTACAGCCAAAGAAAAATATATCTATCAAGCCCCATCCACTGAAATTCCCACAACTACTTTACTCTTAATGTCACAGTGATAGTAACCATACCTACATATTTAGAATTCATCTTAACCATAAAATAAGCTGCATGCCATCAGCCTCCCTCAGAGGGAAGTTAGGTTCTGTGTGTACTTAATTATTTTAATGATTGCTTGTGCTTAGTCCTTCTGTGTTCCATATCACATGATTAGGCAATAGCCTGTATGTGATTAGAGAAGATGTTGTCCCCGGCATATCAAGATGGACATTAAACCTCCCATGTTAGAGAGGAGGCTCCATCCATCTCTGGTGCTGAGGCTCCTCGGTTCCTATATGTGATTATTATAATATTATCATAAATCCAATTTATGTTTTCAGCAGCTTTAGTTACAGTGAGTAGACTGATTCATTGCTTTTAAGCGGAGCTGTTTTCAGTCTGTTTTTTTAGCCATTTACCACAGAGGACTAAAAGGACTGAACAGACAGTGTCTGAACAGACTCAACTTTTACAACAGCTTCAACAAAATGGGGCAGCTAAGTGCCACTAGGATATAAATTTATTTTGTTTTGATTGTCAACAGCCTCCAGAGTGTCCTATATCTGAGGTCTATTGTTGTTAGCTAAGCTGGAGGACTTTTTTAACAGGCTCAGGTACGTCTGTGTCACAGTGAAACATTTTATTGTGTTGTTTTCTTTTAACCTCAACCTGAAGTTTATTCATGTAGAGAAATTAGTCTTTCAGATATCTGCATCCTGCAGTTACATCTATATTTAGCCCTGGTTTCTATGGCAAATGAAGGAGCTGGTTGACATCAGAGGTTTTGGAAAGACAGAAAAGCTTGAGAAGCGAACAGCACTAAAACTGCAATAGGTCGATAAGGTCTTTTAAGACTGCTTTTAGTCAAAAATGTTTTTGTCTGATCCCAGAAAACAGCATCAAAAAGGTCAACAAACAACAATGATGGCACTTTATGAGATGTATAAAGATTTTGTATTAACAATGACAATTTTGTGTGTGGGACTTCATGGACAAACAAAGATGTTCAGTCAAATTGGTGAATAGTCTACTGTCTTCTAAGATTATAAATTTAAATATCTTAAATTTTTTTTACCTATTTTCGTGCTAATTTGCTCATAGTTTTCAAAGAAATGTTAAATCTTATATGAAAAACTGAGCTTGACTGTCCCTCCTGTTAAAGAAGTGAACAGTATATGGGTGCTGTCTAGGTGGTTTCCATGTTTGCAACTATTGATTGTGCTTTCTCAGACGTGAGTGATCTAACTGATGTGCAAATGTTTTATCTTACCTTTGGCATTTGTAGATCAGCTTGAGTGGCACCGTATGGTCACTTCAGCTTTTATTGTTTTTTTTTCTTTTACTGCAAAATCCAGTGTGCACAGGCCTCATAAACCCAGCTTTAGATAACAATAAGAAATATGGGCCAAGTTCATGGAGTCAGAAAAGATCAATCCAAGGTGCAGAGTCCTGCTGCATCAGCAACGTTTTGACTCACTTTAAGTGCAAATAGATCAAATCAGAGGGAGAGGTCAGGTGTCCGAGACGGGGAAGCTGGTGTGTGCATCAGTGCATGCATGTGTGTGTGTGTGTGCATACAGAGTGAGAGCTGGCAGCTGTTAAAAAGAGGATGAAGCATGTGAGTAAGCATGTAATGACAAGGGGATGAAGAGAAGTAGGTGTGAGCACAACTTATGTGTATCGGTGCACTTTTTCATTCACTTTGTCCCAAATGTGTAAATGAGTACACTGAGGGACAATATTGAGGACACCTTTTCATTTGACTTCTATTGAATCAAACCATTTAAAATAATATTTCTATTTGTTAGTTCTGTGTCTACAATCAGAACTAAAGTTGTTGGACAAAGACTTCCACACTATTTGCAATGCTTACAGGTTCACTTATCTCGTTACTAGCTGAGGTTTTGTCTTATTTCTATCTATCTATCTATCTATCTATCTATCTATCTATCTATCTATCTATCTATCTATCTATCTATCTATCTATCTATCAAATGTTTTTGACCACCTGTCATGAAAATGAGAAACATGAATACTTTGGAAATAGTTTATACATACTAAACAGGAATGAGCAGGTTAAAAATAAATTCACCCTTTTATGCTCAAATTTAGCACCCTTACCTGGATTCTCTGTGAAGTCGGGATTTAATCAAACATAACATTCAACCACTCAAAAAAAATCTGATCAGGAATGCAACTAGATAACTAGTCCGAAATCTTACCCATAAAATATCATTGTGCTTCACTGTCTATTACTGATTTTTTTCTTATTTTGTAAACAATACATTTGAAAAACATATTATTAGAATTTAGCATAAAAATATCACTTTGGTCAAATCTTCTGCATATGGGATGATCATTACATTCGGGGGTGGTCTTATGAATTTCTTGAGCACTGAAGGTATGATTTAATGAAGATTATCACCACAGATGTGCCCTTCATCAGACGCAAATAAGGTATCGCTAGTGTAGCCCTTCCAACAAGATCCACTCCCAACTCTTACTAGCACTGAGGGCAAAAAGGGGATACATGTCTGGGTGTATAACTACAGTGACATTTTGAGGTTTTTAATCTCAGAGAGTTTCTTTTTCTGGTTCGATAAAGGTTGATTTAAAATAGAAACAAAAACTGGGCTTATTAATGAAAATATCTTGTAACTATAGAGCCCCATTTTGGCATTTGACAAGGCATAAGAAAATTTAACAGTGATATATCAGTTGCTCTACCAAGACTTTTAATCAATATCTATGAAAACTGTATTGGAGGATTATATTTTCTTCCCAAATCTCAGTTAGAATTCTATCAAAATATTGTAAAAACTCAAAATCTAGCAAGGCCAAATTCACTTCAGTTTGAAGGATTTCCCTCCAAAAATCACTGTTTCTTTTCCTCGGTGACATCTGTTGGATAAATGAGACAATCAGGCAAACTGGCTAATGGTCTGTGGGCACAGTCTCTTTGCTTATTGTGCAGATGCTGTTTTTGTCCTCTGAAAAGATTGGTCTCCTGATGGTGTAAGGAGTGAATACTGTCCCCTTTATCAGCCAAAAAATATGATGTGTCAGTTGTTTTTTGTTCTTTAGTGTGCATCTTCAGCTAATCTTTATCACATGCTTGTCTGTGCAGAGGAAAAGAACAAAGAGTCAAAACTGCACAAAAACAGTTATTTTTTCCTGAATGATACGGTGAACTTTCTCACTCTTGTTACCACACTAAATAGACTATCTTCTCTCTTTCAGCCCTTCCTAATCCAGATGGAGATCCCTGTCGGAGGACCTACTGCGGCCGGGGTCGACAGTGTGTGCTGATGGCAGAGACCGGCCGTGCTGAATGTGTCTGCCAGGAAAAATGCCGACCCTCCTTCGTGCCAGTGTGCGGCTCAGACGGCAGGTTCTACGAGAACCACTGTGAGGTTTACCGCACCGCCTGCTTGGAGAGAAGACGGATCTATGTGGTGCACAGCAAGGACTGCTTCTTCAAAGGTAACACTTCACTTTTACTCTGCGCTGTTTTGTTGATGACCTCTTCCTGAAAATGTTCTTCCATCTAATTTTGCTCAATAAGTCTTTAGCAGAGGGAAACCACATTTTTTATGAGCAGTAACGTGGCATATTAAGCCATCATAGAGACATATGATTTTATAGATGGGCATGACAGAACACAGTTAAAGTGTTGGTATCTGACTATGCATCACAAAGTGGTTGCAAAGAAGAGAGGCACAAAAGACAGCAAACAGTTATATTCCCATTGGTATACTGAATATGTGTCTTCTTAAATATCGTGTTTGATGCTTAAGCCTTGCTGTAGTTACTCACCAGGTTGCCCGCTCCAATATTTCGCCTGGTACTTTTTGTGATACACCACAGAGGCAGTAATCTTGATTTTTGGAGCTTGACAAACAAATTCTGTCTTGAGACAACACCTTTGCCTTTCTTTTGCTTTGCTGTTTGGTTTGTTTACATCTCTTGCTGTTGCATATGCTCAGCACTGTACTCTAATGTGTCTACAACTTTGCTGTGGCCAAACAAACAGGAGGCAGAACAAGCTCAGACATGCTAGATCTTCTTTGCAAAAGAAGCATGTGTCTTTTTTCGTGTTGCTCACTTTGAGACATTACACAAGATGATTGGAATAACTTTGGGAGCTGATGTGGTCCTGGAATGTGACAGACTGCCAGGTTGGTTTTAAATGTGGTTAAATCATGTAGCCTGACCCTGGTATTGAGATCACTGGTGTCAGTTTTTTTCATAGTTAAAAAGTCTCACTATCAACATACATAAACCAGGGGTTCCTAAGGTTGCTGCTCAAGACGTATTTTTCAGTATTTTCTTTTAGTTGATTTTATTCATTATATTATTTTAATTTATTCATGTGCTTTTCATCCTCTTGATCTATTTCTCCATTTTAGTTTAGATTTATTGTCCTGTGCTGTATTATCTGTTGCATGATTTTCTTCCCATTATTCTATTTTAGCATATTTTATCACACATTCGTTGTTCGGAGATCTCATTTTACTATGTTTTGTCACAATTCATCTTACAGTTTTATTATTTTACGATTTATTATTTCCAATTTAGACTTTTAATGTTTTTTGCACTCTCAGCTCCTGTGTTTCCTCATTTTTAGGTCCAGCCAGCGTTTCTTCAGACTGCTAGTCCTGTTTTCTGTTACAATCCCCTCTTAATGCCTTTGTTTGTGGGAGTGTGTTTGTGCCATAAAGGGATTTTTTTTTATGAAACTAGAAGTGTTCTAAGAGCACAAACCTCCACTAAGGTATTTCCAACATTCTTGAACAAGTTATTGTCAAAAATGTGGGAACCTGTCAATTGTTAACAAATAGCTCCAATGCTTGTTGTGAGTTAAACTGTCTCATGTTTTCATACCTGTGCGGCACACTTTTAAGGCAGCAGTGGGACTTTGACTCCACATTGAGACTACATACAATAGCACAAATGTGGAAACAAACTACTTTGTGTGATCTTGCAGTTTGTGTAGTTGTTGTCAGAACTATCAATCACTGTAGAGTTCATACTGTTTCATATCAGCCTCATATTTAATCAGCTAAAGGAATGAGTCTATCATAGCATGGCGCTGGAGTCTCTTCCTCAGGGTAAAAATCTCAGAGTTAAACAGCCAAAAAGGGGCAGACAGTCAGTGACAGTAATTGTTAACTGCTAAAATGATATCCTGTGCTTGCTTACACTGTTATTACTCACTCTTCCAGTTAGCATACATACTTACTGTCTCTTCTATGGGTCAAGTCAAGGTTTATTCATAACTGCAAACTTGTTTATTCTGAAAAACCATTAATCCTCATTATTTTATTACTGCATGGGATTATGTAGTAACAGTTACATCCTTCACTTTTATCTTTGGAACCATACATTGATTCTATATGGGGAATACTGTGTTTGAATGTTAACTCTATGGAGTCTATGGAAAGCGTAAGGCAAATATCTCCTTCAGAAATTTTATTCCAGCTATGAAGAGCAGTGTTTTTTTTGATAAATCTGTTTAGATGATTATTTCAGTAATCCCTCTTTAAGATACAGGAAATAGAGAGAGTTTTAAAACTAGACCACTCATTTTAAGTAGGTTATTTTGTTATCAAGTAACACATTAATGCTTGTGATTTTTACTGTTAACAGTAAACAAAAAAGTTATACTTTCTATGAATTTCTTTCTTCCATAAACTATCCTTATTAATGATATTGCACTCACCAATAAAGTCAGATTATAACATGCACCATTAACAATATCTTTGGCATATAAAAACAATGCTGTCTAAATGCATATATCATTTAAAACTAGAGAATTTACATTTCCATGCAGGAAATGCGTTGAAATGCTGAGTGTGACTGCTGAAACTGTGAAATGAAAGTATTCAAAGTAATGCAAAGAAAGTTGAAATTTTGACATGAATAATTGTAAGCAGTAAATCAGGGCTGAAAATGTGTGAAATGTGCAATAAAAATGTTTGCAGAACATTATAGATACTGGAGCTCAGGTGTGCGTCGTGACCACGCTCTAACTTCAAAGAAATGTGCAAAAGTTGATGCTGCTTCAACAGTCTTATCTCAGAAACTGTAGCAGATAGTGAAAAGTACATCAAAACTGTTTGCAGATGTGAAAGAAAGCAGAAAATGAATGACTGTTTTGTAACATGGTTAAATGTGTTGATATTTGTAGATGTACCTAATAAAGTGGTCAGTCAGTGTAACGTCCAAAGTAAGGTTGAGAGTGTAAAGACAAGCATGATTACGCCATTATAAAGAAGGATCTGTATTAGCTGGAGAAGAAAAGTACCTCTAATAGAAATTGAACCCTGGTTTCCTGCTCCGCAACCCACTGCGCTATCTATTTATCCATGTGGTTACATATGCTGAGTTACGGAAAGCAGGCTATTTCTCCTGAGCACAGCAGCTCAGCACTGACAGCGCTCGGTACTTCTGGGTAAACGAACACTCGCTGTGTCTAAATCGGGATAGATATCAGGAAAAGCATTTCACCGTGAGCGTCCCAACAACCTGCTGAAACGTTTAATAAAATTCTCATGTCTGTACTGCTTAAAATGTTAACACAGTGGCGAATTAAAAACGCGCTTCACTCAGCTGTCCGGGTCTTTGGTCTGACGCGCTCTAACATGAAGGATTTCCTCAAAAGTTGGTGTTGCTTAAAAATTCATATTTAAAAATCGTAGACGCCAGCAAAAAGCTGAAGATATGTAAAAATGGCTGAGAAGTCAGTGCAGCTTTTAAAGTACGAATGAAGTCTGTAGGTGGAAGCATACCCAATCTGTGGAGCAGAGTTGCAGAAGTTTTCAGCAGAGCTGCGGAAATGTCCCATTGATTTCAATGTAAAAATACATGCAGAAATTATTTTTTATTGTAAAAAGTATAACTGTTAAACCTGTGAAAAATACAAGCGCACTTCTCATGAACATGCTGCATATGTCAATTTTTTTCCTGTGAAAATCTGTGCAAATTTGAAGCCTGTGAAAGGGGGAAAAATCTCAGTGATGAGAAAAAGAAGAAGAAAAAGAACAAAATGAAGGTTAGGGAGAACAATATGTTGAAATGCTGACTCAGCATTTCAACATAATAAGAACAAATACTGTATATCTTGACAATCTAAATATGTTCCCCAGCTCTCATCAAATGTTTTCTGTATATAGTAACCCTATGAGTCAATTTAATGGTCAGCCTTTAACTTTAAGAATCATAAATCTAGTTCTATGTAATACCTAACTTTAGAGATATTCCCTCACACTCCAGCATATTGCATCAATATCTTAACACTCGCAAATCACCACCAGGTTACAGTGGATCACTAGTTCTTTCAAGTAAATCATTAAAATCTCCACAGCTTGACTATCACTCATTGGTAAAAGTGCACTCTAAGCGTGTGCAGTCAGCATTTTCATCCAGCAAACAGCCCAGGCGCTTCATCATGACTTCGATTCAAAGGTAACAGGGTCAGGTAGAGCTTGTGCTTATTTTAAGAATTCACATACGCCAACATTACTGTGAATGTGCACCACTCTCATTCACTTTAACATTCTGCCAGCATGCATGCATTTGTTTTCATACCTGTTTGCATGTCCCCAATGTGAGTGCTTTTCAGGTTGGACTAGGATAAGATGAGTCTTCTAGCTCCTCAGAGTGTGGACCGTACAGAAAGACATGAGGCAATGCTTATTTAAAGTGCTTGGTCTTATGTCAGCACAGAGCAGAAAAGGCACACAAACATGGCAGCACTCTTGAGTTCTATCACATTATGAAGGGAAGGATCCCTGGCAGCCACCACCATGCATAGCTAATCCACATTAGTGATGTTCAGTTGACACATTAGAGATCCAGCTCCCAAGTCTGAGAGCAGAACCAGCAGGAGAGAGGAAATGTTTGATATCATTCATATGTCACGGCATCTGTGTCTATGTGTGTGTCTGCGTAATTGGGAGTAATTATTGCACCTGATGTACAAAGAAGCGCTGACAAGCTTGTTTCTCATAACTGAGTCATTGTGTTCCTTTAGCGGTGTACAGATGGAAGTGGAGGGATTGTGGGTACAGTTTGCTCTGAAATGTACCTGCTGACACTCTGAGGGATTTTTTCCTCTGTGATGCCTGATTAGATTATTTAAACTTCTGAAACCAAAACACATTTTAGCTTGAACCCACACGCCAAAATCTGCACAGAAAAATTCACACAATCAGAGTAAATATTAACACTTCCCAAGTGTCTGTGAGTACACACCCCGAAGTGCTGTTTTTACTCTTTTTATAGAGTTGGCATTTTAACTCTCATCAAGTGTAATTGTTGACTGTTTTTGGCGTGGGAATTTCAAACTCGGTAACACTCAGCAGTGTGACTTTTGATCAACACTTCTGGTAAGTGATAGGAATGCTACCAGAGTGTATTTTCAGCTATTTTAAAATTCACCCTATACAAATCTGCAAATTGTAAACATTGCTGTATTTATCCACTGCATATTAAAAGGGGAAACTAACTGGAATAAAGATACCATGTATGGTAACAAACTGAAAGGTTCCGTGTTAAGAATAGCTGCTGTTCTCATCTTTTTTTATACACAAAAAAAAGTCTAAGTAAAAAAGCTCTAAGTCATATCCACATGCCAGAGGCTTAAATTTCACCAATAAACTTTGATCAATAGCTAGCATTAGAGTAAAAACATATCTGTACAAAAGATGAATGAAAAAAATAAATGAAGATATAAAATATATCAAATATCTATTTCTTAAAGGTGCTATGAGGAGAATCTGTTTCCGACATAAAGACTCTGCTACCCATGAGCATGCGTGGCGACTGTCGTAAAGACGTGACCCAAGCCAAAGCGTGTGTTTGTTGTGATGCTAATGAATTCAGCTCGGACCTTCCTCAGAACTCTGCATTGCTTTACAACTTCTTTTTTCAACAACTTTCAGAATGCAAAGCAACGAGGTAATGTATCTCTTTCTAGTTACGTAGCGGTAGTTTTTGATGTGTGACAACAAGCAATTTTTGGTAAACTTAGTATCGTAGTTTTGTAGCCGGCTATATATCGCTACTTACAGCCCGGTGCTCTAAGACGTGTCCGAATAATATAAATTTGCTCTAGTTTTAATTGTCTTATTCCCAAAGTTGAGTATCCAGGCCAGTCCAGCCCTATCCGACCTGACCCTGAGCTAAGGAATAGCATTTATAGATAACCTATTTTGATGCTATAAAATTCATCTTAAGTGTGTATTTCGATCAGGCATATATCTAAAAGTCAGACTTTTTTGTAATTACTTAGAAACTCCTCACAGCATCTTTAAATGGAATGGGATGCCAATGGAGATGTTGTTGATTCTTAGGCTCGACATCTTTTTTCTTTGATTGGTTCAGTCAGAACAGCCTTTACTGTGTGCTTCATCCAGGGTTGGTAGTACAATGTTGCTGTTAGGAGGGGCTCAGCTCTTACACAGATCATGATGTATACAAACTTTCTTTAAGTGCCTCTTCTCAAACAGCCACTTCATGAAAAATGATTATTTTTTCCCTTCATGTGAGACATTTAACTAAAAACAATAATGCATATTGTAATGTAAGTTTTACACGACAGCATGAATCTCTGGAGTATAATTTTTTTTTCAAAGTGATTGGTTGGTAGAGATGTTTTATCATTGTGCTGTAGTTCATTCAGCATTATAGGTTGGTCAGTTTCTCGCTGATGAGTTAATTTCTAAGATCTAAAGATCTAAAGATTCTTTTTAAAAATCTAAAAAGAATAGAGGATTTGTAATTTTGCATCATAAGTACTTAGTCTTCAGTACTGGTTCTGAACTGAACTAACCTCAAGACCCAAAAAGTCAATATTTGAAAACCCAGTTTTTGGAAAATTTTATCTTCAAAAATTGGATGAATCATGTTGTACTTCTTTTGTCGAGTTCCTTCTTTCTTCATTCCTTTGTTCAAGCATGTGTTGTTGCATATAAAGTGTACACATGTAAGCAATGAAACAAAGCGCTGAGACCCTGAAAACTATTTCCACAACAAAACTTCTGATTAATAATACTTAAACATATAACATTAATAGAGATTTTGAGGAGTTATGTTGTTATAGAAAAAACAGCTTTGCTATCTTGAGAAAAGGGGCAGAAACTTTGTCAACATTTTGAGAAAAACTATAAAAAGATTTATTGGCTTTCATGTGTAAACAATCAGAATTTTCTTTACGGATGTACGTCTGCTAAGGACTCGGAAAAGCGTAGCCTTTTTGGAACACTTTTTAAGCACTCATTTGTGACCCATTCAAAACTGCTCTGCATCCTTCTCTAAGGGCCTGACCCACCAGCTGAGAACCACAAGTTTAAAAAAATTGCAGATAGAAAAATATATATAAATAATAAAACGCTGGTGGGACACTTGCCAGATGTTATTATTTAAGGGTGGCTAAGTTAAAACTTAGGGGTGCTTTAGCCCCCAAGTATATGTTTGGCTGTTCTTTTTTATTTGGCATATGCTTAAACATTTTGTAAAATAATTATTACGAGAATGTCCCTTGATTAAACAAAACACGCTGTTGGTACACAGTCTTGTTATTTCAGTCCAGTGGTGTTGTGTTTCTCTTTAAATAAGTCAATGCAGGATTGACCCATGCTTTCTGCCTCTTTCTAAACACATTGATTTCTTTCTCTTGATATTTTCTATGGTTTATTTTTTTGTTTGTTTACATTTGGAGCCCATTTTAAGTTGCTGTTTTCTCGTTAAAGGCTAGACAGCAAAAATGCATTTACTCTCAGTCAAAGAAGAGACCCCCACAGATGCAAATTTATCTGTGGTACTTCAGCTTTGCATCAAAACCACATGGCAGAAACCTTTTGGGCTTTTTTATGCTTTTGAATTTGATAAACCCCAAACCTCTGCTGTGAAAGCCAATTCTCCCTCAGCTCAGGGCGATGACCAAAGCTGCTGTTCTGAATTTGGCAAATTCTCATGCAGGCTTTTGCCTCATCATTTCTGGACTCTGAGGGTTTGCTGTGAGAAGCTGGTCCAAAACTTTCCACTTTGGCAAACTGAGGAAAAAACACATTACTGCAGTTCTGTCTTCCTTCGCTGTTCCTGAGTTGATTTAATGTTCTGTTTATTCACAAAGCCTTGAATGAGCTGGCACATAATCACTGCCTCCTTCATCCTCCCAAACACTAGGATGCTTCAGACATCAGACAGTTTACTGTGGCTGACACAAGACTGCAAACTGATGAGACTGATGAAGCTGCTTATAAATTCCACAAACTTATTTGTGTTTATATGACTCCACTGAGACATTTTCTGTCAATAATTGACTAAGTGTGCATCTTCTTAAAACCTGGGAGGGAAAGTGTACTTGTTTATTTTAGTGCCTTTGTGCTGACGAAGCAAGAGCCCGAAGGATCATGGTTCAGTGCAATTCCGGTGAACACTAAAATCACCTGGATGCTTAAAGGGTTTCAAACAAACAGGGGCTGACTGATTAGATATCAGGATGGCATGGTGGCGCATCTTGAAGTGCATGTGCCACACAGCAAGGAGGTTGCTGGTTCAATTCTGGCTACATTCAAGGCCTCTCTGTAAGGAGTTGTGTGTTTTCTTTTTGCTTTAATGGGTTCACTCTTGACACCTTGGTTTCCTACTACAGACCAAAATCATGCCCTTTAGGTCGACTGGTGACTCTAACCCCCAGAATTCCACGAAAAGTGCTGCAGCGCTGTAGCGTCCATGCCAGGCCAGTAGTTGGCGATGTAGATTTGTGGTGAAATAGCAGTGTTCAAACATGCATTTGTAAACTTACACTTTCTAGTGATGACACATTTTTCATACAACAACAATGGGGAGTGGACTCACAAATGTGTCTGGATATTTTCGTCTGGATAAAAAAACAGAGCATGGTAAGTTTGGTAGACGGCCGAAACTGTTGTTGTTATTCCTGGGATGCTCGTGCAGCCTTCATGTTGAAGAGTACTGCACATGCGATGACATTAGCATTTCATGGTGAAGCGCTGAATCTCATCTACATGATATAAAAACATTTTCAAAACTCTCCAGTCTGGACCCTGGTTGCAAAAATTTACGGATTCAGGCACTCCAGGCACCGTTCTCGTGTAAACAGGAGGTGAAAACACAGTGTAAACTCTTGGTTTTCAGCCAATTTAGTTTCTGTGTAAACAGGGCCTAAATTACCTTTAGCTATGAGTAGATAATGGATGGATGATTAGATGTTGGTCACAGCTTTTTTTTTTTATCTCTTGGGTGCTCTCTAGAATGCTTGGAGAATCTTGTCTGATTTTGCATGGGAGTCAGCTTCTGCTACGATTTTATGAGGTAAAAGGTGAGGCAGTTTAGCCTCATATTAATCCCTTGCCTGTGTATTGTCTCATAAGTTCCTACAGAGAAATCCAACCTGTTGTGGAAAAATGTCAATTTTTCTGCCTCATGTTCATCCATCGCTGAAGAATAAAACCGATCAGAAGGAGGATTTTTGTAAAACTTGGAAACATGTTGACTCTGACTCATGAAGTAAACTGACGGCATCGTTGAAGACATGTTAATTGTGCATTTTGTTCATCCTTTGTTTGTGAATGCAGAATCTTGAGAACAATTTGAGAGCCTGTCTGTTCTGATTAAGGAATCAACTGATTTTATTTTGGAAGTCAAAAGTCAATGCAAACAGGCCTCATGATCCTGCCCTGCACATGAGTGATAGTGATTAAAATTATTTGATTTCTTCAAACTTTATAAACATCTTCACTATGACTTGGGAATAAGCTGATAATATTATAGAATTGCCATTTTCTAATCAAAGACTTTGCACAGATGGCCTCTCTGACTCAAGGAAGAAATTAGTATATTGGAGGTTAAGGGTTGAGGTGATTTGGCCTCATTTTCTGCCCTTGGAGTGGAATCTACGACCAAAATGTGAATCAATTTCCTGATAATGGATGGAACACTCTTAAGAACACCAGACAGGACTTTTTAAGCTTGGCACATATGGTTAATAATTAAGCTGCCTAGACTAGATTAGACATCACATGTCAAGGTGGTCAGTCCTCATGATCAGGAATTGCAGGTGAATACAAGTCATCAAGAATGCTTTGTGGTATTTACTTTAAAGAGCCCAGATTTTGCCTTAAATCAGAGTCAGATGTTCATTTTAGATGGCTGCTTAAGTTTGTTCATAATGAGTAATGTTCAAAAAACCTCCTAATGCTCAAACAGTAAGTACCCTTTAAACTATTTTATGCTCAAAGCAATATATGACCTCCTTAAAATGTGCTGAAATTCCTACTCTGATGGAAGGATGAGGTAAATACACTTTAAAGTCGCAAGGTCACTGTGACCATCTTATCTTGTCAAAAACATTCAGCACCATTAAATAAATTATATTTCTGCCAAACACTATATAATTATATTTCTTGACCCTCCACTCCACTCCCACTGTCAAGTACTTCTTTAAATATACCCACCAGGCCATAGTCTAAGCTCTACTCTGTCATGTTCATATTCCCAAAATCCCTGTGCACATATACAACCAAAGTTGTGTTTTATTAAAATCAATATCACAGCCATCATCGTTTAGAGATTAAGAGGAAAGGTTAACTCTCTTGCTCAAGGACTAGAGCCAACTATGCTTTAGTTTATGTTTTTAATTAAAGTTTATTTGACTTTTCCTCAGGCAGTGGAGAGCAACAAGGGAGAGGGTTTAATGGTTTGAAGTAATGTAGCCTGTGTCGAGGTAAACACGTTTGCAGAGGCAAAGGAATGAATGGCTCTTCTATTTATAGACACGTTTTTGATACAGCTTAAAGGAAGCTAAAGGCTGGTAGCACTTAAGGTTTTTGGATTTGAGGTGTGACAGAGAAGAGAGATGATTGCATTCATGATGAAAAGGATCATTTTAAACCTCTGAATGAGGGTCTTTGTTATGCCCTGTCACTGCCTTCTTTGTTGTCCATTAAGATGACTTGATCCATATTGATTTTTGAGAAGGCTTAAATAGTAAAATACCACAGCCACTCAAATGAAAGGAGAAGAATATCCTATAAAATACAGTATTTACAAGTTAATGTGATCCATTTTACACAATAAAAGAGTAAAATACTGCCAAAACCTCAAAACATAACTAAAGGCTTTTTGCCGTGGCACCTTTTCAATAACTCAGTCTGTTTCTCCAACAACAACTTTATAGATTAATGTGAGCTTTTTACCAAAAAGTGACAATAACTCCACACAAATCTCAGAAGTCAAAGTCATGACGTCTGCTTAGAATTATGAATTAAAAACAGCTTCAAAGTTAAAAGTTATGACCCTCAGATGGTTTGAGAGGGGGCACATTGTCAATAAAAAAGACTGACATGACAGCTGCACTCAAACTTTATTACACATTTGGATCATAATTGCCAAAAGCTATGAAATGGGTTTTCTCTGAGGATGTGGTCTGCTTTTTTTATTTTTTATTTAAAGCCATTTGATAAATGAAACATCCACCGTTCCACCAAACAACATGCGTCATTCAAATCAGAATACTATTTAAGGGAAACAGTATCTAAATCATTTTCATCTAGGCAGTAACACGTGAAAACTTGAAGTCACATGAAAGCTTGTTAAAATAAAAGACTTCTTTTAAGGTTTTTTTTTTCATTGTAAAACAGTCTTGATGTTTCTCTGGAGAAAATACAATTTCACATTTTGTTAATAAAAAAATGTGATGCCTTTTTACTTGCAGCAATCAATCAAGCAGTAAAGCAAGAGAGGGAGAGATTGGACACAATCACTGCTTTGATTTGGAGCATTTAGTTGCCAGAGATAATGACAGCAGTGATGAAACCTAAAACATCTTGATTAATACCTTGATACTGCTTAAATATATAACAGTAATCCATAATACAGTAACACATGAAAACTTGAAGTCACATGAAAGCTTCATTAAATAAGAAAGGCTTTCTTCTAAGTTTTTTTTTTTTTTTTTTTCATTACCAAAACAGTCTTGATTGTGTCCATAGTTAACATGTTAAAACTGAATTTAGTCTGAACATTACTTAGATGTAGGGATAGGAATTTATCTACACTAATGCCATTATCAATTCCGCTTATCAGTCCAATTCTTTACAGATTCCCTCATTGGTTCCTATACAGCAAAAGCTGCATGGACAAATTACCAGAGTTATCAGAGTTAATATCAATATGTACTAGTAATAAGTCCTAGGAATGCACTCTCTTAGAGTATATTTTAAGCTAATAAAGTCTTGACTCTAAATTAGCACCTCAAAAACATTGCTGAATGTATTTACCAATATTAATAGGGAAAATTATTGCAAATTAGATACCATATTTGGTTAGGGCACAGATCTTTAAAAGAAAACAGAAAACAAACAGAAAACAAACAAAAAAAAAATCGACTGCAGTTTTATTAAAGCTGGGGTTGGCGATTTGATTTAGATACCCTTTTTGTAATACTGGTTGAAATGGTCTTTATGACCCGATGGTAATTAACTCATAATGTGTTCTTAAAACAGAGCGAAAAATATTCGCTATCTACAGCAGGAGTAAAACAGGGAAAACACCAACCAATAATCATGCCGGGACACCTGTTTTTAAACCAATCAAATCCCGTCGCCATTCTGCCCGCCTACTGCGCGTGCATTTTCCTGGTGTGCACAGACTCGGTGTGCGAGCCGAGCTCAGAGTCCGCCGGAGAACGTTTACCTTTAAAGTTTTGTCTTTGAAAATAAGGGAAGCCCGCCGTGAGCCGTCCCACAACCCCAACCAAGCTCCAGTATCCCTCACATTTTAAAACAGATTTACAAGAAATCTAAAATAAACTCTCTGTTTTTCTAAGTTTGTTCTGCTGCTCTAATCTCGCGATAGCTGCCACCCAGGCTACTGCAGGGGGACGTTCTCGCGAGGCTTTTTCTTCTTCTTCAGTTTTACGGCAGTTGGCGGAGCCCTGAGGAGATGCTACTGTCAAATTCATGCTAGTTTTCTAGAATCGTCAACCCCTGCTTTAAGTGAGCTCGTGGCATCTGCTGGTACTTATCGAACAACTGGTGACAGGTGGAATAATTGACTCGACAAGTGTCACTTACAAGCCTGGAACCAAGATCATACAGTGACACCTATGCATTTGATTTACTGAAACATCAATTTAACTATTGTTACATGTTAAGGGATTTCACTACATTCACAGTTAGCAGAGTTAAAAAATAAATAAAAAAACTTGACCAACACCAAAATCTTGACTCCTCTCAAATTGCTGTGCATGCATTTTTGGTGTTTGGAATAAGAACGCCTGACACAGATTTTCATTACCAATGATGTCAAACACATGGGTCACCTAATACTGAATGCTGTGCTCATACACAATACTGCCAAATTCTGTTCCCACTCTAGCTTGACATCACATAGACATGAACTTTGTGCTATTAGCATTATTCTGTGTAATAATTTCTGCTGGCTGTGACTGACCAGAGTGTGATATCTTTAATTTGCTAAAAATGTAAAGCAAACGTGGAAGGAACTGCAAAGAGACCAACTATTAAACTTTCTTTAATTGATTCTTAGGCCCAATCCACACGAAGACAAACAGAGGTCTAAACACATATGTTTTTTGCCGAATATGCGTATCATCTATACGAAGACGGCGTTTTGGGGGTCTGTAAAGGATCATTTTAAAACCAGGTTCCAGAGTGGAAAGATTCTGAAATGCCGTATACGCAGCTCCGTGATTACTGGCTCTGCAGAACTTTTTAGATACGGTTACGTCATAGTTTCATATTTTCATTGGCATGCATGCGCCACACGCTGCAACGACAACAACTTTTGCCGCAACTGCGCATGCCCATTGGTTTTTCGTCTGTTTCCACTTGTTTACATCTTATTGTTACAGCGCCCCTGGAGGTCTGGCATTCGTTTTACAGCGTTTTCCAGTGCATTCATGTAGACGCATACTTTTTCTGAGACGCCTTCATCTTTGTGGCGATCGTTTTTGAAACTGTTAAGCGTTTGTCTTCGTGTGGATGGGGCCTTAGCTTGAATCAGATTTCAGTTCCCATCCCTACTTATATTTTAGACAAAGTCAGTTTTATCATGGAAGTGTTTTTATTACATATTTCACATAAAGAACAAGAGCAATCAAAACATAAAAACAAAGTCAGCTCTACATGTCAGTTAAAGACACTCAACTCCTGGATGAGGCAGAATGACACAAGTGATGCATCTTCAAAATGTGGCATCAGCTCAACTCAACCTGCACTACCCAGTTCTCTTGATATTCCATCATGGTTTAAACCTGGTTAATGATCACTTACCTTTCTGACCTGAACTCTTTGTGCAGATCAGAACATATGATGTAATGGAAAATAAAGAGTTACATATCAAAACCAAGCCTAGCGAAACCAAGTTGAGACACTATTACAGCAGAAGGCAAATGTATGTTGAGCTAAATTCCATCAAAGTCTTATTAAAAATAAAAATGAATAACAAAATGTATGGAGTTCTCCAAATCCCTGAAAGACAGCCTGGTCATTTGGGATCATTTGAGTCCCCAAGCAATCACTCTGCTTAATACGTGAAATTACATTCACTTGCACAGATGTTTACTCTGCTTCTCAACCCACTCCTGACCCTGGCTTTGATTAGGTCCCATCCCTCTGAAGCCATCAGAAAAAGCAGTAACACACATGATTAATTGCTTTCATCTCTCTGATGAGCAGGAAGCTGCAGCAAAGGCAGACCAAAGAGACATCTGTTTCCATCAGGTCACGTAAGGATCCCAGCAGGGGGTCTTTAATGCATCCCGCTATGACAACTTCATTAGGGACAAGTGCCGAGCTGCTGATACTCGACCATAATGCTGTTGATGCCCAGATCACAGCTGAGATGTGTTTCCTTTCGCCAGACAGAGATTAGTCATGAGTCTCCCTCGGGTCACGCTGAGTTGAGTCTCAGATATGAGAGAGCACAGACAATTCATCCATCAATATTCTTATCCTTCAGATTTTCAATCTGTCCTGATCTTTCCTTATTTAAAGGGCTTTAAAAATAAAATCAGAAAAGTTATGAAGATCCTGATCAATATAAGTATTGTTTTAGTCTGTTACACAAAGTTTTCAAGATTTCTGATGATCTTTCTTTTCCTTCTGTCTTTTGATTTCAGCTTTTAAAAACACCTCTACCACTATGATATCTCTGCAGCTAATTCCCACTCTGCTCTGAGGTAGTCACCTTCATTACATGAAACATGAAACCTACAGTTCTTGTATTTATTTCCCTGCACTTTACCTCCAGTGTCCATCTCATTGTTACAGTACTCAGCTGTTCCCGCTGCTGTAACTGAGGCCTTTTTCAGTCACACAAACACTCAACTCTTAAAAGAAGGGTCAACTTTGCTGTAAGCTGGAGCTTTAGTTGTGCACACAAAGGCTGGAAAGGGTCAAAGAGGGAGGCCTAAAATATCTTCAAGTGGGTGCTGCCAGGGTGTTCACTCACCTCTCCTGGCCAATACTTAAAAAACATTTAAGAGAATATTTTTGGTCTTTACAGATATGCTTAGCACATCTTTGAAGGCTTTCTTTAAGCTCTGGGAGCAAATATGGAAACAAATATAAGAGCATTTGGGCATGGTCACATAGAGGATCATTTTAATAACGTTGTTCTATGCAAGCACGTTATCCGCATACATTTTAACAGAGAAAAATAGCTTACATAATGTTAAAGATATAATAATTCAGTATACTGGAAGAGTGTATGGGTGGTCGGAGAGTGATACAGTTTCTTCTTTTCCGTGTCTAATAAGTAGATCCTGTGTTGATGGTCTTCAAGCAACCAGTCTCGGTCTATGTAGACCGCAGCACTGATCCAAATGGTGCCTGTGAAAGTATTCAGCCCAAATAGTGGGGATATGCACTACGCTCCAAATTTGGACTGATCATCCTTTTTTAAGGTACCTACTTTGCTCATGCTGGCTGCAAATGGACAGTGACCTTTCCTTTAAATTTATCCTGTTATTACTGCTGTTCTTAATATCAACCTCAGAGTGATCAACAAGTAACCTGACACACCAGATGGACAGTTCCATATTGGAAATATTTCACTAATTCATCAGAACATCAGCCCAGCGAAAATGTTTTTAGGGGCAGAACCTTCGAAAACAACAGCAGCTTGTGATTGGACAATCATTCAGCTCATCACGTTCAAGCAACGCTACTATGATGTAGCATACTTAGAGGTTAAACGTGGCCAACAACAGTTACCTGCTACGCCTCATGTCCCTCAACTGTTGTATGCCCTTGTTAGCTGTTAGCGTACTACCTTAAGACGATCGTTTCACTTTAAATTATACCACACAGATGTATCCTTTAACACTTTTATGTGACATGAACCCCTCAAAGACAGCCCCTATGTTTTAAACTTTTTTCGCCAAGTATTACTGAGTAATCATGATGACCACAGGCTAACCAGCATTAGCTGCCACTATTTTCGAACACTTCCTGTCAAATCACTTCCTGTTATCGTCATGTCCCCTGCTTCCCCTGCTCCTGCCTCTCTTCTCTGATGGGCCGTCAAGCATTTAGCTGAGTGAAACCGTTGGACAATAAAGGCTGACAGGTTGGATATACATAATTCCAAAATCAGGCAGGTCCGTCTGCTCTGCAAGGCTAATCAACAACATCATACATGTATAAGTGTAACCATGACTGCCAACATGAATAACCTGCTGCTGTGGATCAACTTGAGTTCAAGTAGTTTATTCCTATAAACACAGTAACACAGTGGGTCTTTAAAATGTGAGTAAACTCTACAAGACAACTCTTGTTCTTCTATTGTATCTTTGACCTGAAACTAATGCCTGATTTCAGGACTCATGTTTCATGTTAAACTGCCCTCCATCTCTGCACTGCCTTCTCATGTGAAATTATTCAAAGTTTTTTCAAAATTAGTAATTTTTAAATGCTCACAATCACAACAAACCTTTTCAACAGGGGTGTAATGAAGTTACTGTCTGACTAGGTTAGTAAGGACTAAAGCTTGGCTTCACCACCAGGTGTGACACATCCACACTTACACAAACACACACCTTACACCCTGCAGTACTCCCCTGACAGACCTTTATTTGTTACACTGGCTTTTATTAACGAGCATCCCAGTCGTCTCCATCTTTCTTTCCATTTTTCCCCCTCTCTAACACCTTTCCCCTCTTTTTCTCCCTTCAACAGTCACACGGTTGTAACTCATTAAGCAAAGTTCCTCCCACCAGATTCATTACTGTGAAGGTATTGCTGTTTGAAATGAATGCCCTGTCCCAGATAGAGACGTCCCCTGGTCTGACTCTGGTCCCACGCCTCATAAACATCAGTCTCCCCTATGAAAATAGAAAGCTCTATGTGGTCAGGGATGGCTCCCCTGCTGCTGTGGTTTTGGGACACTGTCAAGGATACTGCACCAGAAGAACTGTGTTATCAGTCATGGGGTGGGGCTCAAGGATTTTATAAAAGGGGTACAGCTGTTTTGGAAGGGGTGATGGTAGATGATTGGAATAATCTGATGTCCTTCAACTGGACATGGTTTGCTCTCATGTCGATGTGTCAGTGGGCAGTTAGACACTTGACCTCAGCTGATACTGGTGATTCTTGACATAGAAACCAGCGCCTCCAGTATGCACAATTGTGGGAATTTGTTCGACCTGCAAGGCTGCTTTGAGTAGGTAGACAACTAAAAAAGCCCAGTTCAAAGAAGCTGAAGTCCAATATCAAGGCCACTAAGGACATAATAATTTTGTCAGAATTGGTTTGTCTGCCTGTCTGACCATCTGTGACAAAGGCAACAAAAAAGTTACCAACAGATTGATCATTTTTTAACCACTTAAAGCATGTAGTACCATATTTGACACATACTTATATGATGCCTCCATTTCATCAATATGACTAACAAATTACTAAAAAGAAAAATATGAAAGCAATCTGATAAATGATAAAAAAATGTCCTCAAGTGGATCATCAGTTGCCAATAATACCTAATGTATCAAATGAGATACAAAAAAAATATATGTTAAGTTTTATGGAAATTTGTATCTTTGTGTATTTTAGTAAAAAGTGAAATAAACATTTCAGCTCCAAAAGATTAGAATTGTCTGGCTACAAGTTGTGTCTTCAGGCTTTGAAGGATGGCAAATGTGAGAAGATGCTCGATTTTGTTGATGTTCTGAATCTAGGTGTGGATCCAGAGGCAGGGCTGTTTTCCACATTTACAAGAAAAAACAGCCTAAGTATGTCAGAAATACCTTGGTGGAGGTTTGTGGTTTTGGATAACTTCTAGTTCATTTCCATTGACTTGTGGTGGTTTTGTATTGTGCATATTACTTGAAACAACAAACATTCTTCTTATTTTTGAAAAAATAAAGCCTTTCTCCTTCATCATGAAAAGAGAGAGTCAAAGTAAACTGTATACATACTCAAAGGTCTTTGAGAGCATAGACCTTGTGAGGAACAATTTGACTCTTGTATATATTGTATATAGTTTTTTCTTATGTATTTGAACTATCCTGAAATGCTGTAAAATCGTTGCTTAGGGACATGACCTAACATAACCTGTAGATGACCTTACATAGCTCCCTCCTTGCTAGAGACTGCTTTCCCACACACTACATGACCGTACATAGACCTCTTGACCCTCTTGTTACCTTAACTTTCCACAAACTCAGTGATTCCCATGAACTCCCTGAACCTCTTGCACCTACAAGGCCATCTTTCTCACCAATTACAACATCACGTGACCACATACAATGCTATAAAAGGAGATGACACTGTACTAGTTTTCAGTTCAACTCTCAGACTGCTTTGGCACTCTTTGGTGTAACTCCCTTGTCTGGACAAGAAGAAGAAGGGATTAAAGCTCCACTTGATTGCATCCAGCTGCTTTTTGTCATTTTTATTCTGAATAAATGTCAGGTAAAGGGACCAACCAACTGAGCTATCGAAGGACTTTAAAGGGAAAAATTCCTGACAGACCTCCAGCAAGGTTCTTCAGGTATTCTCAGCCAAATTTTTTGCCAAAATAAGGAAACTTTTCTACAAAGCATTGATAATAAATCCTTAAAGAATTCCTGGATCCGCCTCTGGATTTGGATCTCCACCAAAACATAATGATTTATTCCTCGTACCATGACCAGTGCCCCTGAAATTTCATCAACACCTGTTAAGAACCTTTCAGTTAATAACAGAAATGCACTATCTTCAAGCCAGTTTGAATGTAACTCTCACCAAACCTGACCAACACTGAGCCTGATTATCATTGTCAACTAAGCTCAATATTTCCATCTTATAACCAGTGACTGAACAATGCAAGTATCGCTCAAATCTTTAAAACACTGTATTTTATCTTTAGTGGTGTATTAGGTTGCTACCACCTCTGCACAATATGACAAAACAAAATGCAAAACTTCACTGGCCTGGCAAAGCACCTCAACCTGAACTATTTTAAAATAAAACAGTACACTGTATGTCCTCTGTTGTCACTTCTTCAGTGTTTGCATGCTCCCGGTTTGCAAATTGTAAGGTTTGTCTGTTAAGCACATTACTCTGTACAGTTACTCATCCTGAACCATTGAACAGAAGGGCTCAGGTTGCATTCCCTTACAGCGCTTACCGCTGTCGAGAGAAGACAAGACTGATTTTTACCGCCTGGAAAACAATAGATCAGCAAATGAGTGATCTCTTTAGAATGCATCACACCTGCTCATTTACAGAAGGTGATCCAGTTCTTACTTTGACTCATTGGGATAGACAAGGTGTTAATGGGACTTTACTGTGATTGACAGTTCTTAGCATCAGCATTGTCTCTGACACCTCGAGTGCAATGAGTGTTATAGACGTCAGCACACAGTAACTACAGCCTCCTGCTGTAGTGTCACTTGAAGAAAAGTTGAATGCCTTTTGATACACATAAATGGAAGGCTGGTATTTAAGTTCATAATATAGAAATTTCAGAGGATACATGCAAAACACACTAAAAGGCATATAAAACTCATTCAAGCACAATATAACATGGACCATTAAAAATAAAAGTGTTTAAGATTTAGTACATTTATTTCCTGTTATACAGATTCAAAATAGGGATGGGCTTATATTTCTTTTTTTAACAGTGATGATATTTTAATAATATATAAGCTGTTTTAGTTCACCACAATGAACTGCAGCTAGGAATACCTTAGCAGATTTTGTTATTGGCAGTAATGGGTTAAATGCTCATGTCCATACTTCTTAAAACAATGTTTTTGTCAAACACAAGTTACCGTGTGTGGGTAGAGTGGCTTGTAGTGCAGCCCAAAAATCCTGACAGCGTGCCAACAGCTGGCTGTCAGAATGAATCTCTGGTTACTCCTGTTGTTTTTGTAGAGTGTTTAACATTGTTGGCTCTTCCAGGACTTTGCTTTTTGAAAGCCTGCCAGAAAAAAAACAGTCAGATCAGCTGTGATCAGCGTTTTCAGCACATCTTCATAACCCTCCTTGTATTCCATGGCTGTATTCAAGTTTCACTTTTTCCTCTGCTCTTTCATAAGCGTATTCCCAGAGGCAGACAAGCCTGTCAAGAGCAGAAAAAGAGATTTGTTTGGGATTCAGCTACAGCTTTTGGATTACAAATACCTATTTCTACAGTTTTCTGACATTATCCACTTTTTAATGTTTCATATTAAATGTAAATTATGTTAAATGCTGTTTTTTTCAGAAGGGTCCACAGTAAATTTCACTCTCTGGGAAATTCCAGTTAATCCGGTACATTTAGTGATACATTGTTTACTAATATCTTATCAATAATCAGAACTCTGTTTCAGTAGCCTTACATACTTTAAATCATGGCCTAGTTGGGAAAGAATTTCTAATTTTGACAGATTTTCACATAGCACTATATATATATATATATATATACATCTATGTTATTTTAGACATCCAAACTTAGAGCTAAGTCTTAGAGGATTTAAAGACTTTCTTTGAGTATGTTCTTATGGTTAACTGATTTGAAGAGTATGATAACCTGAAGGATAAAGTGTGTTGGCTTTAGACTATTTTTCATGATGTAGTAAATAACTGAGCCAATGAGAAAGTAAACACAACGTCCTGCCCACTCTAGGCAACAAAGTTACTTTGCTCCCGCTCAATATGCCTCTTCACGCCAAGGCTTTAGCAACAATGCCCACACAGCCCCGAGAAGTCATCTTGGCCGTTAATCAAGCTGTTTTACAGCAAGATTTTCTAAAACTCAGAGATGGTTTTTCTCTCACACATTTTAATGGATGCTTAAGGACACATTGAACTTTGATATTCTATTCAAGTTCTTAAAAAAATATTTCATGTTCCGAGAGGCTTTCTTATTTATTCTTATTTATCTTATTACCTCCGCCAAGGGGGTTATGTTTTTGGGAAAGTTTGTCCGTCCGTCCGTCTGTGAACAAAATAACTCAAAAAGTCATGGATGGATTTGAATGAAATTTTCAGGAAATGTTCAGCATGGGAAAAGGAAAAACTGATTCGATTTTGGTGTTAATCCGGATCAGCGTCTGGCCACCATGGCGAAAAATGGGATTTCGTGAATAACTACTAAACTAAAATAGATATCATTATGAAACCAATTGCTAATGGTATGTTTTCATGGTCAAGGAATCTAAATATTTAGATGAAATAAAGGTAGGAGTAATATTTATGGTCAAAATGACAAAATGGCTGAGGACTGAGGAGGACTGGCGGAGGTCTGCGCTCTCCGAGTGCTTTCTAGTTTATTATTTATTCTGTTTTTTTTTACCGAACATGAACTGAAGTAACATTTTAAATCCTTCTAAAACACACAGTTTTTTCATTGTTTTTTAAACTGAGGTTCAAAGATGATATAGGTTATTTTATAAATAAGCATGAGTCATATTGGAGGGTACTTTGATATTCTATTCAAGTTCTTAAAAAAACATTTCATGTTCCTAGATGCTTTATCTTATTTTCTGTCTTTTTTTACTGAGCATAAACTGAACTGACATTTTAAATCCTTCTAAATCTCACAGTTTCGTTGTTTTTTTAACTGAGGTTCATGTTAGAGGGTATTTTCAGTTGTTTGAAACCGGAAAAGAATGATGGCTAGTTTTGTTTTACCCAGTATAAGTGACTAAAGAGGACTGGAAAAGGATCACTTCCTGATGAGGATTAGACTTGATGAAGGGTCAGTGGTCTGTGACACCGGGGAAATGTATACTTTGGCAGATGCTAAATTTCCATAAAGTATCAACAAAGAACAGTTGGTCGCAATTTTCTTCGACTTGTCGTTAGGGCTCAGTGTTATTTTTGAATCTATTTTATCACACGCACCGTATCACAATAGAAATTGATCCAAGTGGCAGCAGCAGAAAGCAACAGAATTTAAATATATCTGGCAGCCGTCCTCGTGTCTTGGATAAACAGGCTTGGCCATGCTACTAATGGATGCTGTTAGTAAGCATGTCTAATCTCAGACTGATGGAGAAGCCTAATGTTTCTTTTCTTTCTGACTAGAGCAGAGTTTTGGTGTTTATGTTTCAACTGAGTTTTTGTGAAGTTATTTTTTGTAATTTCATTTCTTATTATAAAAGCCCTCAAAGATTTTCTCAAGTCCATCTTTCATTCATCATATAATTGAATCTGCAGAGGCTACAGCTGGTTTTGTTTCTGATTTTGCAGCACTGTACCACTCTTCTTCTTCTTCTTCTTCTTCTTCTTCTTCTGCACCCACTTCTTTTTGGTTCATTTATTCCTCACCACACTAACACAGTCTGCCTACTCATCCTTTTCTTGGATTTTGCACACATACACACTCAGACAAGGCAAATTACTCCTGCACACAAGAACGAAGGCGCCACTTCTGCTAGCCTACGACACAAACAAAATAATCTCCTCTGAAAGAAAATGTTTATTCATGCTTAAGAGTTTTTGACATGCTTGTCACAATATTTGGTATTGCCTATCACTTTTCCTTTCAGCGGCGAGCGGCACTCCTCATCACCACAATGGGCTCTTTGGATAGGCTGCACAGCTTTTAGCTTCGGATGCATGCTGCCCAGCTCAGTGAAAATAGCTTTATTAAGTATTGAAAATGTGAGATATGAGCTCATAAATTGAAATTGCAGAGCCTCTTGGAAATCAATTTCTTTGTAAGTCTTTCTATCTCTTTCCAACACACTCTCCTGTGCCCTCTTTCTCTCTCGGCTGTTGAAGTAATTAACAGATCCCTGATGTTAACTTTGTTTGCAGCAAGCAATTTTGGCATCCCGTCTTGTCTCTTGCTGAATTAACAGGTGGTACTGCATCATTTTGGGAGCTTCTTTCTCTCACTGATTTGCTTTTATTACCGTTTGTAACACCTCCTTTTAAAAGCTGTTGGCTATCTCAGCCAAACAACAGAGAAATTAGAAAGTGACAAACGCACACATTTGGCTTGGTAACTTCCTCTCTGAATACTTTCATCAGTTTAATGGCTGTGCATGAAAGAAGGAAACATAAGGCTTTCAGTGCCTTTGGACTCAAATCTATAAACTCTGCTCATCAGACGTGTTTTTGTCAAAGTCAAAGCCCAACATTACAAAAGTCTGATAATTACCATCTCTCTCTGCATCTTGGACACTCATCAATTAATGCATCCAGCGTTTTCCAGGCAGCCATCTGTAAGTGGTAAATTGTCTTTTTGTGATTTCCCACCATCTCCTCCCCCCCACCACTTTTCCATACTCTGTCTCTCACCATTATTTTCTACCACTCCCTGTAGTGCGGACAGGGATTTGAGTGACTCTGTCAAGCTTCTCTCTGCATTCCCAGCTCTGTAATAAATTGGCTAGAAAAATAAAATAAACAAAGATGCAGGCATCACCTCAAGGCAGTGACCCAGAGGAATATAACAACTACATGACTCCAGGATTGGAAATTAGCATCTGCTGCCTGCCAGTTGAGGAAAGTGTTGAATGAATTTAGACACCCTGCTGACCAGGGTGGCAGGTTAATAAAAGTCATGTACTTGAACTGAATAGCGAAGAGCACAAATAGGACTCTGGTCTTGTTGTTTCTCTTTTATTTTATGATCAGAGCCGTGTGGGCACACAGGCTCACTTCTCAGACAGCAGTGGACAGTTAACATTTTTGTTGGGAAAAGGGGTCATGGGATTGTGTGCTGCTATCACAAAGAAAACTCGGACTCTGCAGCAGCAACCTGCATACGCTGCTTGTGGCCTTGCACCTTTTTTGTGCTATTTTCAGTCCAACTGGATTTTTATTGAATTGCACCTCGACTCTTTCAAGTTGAATCAAATTACAGACATAATTATTATTTAGACAGCATTGTATACCAGAATATTTATGCTGTAATGATGTCAGATTGATTTGTTTAGAGTTGTAAGAACACAGTGACTAAACAAAAAATTAAAACCCAATTTAAATCTCACGTCACTTTATTCTGATCACACACAGATTGTTTCTAACAAGGAGAACAAAATCAAGCTACTCAAAGATACTCACAGCTAAAACTATGTACATCTTGTTTTCTTCCAGATGTTTTTGGCTTCATTTTGTAATTTGTGCCTCTGTTGGAAACTATTTTATCTCGAATGTTACAAAAGACCACATAACCTTTATCATACTTCCATTTTGAGTCTCTTGGGGATAACTGTCTTTTCTCTTGTTGACATTTTTTCTGCTCATAATTAGA
This sequence comes from Scarus forsteni, assembly GCA_036419115.1. NCBI lineage: Eukaryota > Metazoa > Chordata > Actinopteri > Labriformes > Labridae > Scarus > Scarus forsteni. The sequence continues at coordinate 12,025,550 of JAZDUH010000130.1, read as the reverse complement.
CAAGAAAGCAAGAGAAGAAAGCAATGGGTATATTTTATTGGTCAACAGACAGATGGGGAATGGTCACCTCCTCTTGGCATCAATATGGAGGTCTTTTAACATCACTACTATGTTTTTCATGTAAGAAATAAAGTTAAAAGCTAATAATTACTGATTTATTTCTGTAGACCCCCATTTACAAAAATCTGAGAAAAAACTACACTGCATAGCTGGATTATAAAATCTGAAAGAGATTTTGAACAGAAGCAGTTTATATACAGGCACATCTCAAAAAAATAGAATATCATGAAAAAGTTCAATATTTTTTATCACTCATTTCAGAATTACCAAAATTTCAAGCAATAAATGTCTGAAATGTTTCACTCTATCTGTAATGAATCTATATAATATATGGGTTTCACATTCTGAAATGAGTGATGAAAAATATTTGAACTCTTTCATTATATTCCATTTTTTTGAGGTGTACCTGTATTAACAAAAGAGTGAGCTTACAAACACAGTTGTCTCGATAAAATAATCCATCGTACAGTAGTAGTTTTAGCTTTCCTGTGCTTTGGTCTTACATTTAGTATGACTCCAAACACATGTTGAGACATGCTTTTTCCATTGCAGCCAGATGTGGGCCAGACAAACACTCAGGGAGTCCTCCACTCTCCTGTCTGGGGAAATAAGTAAAATTAGCCATTGGAGACAGGAATGAAGTAGTAGTCTTACCAGCTTGAAAATGATTCACAAAAATAGCAACAAAAGAAAACCTTTTTGTAAGATTGACCAAGATTTTGTTCAGAAGCTGAAACATTTCCACGATTGGTGAATCCATCAGCGACTGTGAAAGGGAAGAAAAAAGTTAACTTTCAATCGCTGCAAAGGCAACAACAAACAATTTATCTTATAAAATATAATACAGATTATAAAGAGCAACAGCAGAGACAGAGATGACTGAAATGTCAGAGGTGGACCTACCTTGAGGCAAAATATTGTAAGTTACTGCCTGAGTGCCCAGAAGTACATACTGAGCAAAAGTATTTTGCATTCAAGGCACATTGAAAGACAAAATGAAGCAGAGACAACAAGAAGTGTCTTGTATGACTATTTACCATGTCTGACACGTTAAACTTGAGCAGAAAAGATGGTGAGTTGTGAAAACTGTCGGAGAAACTTTCCTTTGACTTGCATTTTCTCACAGAATCAGCCAGCCAATAAAAAAATTATGATAATGAAAGGAATACCACGTAATCAGAAGATCAATTTAATAATCAGTGCAATTTTGAAGATAAGCCTTCATCTGTCCTCATATCTATTTATGCATTTTCTCATCATTTTCGTTTTTAATAGCTGCACATCACAGTCTGTTCTTTCCAATCAAAGCCAGAATTATTTTTTTCTCATGTCTTGGTGCAGGGGCGGAGGTTATCACATTGAACATTGAAGTTAAATGACAATCTCCTTTGTTTCATGCTCAGCTCACTCATTTTCTACTGCTTCTCTCCTGAACTGTAACATGAACAGTCCCTTCACTACTCTTTAGTGTAAAATGTGCTGTGCTGTCAGATTTTATACTTCCTCACCGCTGGCTCCACAGTTTGACCAGAGGGCAAAGACCCAGCTCAGATTGACACCCAGCACTGTTCTGCATGCTGTATTCTCTGATTTGATGACTGAATGATCAATTTACTGGGCCCCCACCTTCTCACAGGGCCCTTAATTCGACCCAGGCACTAGCTACTCATACTTAAACCACTTTACTCACCAAGGAATGTGAATTGTATAAAATGAAACCAGAAAAAAAACATATCTCTGGCAATAAATCTTAGAAAGTTCAGCCTTATTTTCATTTTAACCAGATGAATTATACAGTGTATATAGAGAAGAGTCTAGATTAATGCTGTACATATTCTTTATGTTTCTTAATTATACCTATGGAATCCGTGGCTGGAGGCAATTGGTATCTGTGCTGTTCATTAGTCCTTAAGTCTATACATATGTCTGTCTAGGTATTTTTGTGAATATGGCATCTTAAGAAAGTTTCTTGAGATGCCATATTCCATGACCAGAATAACAGCATCAAAAATAACAGCGTCAAAAATAACAGCATTACTAACACCAACTTTTTAAGCAACTTTCTTTTTCTCATTTGGGCTTGTTGTGTCCACAAACCCAGGGTTGATCTAATGCATGGTCTACCATCAATATAACTCAATTCAATAGTTATACCAATTTTTTTCCCACTCTACACACAATTATAACTTTTACTGTTGAAAGAGGGCCAAGAATTATGTTTCCACCTAAAAGAAAGAGCAGTGGTGTGTGGAGTTTAAACTGGCATATTCAGGATGGAAGTAAAATAAGTAAAGGGCAAGAACGTACATGAGAAGTGTACATTATATCCCAAAGCAAAGTGTCTGTTTGGAGCAACTCTTCAAGCTAGTGACCAAAAACACAGGTAACTCCGCTCATGATGGCAGAGCTGCTGGAGGACATGGAGACGTAGCCACACCGTTCAAGCAGCAAAAGATTTTTCAAAAAAGTAACACATTTATTACTTTCCCTCTTTTTTCATTACATTTATGAAGGAGTAATTCAACAAGGAATTCAATTACTAATGATAACTAAGAAAATTTTAAAGTAATTTGCTCAACACTGCTTTTGACTTAATGCCACTCCCTTTGGCATTTTGGCTAAAATTTAGGCATGTCTTTACCTGAAAAAATCAGAAAACTGCTGACCTTTGTCATTACAAATATTATTTTCGACATGAATATCATCAAAAGTCTCACTCTAATCCAACAGTTTTGTGTCGTGCTGAGACATTGAAGTGCCACAGCTCTTATTGCTACTTATAGCCACAATTTCGTTCCAGTGCTGGACTGTACTGTATGTTATTACTTTCACTGCACTTCAATTTATCTATCTACATTTTTTAGACTGAACAGAGAGAAACTTTCGTCAAAGCAACAGAAAACTTGAGCAAAACACCACACCACCATCAAACACAACCAGATTTGCCAAGAGAGCACCTCTAACTACCAGTTAAGCCGTATGTTGAAGAACATGCATTTTCACCTGTCACATTATGACTAACTATTCGAAACTTTAAATGCGGGATTATAAAGAGAAGCCCCTCTTTTTTTCTTTTATTTTTGAAAACAACAAGCTGTTTCCTTGAGTAAACTCACATTTTATGTAGTTCTTTTATTTGTTCTCCATAAAGAGTAGCTCTAAATGATGTGTGTTCCAATCTGACAAAGGTCAGTGTCCTGAAATGAATGGCTGATTTAATGGCTAATAACACCTTACCATGGAGCAACATCAGAGGCCATCTGTAATGAGAGAGTCTTTATGTGGCCTTGGCTGTGCCCAATAAACAGCAGGACTGAACTGCTGACACGCTGTTTGTCTATATGGACAATTTAGCTGATTTTTACAACAATAGTGAAAAGATGAACTATAAAAAGGCAGAAAGGTATTAACATGATATTCCACAAAGGGAGGAACAGTCATCTAATTTTTTACCACTCTCATTTTATGCCATTGACATGAGAAGCTTATGTGATATAGCTCCAACATATTGAATGACACTGTGCCCTTGGTGCACATTATTAGCAACTGCAGCATCTCTGCACCACAGGGCCTATTTGCATCATCGACTCGCCGTTGTACCGTAGGTCGCTGACTATGGAAAGAGCTGTAACTCTAAGACCCAGAGGGAGTTACAAGCCCAACAGCTGCCTCAGGGAAGTTATCAGTCCGTGTTATTGTTTTCAAGCTCATCCCACATGCTTCCCTCAGAGAGTTGGAGCATTATGGATGGATGCTGCTGACCTTTTTGTTTTAATGCCTGTGTTACAGGTGTCACTGATGCTAGCGCGAGCCCATGGCTTCCTCTTGAGGTGCCACTCCATCTGGTTGCAGTCCCAGCGCTCACCCTGTGCCTGCTGGCATGATGCATATCAACGCTGCCCATTCAGCTTCTGTAATTTACAATTTGCCCAGTAATTAGATTCAGTGTTTGTTCCTCAGGGCCACATTTCAGTGTCTAGGCTTTAAAATACAAAATATCACTTGCACTCATATTTTATGTGGTTTGCAATTATTTGAAAAGAAATAGCACTTGATTTTTTTACTGGCATCATTCGGCATTTTTTACATATTGAGATTGGAAATCGTTCATTGTCAAACCATGTTTAAAGATATAAAACAAAAGCTGATCAGGGCACACAGCGCACAGATGGCCTATTTATTTTCATACTGCTGCTTATGTTTCTGACATTATCATCCATAGTTCAAGAGATGTTATTTTTGTAATATTCAGTAATTTATATATCAATTAATTTAGTCTTTGCTGTTGTTGCTAGACTTTAAGATTACACCATATACTGTATAAAGATATGAGCGAGGTAGCTAGCAGCTGATGTGCAGACCTTACCCCTTATTTTCGCAGTCTCGATCAGGACCACTTTTTGGAAAAAGAATGAGCCACACATTGACAGGTTTAGAGTGCCAGTCTAGTATCCAAAACCTTTTACTACAAAGTCATGCTGTTGTGACACCTACAGAGTGTGATTTGGCATTGTTGTGTTAAAATAAGCAAAAATGTTCCTAAAAATGAATAGGTTGGATGGCAGCTTATGTTTGTCAAGACCTGTATGTGCATTTCAGCATTAAAGGTGCCTTCATAGATGTTCACGTTACCCATGTCATGGACACTAACACACACCCCTACCATCACAAATGCTGACTTTTGAATGTTGTACAACAAGCTGGATGATCCTTTTTCTTTAAAGCCCGGAGAACAGGATGTCCATGATTTCTTTTGTTAGCATTTCTCAGCATTCCCATCTTTTGTTGCTTCTGTCCCAGTTTTTTGGAACATGTTGCAAATATTAAATTTGAAATGAGTCAACATTTGTGAAAAAACACTCAGATTTTTCTGTTTGAACATTAAATAAAGTGTCTTACTGCATTTAATTAAAAGTGGGCAAAAAAGAATTTGCAGATCATTGTTTCCTGTTTTTTTTTGTTTTGTGATTAATTTTTTTTAATTGACTTTACTGTAAAAACGCACACTCAGACAAACAGAACCCTGCCCCCCCAAATAAAAAAAAACAAGAAAATTAAAACAAAAAATAAATAAATAAATAATAAATCAAAAATAAAATAAAAATACATAAAATGAAATTAATAAAAATAAAACATGAAGTAATAGATAAATGACAAAAAAAGGAATATTCATAAATAATAGTCATCATACATTAATAATCATGACATAGGCAAATAATATAGGATAATAATAAGATGCACATTCTTCATGTTAAAATTCTTCACCAAACCATGTTACATAATACGTCCACTCTTTAGACTTACCCAGCAAAAAGGAATGTGGAGGGAGTGTACAAGCATTGCACAACATGGTCAACAATTTCCAATCATTTCCAGATAAGGGGCCCATTCATGTAGAGATGTAAGTTTTTATTAATCTTATAAATGAAAAGAAGCTATCTTGTTTAGTTCATCTCTCCATTCCTTGAAACTGATCCTGTCTTTCGACTTCCAGTGTCTTAAAACTTCTCTACTTCCTGTTGCGAGGGCTAGTTTCAGCTATGAGCATATTGTTTTGTATTGTATTCTGTTTTTACTTACATTTACCCAACTTCATTTGATTGGGGTTTGTACATAAGAGGATTTAACATCCCACTCTCATTCACCTCCACTGGCTCCCGGTCAAGTTCCGCATTCACTACAAGCTCCTACAAGTCCCTCCACGCACTTGCCCCCCAGTACCTGGCTGATCTCCTCTACCAACACACCCCATCCAGGAGCCTGCGGTCATCTGATGCTGGTCTCCTCTCCATCCCGCGGACCAAACTTATGACGTTCGGTGACAGGGCCTTTAGTGTGGCTGCCCCCACCCTCTGGAACTCTCTCCCCGCAGAAATCCGCAACTCTCCCACTCACCTCAACTTCAAATCGCTTCTCAAAACTCACCTGTTCTCCCTGGCCTTCCCTGTTTAATGTTGAGCTTAGGTCCTTATTTGTTGTTGATTCTTATTAGTTTGTCCCCTCTACTGTGGAAAGTGACCTTGGGTTCCTTGAAAGGCGCTATATAAATTTAAGTTATTATTATTATTATTATTGTTATTATTAACATGATCAGTGTAAACAATTGCAGAAACTGGGTAAATACCTTTGCAAATTGAAACGTAAATGTTTTGTAACATTAAGTGTGGGTGCATTGAAGTTCTGCTCTTTTCCGGGATCTTGACTTCTCTGCTATAATTATATTCTCCCCGTGCAGCCAAATCTTGTACATTCCTAATGTAACATCAGATATTTAGCTTGGAGGATTGAAGTGTGATCCCTGGCCTTGCTCATTATCATGCAAAGCAGTTGCACTATTCAAGTGTACTGCATGGTGATGTGATATCCTTCCAGTGATGGATACTATTTCATATGAATTAGTCACAGCACTTCAAGTGAATTACTTACAGCTGGGTGGAAGGCGAGGGATGCTTATTACTCATGATACTAATGCTGCAGTTTGTTTACTTCACTCCTCTCACTGCTCACTCATCTGTGTTAATTTTTCCACATTTTAAGCATTTGTCTGCAAAGTGATTAGAGGCTCGGTGTCTCTGTAAAGGCCACTTTATTCAACATTTGTCTGCTCAAGTGGTCAAACCCATGACCTTACTGTGACTAATGACTGTTTAATTACCACACGACTGCGGCAGCTCCTCACATCTTACTGCAAAATCATTTGTTTGCAGCGGACCCTTGGCCAAGACTAGAGACAAAGATCTGTGCTAATCTCTGTCTGTGTAATTAATAGCTAAACTGCTAATTGGCATCATTATCATTTTGAAAGGACGTGCCCTACTCCTAGTGCACAGAGACAGCCAGTTATTATTCCCACTTTTAATGAGGAAATGGTGTTTGGTTTCCAATCAGTGTTAAGAAAATGGTTTATGCCCTTGACTCTGGTCAGACAAAAACATCTGAGAGGCACTAAACAATTCCCAAATCAATTCTTTTCACAATTATCTGACTCTTGCAAATCGAGGATGTTGTATTTTTATCATAGACAGTCATTTCAACAGATGCCAAAGAAGCAATCATGACTGAGAATGGATGATTAAACACAATCTGCACAACATACTGTGAGACTTCAAACAGAGATATTCTCAGATTAAAACATTTTTGTTTGTGGAACAGTGATCAGTGTTAATGCTTTTGACATTATTGACCCTAAACTGTCTTTTTTCATACATAAAATCCATCGGAATCAATGAGGGAATCGATGGATTTTAGAGATTGGTATCAATAAAATTTGATCACTTCCCATTCCTAATCAATGATTATGGTTTTAATTACAATTTAAGATGTTATTTTTAATGTTAGTGCATTGTGTCTTAAAAGTCATATAATATTGTACTTAGATTCCAGCATCAAATTTGTCACCTAATGCTTCACGCACATTGAGTGATAAAACTGGAAAAGCACTCGGAGAGCGCAGACCTCCGCCAGCACCACAGTCCTCACCCATATTGTCGTTTTGAACATAAATATTAGTCCTACCTTTATTTCATCGAAATATTTAGATTCTTTGACCATGAAAACATAGCATTAGCAACTGGATTCATAATGATATCTATTTTAGTTCAGTAGTTATTCATGAAAATCACATTTTTCACCATGGCGGATCTAGACGGTAATCCAGATTTCCTTTTCCCATGCTGAACATTTCCTGAAAATTTCATCAAAATCCATCCATTACTTTTTGAGTTATTTTGTTCACAGACAGACGGACAGACAAACAAACTCTCCCGAAAACATAACCTCCTTGGCGGAGGTAATGATTACTTTTATTTGAAGGACCAATAAATATTTAATTTCCATTATAATCCTTTTTTTAGTGTGGCAACTTTTTTAACATATGCTCATAGTGCTGTCTAATTATGTGGACAAAAAACATATCTAAAGCTTGAGCTACAGATCTTTTTGAAGCAAAAAAAAAAAACATATTTTTGAAAACTAAAAACCTTGTACTTTATTGCCTTTTCATATGCATGAAGTAATGCTTTGAAAAACACTAAAGAAATTGATCCAGAAAAGTGTAATAGAAAAGCTAATTGTACATTTAAAAGTCATAAAACGTCTCAAATATTTATTCTTTTTAGTATGAGTCTGTCTTTTGGCTGAGACATGTCTTCGTACTTTTTCAAAATAAATGTTTTCTTTTATCATGACAATAGAAAGCAGTCTCAGCAGTCTTTATAAAAGCATATTACAGGGGCATTCAGAATCCACAAACAGCTGGCACAAGAGAAGAAGATGGTAAAATTTCACTTTTTGAAATTTTGGTACTCAAAAGAAGAATTTGAACTTTTGACTTTGTGAGACAGAGATATTGATTCTCACCTGAATTTGAAAAATGGTACAACTTTTCTTCTTCATCTGAGCCTTTTAAGGGTCTTGAAAAGTCTTACAGTTCATTTTCAAAAGAGAACAGAAACACTACTTGATATTTAATCCACAGTGATCTAAGTAGAAATTTACAGAATTTTCATGACTCAGATGGGAATGCTTAAATGATTCTTCAAAAGGTTTGATTCTGCCTTAAATCAGGTTCATTTATTCCTTTCTGATGACTGCAATGGTACATTTAAAATCACTAATTTTAAAGCATCTTTTAGTTTTCACACACTGAGAATCCCTTGTAGTGCTGTTTTCTCAGTCTTCTCTTAAACACTCCCTACTCCACATGAGCCAAAAACACCTGAATTGGTTGACTCGCAAAGTCAAAATCATCAGTCGTCAGTTCAGCACTGATCTGTGCCATATTGTCAACAACTCTGCCTTCATTCTACCATCTCTGCTCTGACCTGTGCCTTCTACTGTAATCTCATGGATCCAAACCCTAGACTGTAGAAGAAGTGGACAAAGACATGTGATGTGATGTGATGTGAGCCATTTAAGTGTTACTGCAGCCTTTGGAACACTGTTGATTTCCTTGAATGCGTGCTGCTATTCTGCACGTCATCTCAATCAAGCTTTAGCTCCATCTACTCATGAACAAAGAGACCTTGTCCAGTAGGGACTTAAAGCCATTTTCCAAATAATGACGCTGCATTTACAAAACCAGAAATCCTCCGTAAATCCTCATTAAAGGTGCTATGAGGAGAATCTATTTCTGGCGACATAAAGACTCTGCTACCCATGAGCACGCGCGGCGACTGTCGTGAAGACGTGACCCAAGCCAAAGCGTGTGTTTGTTGTGATGCTAATGAATGCAGCTCAAACCTTCCTCAGAACTCTGCATTGCTTTACAACTTCTTTTTTAACAACTTACAGGATGCAAAGCGACGAGGTAATGTATCTGTTTCTAGTTACGTAGTGGTAGTTTTTGATGTGTGACAACAGGCATATTTGGACAACTTAGTATCGTAGTTTTGTAGCCGGCTATATATTGCTACTTACAGCCTGGTGCTCTAAGAGGTGTCCGAATAATATAAATTTGCTCTAGTTTTAACTGTCTTGTTCCCGAAGTTGAGTATCCAGGCCAGTCCAGCCCTGTCCAACCCGACTGCGAAGCTAAGGAATAGCATTTATAGATAACCTATTTTGATGCTATAAAACTCATCTTAAAGTGTGCATTTCAATCAGGCATATATCTAAAAGTGAGACTTTTTTGTAATTACTTAGAAACTCCTCATCGCATCTTTAAAGATAAACTGCAGAAATTTACAAATCTTTTCCGTCATACTGAGAGCACATGGATGTATTATATTTTTAGACTGATTTTTTTTTTTTAACCAGACTGAAAAGTATGTATGATGGCCATTGAAACTTATTTCGTGTCATTTGGTGTCAAGTATCTGAAGACACTTCCAAGTCACGATAGACACCAATATCTGGGAATAACCAAAAGCCACTTAACAGATTACACTTAAATCCTAAGAAAAAGGATTGCCTCTGTTAAGTAAAACCAGGCTTGTTTGAGCTTCACAACAATTAAACAATCTTGTGACAGAAAGTTGCAGTTTTTACAGAGCTTTTTAGAACAGATTTGGATTTTTTTTCTCATAAAAAACAACTCTACAAGCATTTTTATGCTGAAAATGTCAGGTGTGTTCCATTTGATCTCGAAAGTCCTGCAAAAAACACTGACCTAAACTGACAATGAAATGATGATAGGTCTTTTTCGAGGCAACAGGGGAAAATAGAAGTCCTAATGCTGTAGATTTGCTCATAAAAGTACTCTGTCACGGAAAGAGACATGTTAAACACACTAAATTAAACATTAAAATTAAATAAAGCATAATATGGGCATTTTAAATGACATTTTTTACCTCCTGTACCAGTTTTGTTAATGCAGTGTGAGTAATGGAGACGTGCTCGACCATCAGATTCCACATTGATCAGAAGTCATAAATAATTCAGTTGTACAGTGTGAGGTAACATAACATTCCAACCAATTATAACAGAGCCTTCTTACTAATGAAACAGGTTTAAATGGTTGATTTAACCAGTTGTGATTTTATTGTTCACATATATCCTGATCCAACTCCCCTGACAGATTATACCAACATCTGTATGTGAGCTCTCAGGATGTTTTAACGCCTCTGTTGTCTAGTTTAGATGTAGCCATACCCACAGTGGCCAAAGTTGGTGCGTGCCTCCTTATCTGTGCGAGGGTGTTATTCTTCTTGCTGTCTGTCTCGCATTCACTGTGTGTGTAAACGCTGGTTCACAGGCTGAGAGGATGATAATTGAAATCCTGAGTGGCAGGTCACTTTCATAGTAAACAAACACTGCCTACTTTAGCTGCAGTAATTGCTTCTGAAGTGCTGCTACAACCAGAGTCTGGGAAAAAAATGCAAACAAACTTGCAAAAGCACTCACACTAACACACAAGAGAGGGAGGGGGAAAAAAAGCGCCAAACACAGCTTTTACCTGCAGGGTCATTCGCCATGGAACGCTGCACTTGTGGCTGGCCTGGGAGCTTCAATGACAGGGCAAACACACTCCTACACCTCCTGTGACCGACACATGAACACAGCTAAGAGCATAGACCCCCCTGAGCTTACACACTGACTTCCATCTCTGCCTTCTTTCTGGCTCAAACGGAGCAATGGAGCAAGCATCCCTGCAGCTACACCCCTGTCTCTTGGCCTCTTCACTCCCTTGAGCCCCAACCTAGCTCTCCAGTCTTCCCTCTCCTGCGTCCTCCCCTCGTCCCCATACCGCCCTCCTTCTGTCCTCACTAGTTATTCACTCATCCACTCCACTCTTCATCCCCGAGGCTTCGTCCTGCATGTCCATGTTCTTTTTTTTCTCCTCCACGTCTCTCTTTTTTACCACAGCATCCAACCACAGCCCTTCCTGTCTTTGTACTTTGTGTTTTATTTCACAGAGTTAAGTGGCGCTGGGATCATAAATAAGCTGGAATTGTGAAGTAAGAGCTCTGGTCATCTTGCTTCTTCATTTATTCAGGGTTTTTCCCCTTGTGCCATTTTAATCAGGCTTCAGTCTGACATTACTTATCCAAAAAAAAAAAAAGTCTCTGCAGCCTTTGAGGATGTTTCTGGCTTTGCAGCAGCTCTGCCTCCAAGAAATGTTTGTATTACTAAAACTTCAATCTGCCTCAAGAAATTTCCCTCCCTTTGATTCTCCCTCTCCTCTTTTGCATCCGCTCACTCCCGAAGGTCTCTACCTCTGTCGCCTTTCTCACTCCCATCTTTACTCTTATTCTGCACTTTTCGGCTCTGTACTTTCATGACTTTTCTCTTCTTCCTTGTGACCTCACCTTCCCTTTTTAACTTCATCCTCTGACACCCTGAAGGCGAGCCCCTCTGCAGTCAGTTGGTGCACCGAGAGCTCCCTCCCTCCACTCGTGTTCCGACTCAGCTTAATGTGACAGTCCCCATGTTACATTCCCAATCCGTCCCTCAACCAGCCCGCAATAATCTGTCTAACACAAAGTCACACTTGAGGCGATGGCGATTCAGGCCACTGCGTTGCCTCTACAAAATGGTTCACAGCATCAGAGAATAGTGTTGACATTAGCCTGAAATATCTCCATTTGAGTTGTGTGGATTTTCACTGTATGTTAATATGTACTCAAAGCTATCTTGTACAAAATAAACATTTCTTTGTAACATTAGAGGTGTAGTCAGCGATCTTGTAATCTTCTAATCTAATGCACTATTTGTCAAAATCACCATGCGCAGATCAGACAGAGGGGGGGAGGGGGAGTAGTAGGTTGCGTAGCATGCGCAGTTAGCGTAAGAGAGAGATACAATATGTGCAGTAGCAATGGCTACTTTTGGGCAAAAACAGCCCAAAAGAAAAAGGCCAGAGGAATGAAAAGTGAAAAAGAAGGGCTATGACCATGAAAGAGCGAAGACCCGGGTCAACATTGGTGTTGCTTTCCGACGGTGAGGGAACTTCGTGAATTTAAAGAGCTGAAAACGGATGCGGATGTCGCCGTCTGTCTGCTGGATAGGTAAGCAACATTAGCTTTGTGGTGCTAAACATAACAGTAGCAGCCGTCGGGCATTCATCTTATTGTCTAATCTGCCAAAATGTACTGTTGTCGTGATGTTATCAATATTGTCAGTCGAGTTGTCTGACGAGTCGGGGTTACCTTAGCTACGTTGGTCAGCTAAGCAGTTTCTACGCTGTTTCCATGACGATGCACATCCATCAGCTTTCGGGGGTGGAGCGAGGGGTGAGGTATGAAGGAAGAGGCGGGTCTAAATTTGTTTATACACAACCTCTCCACTCGTTTTTTCCCACAACGCCGACTACACCTTTAAATTTTAACTATATAACAGGTAGGGTATGTGCATAACTGTGATTGCTGGGTGTGAGAGTGTAGCCTCGCTGGTTGCTTCGAAGCAATAGAGCACAGACTGTGTAAGATTACAAGCAGCAGGCCAAAGGCATTTTCACTTGTTTAAACTGAAATATTATCAATCATCTGAAGAATTTAGATTTTTATAATAACTTTATCCAGCATCTGCATAGTTTAGATGATACACTGGAGTAATATCAACTGATATCCAGGGATGTGTAATATTGGAGTTTTCACCAACATTCAATATAATGATGATCTGAAATATTTCGCTATTATTGTACAGAAGGTACTGAAAGCATCCTTTTCTTGTTTTTTGTTTGTTTTTATAGCACCCTTGTATTTGAATATGCATAATCCACTTGATATAGAAACTTCAAAATCTGCTTTATCTGCCATTTTAAGAACTGCAAACAGCACAGCAATGCAAATATTTGCAGACAGAAAGGGGACTGTGGTTTTTAAGGGGCTTATACATTTACATCAAGATTAATATGCCTTATTTAACAACAGGTTTGCAAAAGATTTACAACCCTCATGCTAACATCTGGGGCTATGATTTTACTAATTAACTACAGCAAATCGTTCTAATATGCCCATAATGATAAGTACCTTTTTTTGAACAATATTTTCATTGATGCTTTTCTTAACAAAGTGCTGAGTCAGGACATTTTAAAAACAAATGAATGAAAACAGCATAAACAGAAAGAGTGATAATTAACTTTTGACATTATCTGCAATTTTCTGCTCAGAGTGAAATCCCGTTTAGAGAATGGACTGCTGCAATAGCTAAATGAATGCTGAATATGTACACAGAGGGTATGTTTAGATAGATAGATAGATAGATAGATAGATAGATAGATAGATAGATAGATAGATAGATAGACACAACTGTTGAACTGATACTTAAAAGGTTAACAGGCATTATAGAGATGTTATAGACAGAGAAAACCAATTTATGCAGCAGGCTTATGAGGAAAGGGAGTCTTGCCAGAAGTCATTTATAGCTGACCTCTGGCTTCACTGGAGTTGCAGAGAAATCCACGTCCATTCTCATACATAAATAGCAAATGATAATGGACCATATTTTTTTTTGTTTTGTTTTGTTTTTTTGAGATTTCAATTGTCAAAGTTCAGTATAGTTCAGACATGGGTGAAATGCTCTTAGACTGCATATAGAGTGAATCATCTTAAAGACTGTAGTTTTAATCAGGGATTTGTGATATTAGATTTTTGTCAACAGATATGCCAACATTTCTGGACACATTATCGCAGAAACCAATAATGACAGATAGTTTTTGCCAAAAGCACAAATTGTTTGTGGAGATTGACTTGCTGCTCTTAGTTCTAATGTAACTACTAAATTTATCTGATGTAAATATTGGCAGAAATTCCAGTATCTGCCTTTACTGATAATTTTAAATGTTAATGAGTTTTTTTTTGGCCAATACATGCCAATACCAATATTGTACCATTTATAATATGCATCTCTATATTTAACATTTCTTTTAAAGGTGTATGCAAAAAAAAAAACCTTGAAAAACTAGTACCTAGGAAGAAAAAACTCTGTTTTAACACGAAAAAGCTTACACCATAAGACGAATGCTTTGATTAATTTCAAATTATCAAAATTCAGTTTATCATCTTCTCTTGTTTGCCACTGTTCTTTGGGTAAGTTACCTTGTATTTAAAAGAAAATTCCCCTTCCTTTTAATTGGAGCCAGGGCCAGGCTGGCCATCAACTTTCTCAAAAGCCTGTAAAACATAAGGTTATGAACACATTTATAAATCTTGGCTTCTCATGACTGTCCGACTCTAAGTAAGCAAAAGCAATCAATGAAAGTTAAACACATGAATGAAAATTATACTCTGTAGTCATACAGATGAAGTCAGATCTTTTTTTTTTTTTTTTGTTACTGTTTAACGGCTTGTGGACACACTTCAGTATAAAACCGATGACTTGAAACTGTCCTTTAACGTAAGGGTGGTTGCAGCCTACAGACATAAATCACCACCTGAAACAACACATTGTTTTTCCTGTTCATATTATTGTTGATCAACCTGTGCACTGGCTAAAGGTGAAAACTCCTGTTGTGTTCTTGGCTTGTGATCACATTGGGTTGTGATCACTTTATTTACATTAAATCTGTGCATCTTGTTGACAAGTCTTTCCTGGTTTGCAGTTTGTGGTCTGTGTGTATGTTATTTCCCATACTTTTTTATTTCATTTATTTATTTATTATGACATAGGTCGGTAAAGGAATCTCCCTTATGAGATTATAACAACATAAATAATGATACAAATGCCAATGTTCAATACAGCTGCAATGCCAACATGGCACAACGTCTGGGGATATTTTTCTGCCCTGTTTTACTGTCTTCCACAAACCCCACAGCACACATTAAAGATTTGCATTAAATCTCTGCGGTGTCCAAATCTCTTACTGCATGTCTGTTTTATCAACCTGAAAAACTTCATGCATACATTTTTTAGTTTTGCATGAAAAAGTTATTTTATTTTTTTGCTTCTTTTCTCAAAGTCAGAAGCTTGACCTATACTTCAAACATTATATATTTGTCATCTGGGATGCAGTCAGCAGGGGAGCTGTCCCTTTAATTGAATGCACATGATGCTTAATGACTCAAACAGGTGCTTGCCACTGAGGCAGGATTGATGCTTCTGGAGCACTCAATTAATTGAAGTCATTGTCAATAACAGGCTGTGAATCATCCCTTAGATCTCCTCTGATTTAATTTAGCAACACACAAGGATCAACAGTGTTAATTAGGGATTTACAAGAAGGTAGGGGCATCAGAAATAAATGTGAGCATCTGGTGTGATTAATTTATCACATGCTCTCTGAAGGAAGACTCTATACACTCTAGCACACTTCCTGATCCGCGGTTTAAATGAGCTATTCATATCACATTAGCAGGTAATATATTTCATGGCTCTCAGGAGAGAGCACACATGATGGACATGACTTGACATCAGCGACTACCAGAAAAATGAGCCAATGTCTTC
The DNA here is from genome assembly GCA_036419115.1 of Scarus forsteni. NCBI lineage: Eukaryota > Metazoa > Chordata > Actinopteri > Labriformes > Labridae > Scarus > Scarus forsteni. The sequence goes on along the minus strand of JAZDUH010000130.1, from coordinate 12,009,668 downwards.
TGTTCTAAAGCTAATTACAGGACTGCACTGACCTTGTGCAGAATGGGCATTACTAAACTGATATGCACAAATGGGTACACACAGCCGAGAGAAAGATGTGCACACACATCTGCATAACAGTGCTTGCACACTCTTTCCCTAATACACACATTTTTCTAATGTGATTACCTCGGCAGACATTTACAGAGCCGGTTAATCTAACAGCGAGAGCGCTGCACCATTCCATATATTTTTGTTTAATTCCAATTAACCTGAGCTGTGGACAAACTCATTTTCCGAACCAATTACTCAGGAATGAGATAAAACAAAGCCACCTTTGAACAACCTTTTTTTCCCATGAAATCTCTTGCTAAAATAACACCAAACCCTGTTAGGCCCAGCCACTTATAGCTGCACGGTCCCACAAACTACTGCTGATTTTTGTCAGAAATCTGTGTGGGGAGATGCATCCTCCCCACAGGTGGCTGTCAGTCTCTTGTAGAGTGCAGCCCCAATATACTTCTCCCTGAACTACAGATGTCCATTTTTTTCCAAATAAGGGCCACATGCAAAAAAAACTGTAAGAATGACTGAGCCACTTTGTGTATTAGCATTGGTAAAACTGATCAAATACGGGGTAACATAACCAATAATGAGAAGAAAACAACCTCCATCACAGCTTTCCATTAATGGCCTGACAAGACAAAAAGTCATCTTAAAGATTTTGGGGTGGCTGATCAGATTTCATGGAGTCCTTGACAGCTTCAGCTACCACACGATTCAACCCTTCACGCAGCAAAGAGCAGCTGCTAAAGCCTCATCATCAACCTCAGATTCAAGACAACAGCAAAGCACACAAAACAGCCAAATTTTATAGGAGTGTTGGTGCTTGAAGCTGGTTAGCACAATGTTGTTTGAAAATCAGACCTGTAAACAGAGATGATAGAAAAGCAAGGTACAATTTCTTTTGCTTTTAAAAGGTTTTAATCACTTTGTATTTATTTATCAATTAGGAAAAAGCTTCATGTTCCAGGGAAGGCAAATATCCATCATTTTTTCAGAACTATCTGCAGGCCAAATAAAGCTGAACTGTGAGCTGCAGTTGGTCCCATAGTATGGAAACCCCTGCCCAAGACGCAAAGCAATCTGGTCTAGTCCAGCCACCTCGACACCAACTTGTTCAAATAAAGGAGCCATTTAAAACAAAAGCTTGTTTCATAAAGTATATCCAGACGGTGCCTTTGAGAATACCATATTCAAAGGCAGAGTCTCTGTGTAACATCTTAACAGTCAAACGGATTGATTTTCCAGATCCAGTTATTTTAAAATGAAACACTCTTCAATCACTGTTATTATAAATGTGGTAATGAAATGAATCTTTGACAGCCTTGTACCAGATATTCCAAGGCCTGATACCAGTTCATTATGTTGTGTTTGGGGACTCTTGTTAAAGTCATTAGTATATCTTCTGTGTCACTGACATGAGGAAATCTTATTCTCATTTTAAAACAAATAAATATCATGTCTTCTAATCAAATCAAACTAATTTTTTTCCCTGGCATTTAAGTATATTATGCTTTTTTCCCATGAACACTGCTCATAAATCTTTCTCATGAGAAAATGCAGTGCCTTCATTGCAGATTGTAGACACGGTGATTTTCCTCTGATTAAGACCTTGAAACCTCCCTAAAATTCAATCTTGTAACCCATCGCCCCTCCTGCTGAGGACCCGCAGAGCCCCTTAGCCCCTGATCTTTGATCAGCCGAGCCAGAAGCATCCTAAAGCCCTGCCTTTGACTTCCACTGGACCCCCTTGCAGAGAGGCAGTAGTTCAGGTAGCTGTCCCCCGCTGGTGTGAACCTTATATCTGCTGGCTGTCAGTATCAGATGCTCTCACCTTGAAGGATAAAGGTGCTTTTCATTAATATTAATATGGACAAGAGTCTTGTTGCTTTGAAATCATACATTCATCAAAACAGCAATAATATAAAACATATCACTCCATTTTAAAGTGAACAATAGCTGCTAACCACAGCTGCATGGGATGTTTAGATTTGAGCTGCATGAAACCTCAGTATGGTCACTGGGTTTTTCACATGAGACATTATCAACACAACATTAGTGCTCTCAATTCTGAGAAGACATCCAGGTGTCTAGCCATCAGATGTTTGGCCATGTTGCTCTTGCTCCTTCCTTTTAGTTTGACTTTCTGAGGCACTTTTTAGTCAGCACCCCCTGTGAGTCTGTTACTTCTCCTTCTGCATTTGCCTCATATGCAAAGTGTTGCCCCAAGATACTTCCACTATTTTCTTTTTCCACTAACGCTACTTGCGGCATCAAAACTAGCTTGTTTCTTTAGTGATGGTGAGCAACCTTCCTACTTGAATTTCTGCTCTGACATCTGGACTCAGTCATGTGACAGGTTTGCTGCAAGTGCACAGCACAGGAACACAGTGAGGATCAGTTAATCTCTTCATTTTGTTGTTCCCTTTTGCAGCCTGGAGCTAAAAAATCTGATTCTAGTTCTGTTTCGTCAGCTTTGGTATTTTTTTCTGTTATTTTTTTGTTTGTTGTAACAATCTTAATATGATTCCACTCAGCAATATGATGAAGCAGTCCATTAGGGGGGGACAGCTTGAATAAAAGAAAAGATTCAAGTACAGAGACACAACCAAATGTCAGAATGAAATACAAACATGGGAATGCGAAGCAAGTGAAATGACACCCAAAACATGAGTAGAACCACACCATAACCAAGTACAAAAGAAGTAATTGAGGCTTGCAGGGGGCTGCACCAATGCATATTATACTAATACATGAAACCTCCGCGACCAGATATTTAAATGTGTTTTTAAAAGCTTTACATTATCTCACAGAGCAGGTCATGCCTGCCACTGATTCAAACACAGATGATCATGGAACAGCTGCTCTCTCTCTTTCTCTCTCACATGTCCCGCCCAGGCACTCTCCCTTTGGAGCCCCCTGCAGGCCTGGATGATTACTGTTGTTGTACTGGATTATGCTGTGTTTCTGCTCTTGCAGATGTTCTCTGTATTTTGATTGTTTGGAGTTTTGTTTCATTTCTAAATTGTCATAAGCTTTGCCGTTAATGCTTTGTTTTTCTTCTTGCAGCACATGATTTCATTTCTGTGTTTGTGTTTCATTCTTACCTTTGGTTGTGTGTCTGAACTTTTTCTGTTCTTGAGGCTGTTTTGAGATGTTGTGGGCCATTTGTCCTCATCAACCACCATAACATGGTACCAAATTAAAAAAAAAACTTCTTGCTAACAAAGACCATTTTGAAGACTTTGTGCTACAGTTGTCCAAAGTTCATCACTTAAAAGAGCATGCAAACCGGCACTGTTGGTAAAAAAGACATGTTTTCAGTGTTCCTAGCCAGTTCATTTTATTCCACCCCTGAGACCAAAAGATGATGTAAAAATGCATCTCCTAATCCACACATAATTGCAAAGCTGTTTTCTTCTGAACACCTGAAGCCTTTAGATCCCCATAATAAATATACCACAATTGTCGAGGATGTGAATCTGGGGATACTACACCTGATAAGCCAGATTTTCTTTCTTTAGGGGCCAACCTTCCTTACCTGCTTTACATTGATAATACCATGCCAATTTGTATTTCCATGTTACTGTTTTTCTACCATGAGACAACACTAAGTGCTCCTGCTCAGCATGTGTGGGGACTTCTTCACGTTTCTTTCCTCCCCCATTACCCTCCCTAAAGCATCAATTACCGCAAAAGGCCAAGCTTGTCATTATGTAAGGAATGTTAATTTCCCCTCTGAAATGGCAATTATTGTATGAAACACTGCATTAAAAATGCCAATTTATCAAGGCCAAGGGAAGACAGAGAGGGAAGGGAAGAGGAGAGCAAAAGAGCAAGTGTGCAGAGCATGGAGGACATGCTGAACAGTGGTGTGCACGGGGATGGGGTCACTCCCCCTTGTGGCCCAAGTGTGGAAAAACGCGTGCTAATGTGCCCTCTGGGGAGCAAAAGTGCATTTTAAAGTGCCCTTAAACAACACACGAAACTTGGTGTATGTGCCCTTTATTTTCTTTTTGCCCATGCTGTTGATAAAGGCTAATGCTGAAAACATCCCGTCATTTCTGGGGTGTAGATCAAATAGATTGTTTTAATACTCTCAATGCAAGGAATTCTAGCAAAGCAACAAAACTGTTTGTAACTTTTCTATCATTAATCAGTTGTCAAAAATGATTTAATGGTACAACAAATATTCAGCAGGTAGAATGGTGACCATCTCATTTTCGGTTTTGTAGCACTGTAACAACTTAAAGGTGCGATGAGGAGAATCCATTTCCGGTGACATAAAGACTGCTACCCATGAGCATGCTGCAACTGTGTGTTTGTTGTGATGCTAATGAATGCAGCTCGGCCCTTCCTCAGAACTCTGCATTGCTTTACAACTTCTTTTTTCAACAACTTACAGGATGCAAAGCGATTAGGTTATTACGTAGCGGTAGTTTTTGATGTGTGACAACAAGCAATTTTTGGATAACTTAGTATCGTAGTTTTGTAGCCGGCTATATATCGTTACTTACAGCCTGGTGCTCTACAACGTGTCTGAATAATATAAATTTGCGCTAGTTTTAATTGTCTTGATCCCGAAGTTGAGTATCCAGGCCAGTCCAGCCCTGTCCGAACCGACCACGAAGTTAAGAAATAGCATTTAGTTAACCTATTTTAATGCTACAAAACTCATCTTAAAGTGTGTATTTTGATCAGGCATATATCTAAAAGTGAGACTTTTTTGTAATTACTTAGAAACTCCTCATAGCATCTTTAAAGAAAAGTAAATGAACAATGCACATCACTGTCCCTACATCAGTGGAGTATTGGAGAATAGTTTTCAGAAAATAACGGTCATAAAACAGCTTTTAAAAGCTTCGTCTTTGGAATGAAAATCAGAATTCAGGGATGTTGGTCAATTTTGCAAACATCTACTTTAATTCTTAATCAATACAAAGCATGCAAAATCAAAAATGATTAAGTACACACAAGTGTGACTCATACATTTTCACCAGCAGCCTCCTGATGCATAGCAAACCCTCTGTTATGACTTTCTTCCTCCATCCCTGTTTTGTTTTTATCTCACGCTGAGTTCAGCAAAAAATAGCACATTAACAGCTATAATGATTATAAGGTAGAGAGGGCTGATAACAACACTATCACACTAAACTATTACCCACATTTAAAGGTGTAGTCAGCGATCTTCTAATCTACTAATCTAATGCACTATTTGTCAAATTCACCGTATTTCTCCTCTCCATCCACAAGATGTCCCCACTGACAGCATGTTGAAAAAAAGTCCGGTTGCAATACACAGCCTTGACTCTGGATTTCAGCAGGTTAATACTGTGGCTCAGGCCGAGTTACCAAACAGTGCAATATGTGCAGTAGCAATGGCTGAAAAACAGCCCAAAAGAAAAAGTTCAGAGGAGTGAAAAGTGAAAAAGAAGGGCTATGACCATAAAAGAGCGAAGACCTGGGTCAACATTGGTGTTGCTTTCCGACGGTGGAGGGAACTCCGCCATTTGAAAGACCTGAAAACGGACGCGGATGTCACCGTCTTTCTGCTGGACAGGTAAGCAACATTAGCTTTGTGGTGCTTCACATAACAGTAACAGCCGTCGGACATCCATCTTATTGTCTAATCTGCCAGAATGTAGTGTTATTGTGATGTTATCAATATTGTCAGTCGAGTTGTCTGACCAGTCGGGATTACCTCAGCTACGTTGGTCAGCTACACAGTTTCTACGGCCGTTTCCATGACGATGCACGTCCATCAGCTTTTGGGGGTGGAGTGAGGGGTGAGGTACGGTATGAAGGGAGAGGTGGGTCTAAATTCGTTTATAAACAACCTCTCCACTTGTTTTCTCCCACATCGCTGACTACACCTTTAAATCATCAAACCTGTTCACCATCAAAATTATTACATATGATTAACATACACGTGCCAAACCCAATTTTTCATTACCTCCAACCCCAGCCTAATAACCCCCCAGTATTTCTCTGTTGTGTTTGGACTGCATGAATTTGTCAAATGCTACTTCAAATATTTATTTTTGCCTTGTCCTCCTTGCCCCTCCTGCATTTCTGTGTCTGAATGAATGCTTTCTTAACTTCTGTGTTCATATAAAAGCCTGCCTCTGACTTTTCCGAGGCAGACATGGTCTAAATGTACAGTAGGCACAGCAGTACAGGAGCTCATTACAGCTGCTGATGAATAGATTTCCGCTTGGATGGAAGAGGAAACAGTCCCTGTTTCCGCCTGTTCTCTCCCAAAGAGCAGGTGAGACCTCAGGACACAGCCTCTCAAAGCTCTCAGCTCTTCCCCAGGTAGCTGATGATGGCAAACACTGTTCATCATGATATACCCACCGGCAACTCAATGAAGCACAGGGACAATATTTGGAGAGCGTTTTTCTGGATAGCCTGGGCTATCTTATCATGAGTGCTTGTGTGAGAGAGAGTCATCGTTTGTGTAGCCATGTTTTAAAATGCTGCTTCAAATTATGTGGGGTTTTTTTTGTTTCCCAGAGGGCTGCCAAATGTATTTTTGTGATTTTTGCTGTATATCGCTCACGCTCAGTGAGAGGATACAGATGTTAATGGATGAATCTTTGATTTTATGAAACCGTGTTTTTAGTGTAAAGGAAAATATGGCATATATAAAGTCTACACTCCTTGTAGACCACTGTAAAATTTATTACATTATTACATTACATCTTTGTTTTCCCAAATTAGGCCTAACAAATGCAATGTCTGTTTTTTTACATTTATTATTACTTTTTTCTACATAAACTTGTGACCAAAGTTATCTAACAAAGCTTAAAGTTTGATGAATGGTGCATTGGTGATTATTCACAATGGTAGGCCAGTGTTCATGTCTCTCATTCATAATTTTGATTTTGCCTTGAGGGTGATGTTTTAATGTGATGTATTCATGATATTCTAAGGTGACCTTGTTGTCTAGTAACTCACAGATTTCCTTGTTGTTGCTGTGGAGACATTTTTAGATGAAGGGTTTTCTGACTCATTGGTCTTGTTTAGATTTTCATTACATACTTGTTTAACATGCATTTTTTAATCAGTCAATCCTTATTTGTAAAGCACCAATTCATTGTTATCTTAATACACTTTACAAAAGAGCACAAAACTCTTCATTTTATGGACACACATATATGCATAGATACATATACACATATATTAAATAAACATATACATATAAAAACACAAATATAAACATTCAACACCCAACATGAATCCATATAGCCAATCATGAATCCCTCCATCATGGCGGCAAGAAAAAACCTTCTGTTAAGCAGCAGGAAATCTTGAATGTGGATCCCAGTCTCATGATGAACAGCAAATCCACACGATGCTGTGTTGGGTGCGTGTGTTTTCTTACATTAAAGAAAAATCAACAGAGACAGTAGAACTGCTGTCAAAGTGATGTAGATTCTTATTAGGAATAAGTCAAAAGAAACAAGATAACGAGTAGATCTTTACAGAAAGGAATCATTCACCCAGTCAGTAGATGCTTCAATATATAGGCAGGACAAATACAGCATTTTGTGTAATTTAATTAGCATTACTCTGTCTGCTTTGTGAATATTGTGCATGTGCTCTTAATAGCTGTGATGGTATAGCAGTACATGATTTATGTAGGCAATATGACAGCTTCGAGATGAAATACTTTATTTCAGTCTGAAAATGATCTGGCTTATCAATGTTCTTTGAAATAAAGGAAACAGTACCTTCCATAAGACATTGACTGGACTGTATGCATGTGACAAATAAAGCATTTGCTCATTACCGTAAAATACCAAATAGTAGCCGTGGCGTTTATTTGCTTCAATCACTGAGCAGACCAGGCATTTATTTGGGACCAGGCGACTTTTTGGAACAGGCGTTTAATTTCTTTTGCACAAAAATTTTACTTTGTCAAAAAAGAAAAAATATGGTAAATATAATCAAATTATTTATTTACACTAGTATGAATAACACCTGTACATTTTCAAGGCAAGATTACAGTACCGTTGTTACACTCTTGTCTTCTTCCTTCAACTCAGCACTCTCTAAGCACCCTTAATACTGATCAGGAACGACTGGAAGTTAAGTTAAGGTCTTACTTATTTTTTTTCGCTGCACCATGGTCATGGAGATAAGCAGCAACATACCGCTAGCTGACGTGACCAGCCTCCTGATGTTAGTTAAGGGCAAAAAACAAACAGCGGCAGTGGCAACGTCTTCTTTGATGCCCTACTCTGTAAGATTCAGGCTTTCTGCTCTCTAGTGCCCTCTGTGGACATAGAGGGTAGCTGCACTGTCATGAAACAGAGCGCCTCACACCAACCTGCGTTTGTTGACATACAGAGGGAGGAGAAGCGAGCTGACAGGACGTCCAGAGAGACAAATAACTGTAAAGGTTCAGTCTGATCATGTTTCTTTTCAAGTGTCAGCTGTCAGTTGTGAGCTCAGCATTTGCATGTGTGTTCTTTAAACTTTGACCATAGCTCGTACGCTGTGCCGAATAAATTACACCAGGTATTTATTTGGAACGGGCGTCTATTTGTCAAAATGTACTGCTACACCCGGCGTTAATTTGGGACCGGGCGTTTATTTGGTATTTTACGGTAATTCATTACTAAATTCATTAGAAGCAAAGGTATGAAAATGATTATTAGTAATATTACGTATACTCAGACAGGACAGTGCATATTAATAAATTTTACAAAGTCATGGAAATTCACACTGATTGCAATAAATACGTAGGATTTGGCACAATTATAATTTATATCTGTACTCTCAAACACAATAATGTGAATATTATTTGGCGTAATCTTCAGTGTGCTTAGGGTTTGAAGAACCACTAGCATAGACAATGAACAGAAAGAGAATGTTCACAAGAACATTTAGAGATGAACAGTGACCACAGGAAGGATTTTCTATTTTCAGGGCTAAACCCATGATAGGCCAAGACAGTGGGTTCAGTTGTACATTGTTTTTTTTTTCTTTTTTTAATAATTACATCCCATCATGAACTTTTTGTGTCTGTAAAAAAATTAATAGATTTTTCAGAGCTCATAATGCAGACTTACTTCAGTGTTAAAAGCGAGTATTTGTTGGTGTCCTTTGTCGCACTCTGCTGTGTTGCCTTTGTGTTTTGGGGAAATATTATTTACTTACACTGTGGGAAAGTAGCAAAAAGACAAAGCCATGGGAGGATCTATTTTCAGGTCAGCAGGGAAACTTTGCTCTTTGCAGGGACAGACTCTGAACCACTTCACTCTCTCTCAGTATTACATCAAAAATGACTTGTTCAGTGGGATTTTTTTTTTTTTTTTTGAAGGATGCTGTTGTCTTAATATTCTTCCCAGTTTCGGGGCCCTGTGTGTTCTCTGAACAAAGAACAGTGGTGGTGTTATAGGATAGCAGCTGGCTCTCCACATGATGAAAACACTGAGACTTGACTTTGATCTTCTAAGCCTTTGTGTAGCTCAGGTGTGTGTAGGCGTGTTTGTGTGTTGAAAGCATCACATCTGATTTTTCTGCTGCATTTTGTGCCTGTTTTTTTCTTTTTTTGGGGGGGGGGGGGGGGGGATTCACTGGCTGTTTCTTAAAGATGCATAAACAAAACATAACAAAATTAAAGTTAAGACAAATTATGCTTCCTCTTCGATTGTGTCAATGTGGTCCTGTTACATATCTTCCATTTTCCTTAGCCACAGGAATCTGATTTGGACTTGCCGGTTAACAGCAGAAATGTTCCTCTTATATATCTTTTTCTGAAGCTGTGCATACCTGTGTACTGAACATTTCTTCTGAGGACTTTGCTTGTGAGCGTTTTCCGCAAAGCAAATCGGCCCAACAGCTTTATGCAGTACAAACTATAAGACTATTTTAACTGAGACAGTTAAGTAAAGCTGCAATAATAATATTTAAATCACAAACTGTTTTCTTCCTATAGAAAGGCACAGACAAATGCCTTCATACAATAAACGAACTCATTTTAGTCAAGTTAAAGAAATTTCCTGCATTCTGATAATCCATACGGACTTTTACTTCATGGTAAAGGAGCTAGAGAAAGAGTTTTGCAGGTCAAGCTTTATGGAGACACACCTCAGAGAAAAAGATATAATAGAAAAACATAACTGAGAAACCCAGATTTACATCCTTAACCCTTTAAGGCCCAAGACCATAGATTACAGCCAGAAAATTCTAATTTTTTGGAGATTAAATTTTTATTTCACTTTCTGCTAAAATCCTACCAAAATCTTAATGTCCATAAAATTCAACATTTAGATTTTTCATATCTCATTTGATACATTAGGTGTTTTTGGCAAATGATAATCCATTTGAGGACATTTTTTATCATTTATCTGATTGTATTCAGATGTTTTTGTTTTTTTTGTAATTTTTTGATCATATTGAATAGATAGAGGTATTATAAAAGTATGTATCAAATATGAAACAATTGGCTTTATAGAGTTAAGGAAAGGGACTGAACTCTTACCCAGGTAAAGCCAGAACTTTGTACAGATGCATCAGCTGCTAAACAAGTTCATATACAACAATTTTGCGTGCAGTGGTAGTGAGTTGAGTTGGATCTGTATTATGTTTTTAGGGGGTGTGGGGGGGCTTGAACACTGACTTAAGGACTTATGAAAACAGAGATGTGAAGGATCAGCACACACACACACACACACACACTTCAATATCATATGATCTCATTAACATAAAAGGTGTTGGGACATTTGATTGCATCTCCTGCCAACCAAACCACAATGTAAAATGGGGTGAATTAATTAGTAGAATCCTCACAATATTGTATTCAAGATTTCTGAAGTGCAAACAATTCACATATAAATAATGTAAAAGCATTTTAATGTATTTTTTAATCATATCGTGTTTACGTTATTGTGAACCTTTTGACCTCTACCCTTTAAAATCACGTGAATCTGAAATCACAGAAAATTGAAACGAGACTAAATTAAACTAATCTGATTTAAATGTAATTAAATAAGAATCAAAGGTTAATCAGAACTTAATTTAAAGTGTGAAACAAAAGATCATAAGTCAGATCATAGTGTAAATAAACACAAATTACAAAATCAAAAGTTCTTAATACATTTGTGGGGCAGTTGTGCTTGGGACTTAAAGCTGTCATGTCATCTATGCAAAAACTCTGTTTTCTGATTTTGTTAGCTGTCTCCTCATCTTTAACTTAAGGTTTACTTCCAATCTGTCGCCTTATGCAAACTTTTGCAGCCAAGGCCCCTTGGTATTGTTGGTCCAAATTGGACCCTGACCAGAACCTGACATTTTTGTTGACTCAATACAAGCGTTTGGTGCCATCCAACATCATAAAGCATCGTTTTCACCTGCCTCAATGAACCAGAACAAAAAGCTAAGCATTCTTGAGTTTCAGAGCTAATAAAATGTGCCCTTTGAGACTGTCTCTAACAGTAAATTGCATGCTTGCTGGTGGCTGTCATAAATACATTGCCGCCCTCTAATTTAACTGCTGTTACTACTGACATCCCAGCCTTTGCATCAGCACAAATGCCTTCTGTCAGACCTGGTGGTAAAATGACCTTCCAGCTCCAATGGCATGCTATAAAAGCTTCGAGTTATCAAAATAAACTAGATAACACCATAAACAATCATGGCTGGAATCAATTTAAAAAACATATTCTTTATGTAACTTCAAGACCTTTTTTTCTCTATTGTGACATCATTTATAGTTCATCATTCTTTTGCCACAGTGGGTAAATAAATATGAATCATTCCTTTTTTTTTCTTTTATTCCAACACTTTCAATACATAACCTGACACCAGGTGGACTGTTAATATTTACACAAAAAGTCTCATTGGGAGTTACAGAAATTGCCTGATTGCCTCAAAGGTTGTGCAACAAAATATGAAGTTAAAGGTTCCATCATTTTTGCCCAGGCCAGTTTCATCAGTTTATTTAATGATTCTGTTGAACCACAATTCAAAAACAATATCTGATTTTGTTGTGATTTTGTCATGTCAGAGGTGGAGAGGAAATATCCTTTATGTAGGTAAGTGTTTAGTTTTTGATTTTTTTTTTTTTTTTTGATTTAATAAGAAATGCAGTCCAGATCTGATAAAACTGCCACCAAAGCTGTTAGCATCAATGCTAATCTCTGTATGAGCAGTCTAGGGATGTAACGGTTACCAGTAAAATGGTAAACCACGGTAAAATTTCCCATGGTAATCATTACCGTGTCCTATTAAAATTACCGTTATACCATGGTTTGATCACCACACTACGCCAGTAACACATGGTGATGCTGCTCTTTGGAAAAGCCTGAACTATGTGTCGGTCTGGCATGTGCAGTTTGCAATGTTTAGCCTCTGAGTCTGAGAGCAAAAGAGACACTACAGTGAGGTTTTCCTCTCAAAATGGACTCTGAAGTCTGGTTAAATTTTGGATTTTACAGGAATGCCATGGGGAAATTGACCGAAGATAGTCTACCTGTTTACACATGAAGCTTCGGCGAAAGAAAAAGACGTGTGCAGTTAAAACCGCTGTAACTCCTCGAGTAAATGAACTGACCGAGCCGTAGAGGTAGAGAGAAGATCATTCTGGAGTGTGTTCTTGCCGGTCTCTTGCCGAGTATTTGCCGTATTTTGAAATAGATAGTCTTTTTCAATCAAAGTTTGTGTTTTATGGATTCAATCATTTGTAATATGGAAATATGAAAGAAGGAGATGTTGAGGAGATCTGTCAGGGAGAGGGGAGACCAGAAGAGAGTCATGAAGGGGGCTAACTGCATCAGGGACTATCCTCAGTAAAACAGAAAAGAAGTGTTATGATTAAAATATTGAAGGGGTTAAATGATTTCAATTGTGTGTAAAAGTACTTTTTGAACATCTTGAGCACTGCAACAATACTGCTATAATAATGATAACCCTGTTAATTTTGGTCACAATATCCGTGATACAAAATTTTCATATCGTTACATCCCTAGAGCAGTCACTTCCTGCAGTTATCATGCTTTTTGCTTCAACCTCTTCCTGATCTTTAGGATGGTGACTGGACTTCCACTTTAGGCCACTCACAGTTGTTGTACATTGGAGCTTGGCAAGATGGATGGATGGATCTGCACTGCAAGGTTATTCCGTGCATGTATAGCAAGAAAAAGTAAAAAAAAACAAAAAAAAAAACATGTTAATGTAAAAGAAAGAGTTAAGATTTTTTTGAGTTTTATAAATGAAAACTTACTCTGTTAGGAAAGTTACTTGCCCAAAATGACTGTGACCATGAGCTGACACTGATTATGTTTGCAGATTGCTGTTTTGGAAAACATTAACCTGTCAAAGTAATTATTCCAAAATTCTTCAAGTGGGAGTGAAAAAAACTCATTATCACTGCCTTCTTTGTAGAGTCAAATCTCTCTGTGTTTCTTCTGGGCCAAAAGGTACCTCCATCTCTGTAATAGCTGACAATCTTGGGCCTGAATAGTGCATGGAAAATGAGCTTGAAAGCACCATTTGATGACATTTAGTATTAATGTTGCCATGGAAGACGTTAGATCTGTGATTCTTGGACAGATCAATCTGCATATATTCATGGCAATTATATGGTAATTTAAGAGGAAACCCTTGCATTCATGAATACTGCTCATCAATCACAATGCCACATTTAAAATTCAGATTCTTTCACTGAAGAGGAACATTTGATGCACATGGCCTACTTACAAAGTGCATTGATACATGCACAGGCATGAATGAGCTGGTTCAGCTGTGAGAAGTATGCTGAGTTTACTCTTAAAAGACTCATTTACTTCTTGGGGTTTTGGCTCATCATAAGTGCAGTCTTCCCAGTAACTCTTCTCAATCAGTTGTTTGTTGGTATTTCTATGAAATTTGATATCTCACCAAACATGTAATTATCAAGCCAGTTTGCTTAAAAGGTGTAGTCAGCGATCTTCTAATCTTCTAATCTAATGCAGTATTTGTCAAATTCACCATATTTCTCCTCTCCATCCACAAGATGTCCCCACTGACAGCATGTTGAAAAAGAAGTCCAGTTTCAATACACAGCCTTGGCTCTGAATTTCAGCAGGTAAATACTGTGGCTCGGGCCGAGTTGCCAAAACAGGGTACACCCCCCAACATCCAGGGGGCGATCATACTCATGCGCAGATCAGACAGAAGGGGGAGGGGGAATTGTAGGTTGCATAGCGTGCGCAGTTAGCGTAAGAGAGAGATACAATAGGTGCAGTAGCAATGGCTGAAAAACAGCCCAAAAGAAAAAGGCCAGAGGAGTGAAAAGTGAAAAAGAAGGGCTATGACCATAAAAGAGCGAAGACCCGGGTCAACATTGGGGTTGCTTTCCGATGGTGGAGGGAACCCCGCCAATTGAAAGACCTGAAAACGGAAGCGGATAGGTAAGCAACATTAGCTTTGTGGTGCTTCACATAACAGTGATAACATTCATCTTTTTGTCTAATCTGCCAGAATGTACTGTTGTTGTGATGTTATCAATAATGGCAGTTGAGTTGTCTGACGGTTACTTTAGCTACGTTGGTCAGCTTCGCAGTTTCTATGGCCGTTTCCATGACGATGCACGTCCATCAGCTTTTGGGGGTGGAGCCAGGGGTGAGGTATGAAGGGAGAGGCGGGTCTAAAATCGTTTATAAACAACCTCTCCACTCATTTTCTTCCACATCGCTGACTACACCTTTAAAAGCTGACTCATTAGTCAATTTCAAGTGTTAACTAATCTTCTTATGGAGAGTGTTTCAAGTTCTTCCTCGCTCTAAAATTAATCAAGAATCAAAATTAAGGGTTTAAGAAAAAGCCTTATGAAAGAAAGGAACGTGATAATTCAAAGAGTCTTTCCAAAACAGATCCTTTTTATTGCATACAATGAGGTATGTAATTTAGAACATAAACATTTTTCAGTGTCTTGCACCTTCAGTACACTCCCATTCTGCATCAACACACTGCTGCATTCAGGTCTTCCACTGATCAACTCAGTGTAGGTCTTTGGAAATTTATCTCAGAACCTCTGTTGGTCTTTTCTTTATGTCTGTCTCAGACTCAACACAATCCCCTTGGAGCAGAGATTAAATCGTAAGGAAAAAGGATAAAGTCACACAGTGCCAGATCAGGTGAATGGGAAGGGTGATCAAGCACTGTGATTTGTTTTGGGGCCAGAAACAGCTTTACTGAGAGCATGGTGTAAGCTTTCTTGTTTTCTGATCAAGACTGAAACAATTTCTCACAGTTTATCTACAACATGTTTGTTATAGTGTTGATCACCCTTCTGGAACCCATTCCTCCAAAATTGTACCTATAACTCCAAAGACAACAAGCAGCATGTCCTTGAATTTTGAATTGTTTTTGACGATGGTGTTTCCAAGTGAATTGACTGCTATTTGCCAAAGGATCATATTGGACTGTTCAAGTTTTATAGTGTGGAATTACAAAAACCTGGTGTTTCCTTCAATTTGCTCAAAAATGTCCCAAAAACATGGTTGCATTTTTCTCTGTGGGAACATGCCAACATTTTTTTTTATTTTTGTGTCTTACCTCATTCCCGAGTTCATGACAAGCAGGCAGACGCCATTCTTTTGACTGTGTATCCAGTAACAAGGAAGAGATGGCCAAAGATTGGCAAATTAGCTTAGCACCATTGCTGGGAGTATATGGGTAATGCTTTATCATGCCTCTTCCTACAGTCATCAGGTAACTAGATGATCCTGTGTGCTTGTTGTAAGTTTTATTAATCACATTATGTTCCCTAGTTTTGGATTTAGATTAGCACTTTATGCAATTTTGAAAGAAATACTTATGAAATTAATCTGCAGGGTGCATTCACAAACCACTGCAATAGTGCTTCTCAGTTGATCAACAAAACAAAGCCTCTGTTTAAGAGTATAGAGGTTTGGCACTAAGGATTATGGCCAACTTTATGAGAGAGGACGAAGATCCACAACCTTAGCCTATTTGAGCCAGAATATACAGAGGGGGAACTACATGTTTTGGATGCTGAGCGTGCACAAAGAGATGCTGAGGCAGTGGAACAGCCTGAGGCTGAGGGAAGCTGCCATGGAATGGTGGTGTAAATGTGTGTCTTGCCAACCTGTGGTGACTGAGAATAAGTGCTTTTGTTCTACTGAGTGGGATAATATAATGTAATATGCCATGCTAAGCATTACAACATGAAAACAAAACAGAAGTAGTTATCTAGTTTAGTGTTTGTGTGACACAGAGTGATGGGATGGCAGTGCTTTCAGGAATAATCTCATTGTTTGGGTGTCTTTCGTAGCAGTTGTCCTGAAAAATGCTCTAAGCAACCAACGTATTCTTGACTTCTTCTTGTTGGTTATTAGAATCGACGTTCAGAGCACCTAGCCTTCGTTTCATCTGCTCAGGATTTCTGGTTGGATTTGAATGAAAAAATAAGGTGTGACCCTGTCTTCTACTTGTTGTCACAACAGCACACATATGAGGAATCTTTGAAAAATTCTTATTTATAAAGCTCTCAGAAAAGTTTTACAGTTTCCAATAAACTTCTGCGCCGGTCTACAGCGTCAGGTCTTTTCTGTCTTCTCCTTCTACTCTTTTTCTTCTGCTGCTTTCTTCCTCAGCTGTTTACCAGTGTGCATGTGTCCTCCAGCTTAATTTCATAAGTATTTGTTGCAAAAAATGAATAAAGTGCCCATCTTAGTCTGAAAAAAGATAATGTAACATAATGCAGTTAATAAACAGAGTGCTGACAGATGGGGGTGTTTTATTTGGTTTACACATTAGTTTTAGGGTAATCTCTTTTATTTTGTGTTTTATCATGGTTTCTAATTCTAATGTGCATATTTTTAAGAGGGTCATCTTTTGTGGTAGTATTTTTTATGCTAAGTTGTAAAGTATCTAAGCAGCACTGCTGACCCTGGCCATTTCAGCACCTTAGGCAAAATAACAATTGGCTGTGAAGACGTCAGGGTTTCTCAAGGAACTTATTCCGAACAATAAATGTGTTTTGATGCTTTTTCTGATGTTATGGGCCTCAATTACCTTTAAAAATACATTTCACTCAGATTCATTGTTCAGGCCTTCTATCATTAACACTTGCTGGTGAGGTCTGGAGAAATAAGTGCTGCAGTTGCCTCACCAAGGCATTAATCCCTAGGCCATTATAACACGAGATTTTCTCTCTATCACACATCTATTAAGATAGCCCATAGTTTCAACACATTTTACCTCAATGAATCGGCTGAACTGTGTCTGTCTCTCTCTCCTTTCTCTCTTCATCATCGACTTGCAGCAAGCTATCTGGGTTAATAGATTGATAGGAAAGCCTTTTCTCTTTGTCCACATATACATAACATGCACAGTTTGCCTAAGAAAACATCATAATAAACAGAGTTTTCTTTTTGAGCAAAAACAGCTTAAACTATGGCATGTAGTAGGGTGCATAACACCATTTTAAGATGCTGCTTCAAAACACGTGAAAAAGGCTGTTTTGTTCCACATTTTGTACTGTTATTGTTTCTATTGTTTTGCATAACCAATCATTTTGAAGTGTTTAAAGGCAATAAAACAGGAGTTAAACCAGTCAAAATTAAAATATCTATGATATTAAGGCATATACAATAGTCTGTAGCAGTCCTAAATGCATTTCCTCTTCAGTCCAACATAATAAGGTGAAGCTCAGAGCTACTGCCCAGGGAGGGCTGGCTCTCTAAGTTAAGGATCCTGGTATCATGACACCAAATGTTATGGGTCCCATTTTATGACTGGTGTAAAGTATTTTGGCATGAAGCATAGGTGTCATCGCTAATTTACTCCCCACTGGAGTCCAAATGTGCAAGCTCATCTCGCATTGATGCTTTAACTAGGATTTGTTGCTCAGCCTCAGCATCTCGTGATTTGTTGGTGAGGAGAATATTTTTTTCTGTGAAATGAGACTTGACTGGGAGCCAGCTGAGGGGAATGAGGGTCATTTGCTGCTAAAGTTTAGTCCAATACAGATATCTAGGCAGCTGAGTTTTAAAATGTTACTTCATTTAGTCTCCGTTTATTTTCATTTGTTTATCTTTTAGAATTGTTAGTGTTAAAATAGATATCAGTCACATTTTTATCTCGTTCATGGAGCTTGTAATGACACCTGCCAAATGATTTATCACACAATCAAAGCTGTGAATAATAATTTGGCTTTTTGGCACTGACATCTCCTTTACAAACATGTCACAGGATACAAGCAATTAACTCAAGATTGATGTCAGTTCTCCTAACAAAATGGATCTGAAAAGTTTTTTACCTGAAATGTAAATTAGATATTTGGCATGGCAACAGGCATCATTTCCATTTGGATCAGCAGGTGCCCAGACACCTGTGTGATCCCCTCGAGGGTTAGAGCAGTGTGTTGTAGAGTGTGTGTACAGTGCTGTGTGTGTGTGCATATCCTGCATTATTTACAAAAAGTTAGTGGAAATTGTCCTCCTTCAGGGCTCATTTCTTCAGTGAACAGATGCAATTTCATTGAAGGGATTGAACAGTGTGAGAAATCATTAAGGGAAGAAGGAGTCAGGGAACCAAATGCACCTCAGAAAGAAGCAAGAGATGACCAAACAGAGAAAAAAAATGCAACCTCAAAGCCCTTTGCAACGTGATTGAATTATAAAGTGGCTCAATTAGAGACCCAGCAAACACAGGCATGTTCCCATCCATAACGAGGCACTGCTACACCTGAAGTAGGGGTAAATCAAACACCGTGGAATATTAAAACAGGCAAAGGACAAAGATGGATAAATAGACTGTTAGTGCAGTGTTTGTGAGTCTACTTCTATCATTCTGATTCTGTCATCTGTTTCTCATCTGATTAAGTGGCACTCCATCAAATCAAACAAACAAGAGCCAATTTATCATCTCTCTCATGTAGGCCACATCCCAAAACACTGTCGCAACTCTTCATTTTGACAACACATTTGTTAAAACTGTTTTCAGTCCTTTTTTCATGGCACTGAAGCACATGTTACTTTTGGGGTGGTTATTATATCTTTGGTGAGAAGTGATTGTTTTATTTGGAAAAGTCCTAGATTGTGTTTTGAGGAGATTGTCAACATAATTAGTGTAATATTTTACGAATGACCATAGAAATAACAAAGCTTTGAGGGGCTTCAAACTCTCTACACAGGTATCAGCTGCTACCAACACACTCCACTCAAAGTGATGCTGTTGAAAATTCACCTTAATTCATCGGTAAATGCAAATGGTATGCATTGGGGAAAATGTACTATAAATACAACCTGTAGTTTGTACTCATTAATAATGAGATAATACCATGCACTCAGTTTGACTGTGTACATTTTGCCCAATGTTTTGGGATGATGCAAACAAGAAGCATACAGCTGCCATATACTGTACTATGATAAACTGGGTGAAAGCCACACAATGATGCAGAGAAAAAAATAAATATATTAACAAAAATTTAATGAATGAATTTATTTTTTATTAGCATTTTCACCATGTGTACATCAACCAGTATATAACAGAAATATAAACACATAAAGTAGTACACTACCATACTCACGCCCAAAATCCCATATCCCAAAAACTTTCGTTGTAAAGTTAAAGAAATACAAATTCCTAATGGAATAATCAACTTCAATATAAAAAGAACGTAAAAGTTCAACATTTCAGACAAAAACTGTATTTTTTTTAACGTAGCATATTTCTTCTGGGACAAAATCTATGTGTTAAAGTGTTGAATACTGAATTATCGATATAACTAATGTGTTTACTTTTTCAAAGGTCTCTTTTTACCCAGAAAGCATTGTCTCCAGAAACAGGAGGCAGTGTTAATCTACTGACTTTCTTACATGTACAAAATAATATCTATTTTGAGTAAATGTACATCCTTGCTTAAGCAGGGAGCAGGTTGGGAATCTAAAACATTAGATGCAACTGAGGTAAAACATAAAGAACTCGACCAAACAGAAATCACTGCCATTGACTCACTGGACTTGACTTGCTGATATTAAGAAGAGTTGGATATTTACTTACTTAGAGAGGGCACAATTTTAATTCTATTGAGGGTACCTGGGCAGTCTTGTGATGTACTGTATCTTGTAAATGAATGTGTTCACCTCATTATTTTTCAAATTAAAGACAGTTAAAGGTCCCATGTCCTGCAAAATCGATTTTCCTAGCAGGGGCATTGGAAGCAATGAAACATGACACCATTTACTAAACTTTCAGTTCAACGAGAAATGCACAATGCCTCTTTAAAAAATGATTTCACTAAAATCAATTTCTTGCTTAATAGACTTCGAAGGGAATAATGCAAATGGACAAACACACCAGGATATGGGACTTTTTTTTGTAAACAAATGGCCATATTGGGCAACAAAGACACCTTATTGTGCACACCTCATGTTTTAATTAACCTTATTATGTTTATTTGTTTTATCATCATTACTTTTTCAAAATAGGCAATGTGGTAAAATGTACTTATTATAATATATTAATCTTGCCAACTTATTTTCTTTAGCACTGTTAAACTTTTTTTATGGTTTTTATTTACTACCCTCGAAAAATTGGATTGGCAAGCAATGCCAGTTTTCAATGGACTCTCCCTTCTTTCTGAACTATAACGGTTAAGAAAACTGGTATTTTAAACAATATCCACATTAGTACAGGTATAGAAAGTTGTGTTGTTTGTTTTGTCATGTGTGAGAAATGAAGTGCACCCTCCCATCACTTGCAATATGGCCTCTTTTCAGTCATTACACAGTTGTGGCTGCCTATCAAAATGAAATTATTTTATCTAGTTTTTCCAAACTAATGCACAGATACAGGCCTAATAGCAATAAGCAACCATGTTTATAATAATGACACATCATCAATGAAAATAATCATGATTATGATTTTGTAATAATCACACAGCCCTACTGCTGAGCCATTGTAAACAGCTACCAGGCTATTGCAGTGCAGCTTCCTTATGTTGAAACAGGTTAAATAAGAAAGAGCAACATGGATGTGTGGAAACAACACATTGACTTTATTGGTTTAATTCAAAATTTTAATGTAAAGAAATTTTGAGCTTCTACCCCTTTGGAAGGTACCCCCTCTCCCCAAAAAAGTACAGATCACCTCTTACACAATGGCTCAAGAATACATGATCTGGATTTACACAGGACTGTCTGCATGTCTCCACAGCTGGTTGTTAATGCCCTCAACCTCTTTAAAGCTTATCTTTTTAACCTTTAAATAAATAAAATGACACTCGTGCTGCTTGAAACAGTTTCTGTTATACCCTTGAAAAGCTCCATTGAAACTGTATGGTGAAAATGTCTTGCACAAGGACACCTTGACAGCTCTGGCTGAAGGAAAAGGGCTGTATTACATATTAGGTTCTGCAACAAACCAATTTTTCCCTGCTCTCTCAGGGGACCTCGCACCAGAAAAACCTTCCTATCACATTTTCTTCTCATTTAGTCTCCTTGGGTTTTTCCAGCCAGGCATTGGGCCGGACCAGCAACCCCTGTGACCTTATTTTTCTGTTTCTATCAACAATATTTGACCATTTTGTTTATAAAATCAAGTTCATGTTGTGGCTGGTTTACTATATTTCCACTTAACCAATGATTTTCATCATTTAGCTGTACATCATGTGTTCTTTAATCCATTTTAGTGCAGTGCATGTGCATAGGGTCTAATCCAAGATGCTGCAGCCAGGAAACATGCTTGACAGATAGTGACACTGGACTGGTAGCCTGATACACAAGATTAAAATATGTCAGTTTGCCTTTTACACTTTATAATTTTGGCACCATTTATTTTTTTAAACTTTTATAATGCAGCAATGTCTGGTTTACTCTACCTTCAGGCAATGCAATTATAATGCCAATTTATTATTTATGAAAAACAAAACCATTTTGTAGAGTGTCCAAAAATATAAATTGGTCTTGTAAATGTAGAAAATATAACTGTGAAAACTAACATTTTAATGAAAAATTGATTTCTTTGTTTAATGAGTTATTGAAAAAGATATTGCATCTGTAACTTCTATAGAAGCAGAAAACAAATAACAGGAGGGCTTTTTTATTTTGTGGGAAAAGACAAGGATTTTAGTATATTTTGATGCTATTAAGCCATTTGAATTATTAATATCAAACTTTCCTCAAAGCTGCTGTTTTTTTTGAAGAGTTTTTCTGCTGTCTCTCTTTTGGTATAATAGATCATTTTTGGGCTGGTCAAGTTCAGGAGCACTGCTGGATTGGTACTTTGCAGTTAACCATTCTTGACACCTTATCTGCACGTCAGCCCTACTCTATTTGTAGGTGTTAATGTGGGTGAAATTTAAGGGATCAATGGTACAAACCTTATGCCCCAAAACTCTAAACCAACCAATTCCTGCTGCGACCCTGCACAGGTCCATCATGGTGAAAATGGAGCTGAGCCGAAAGGCAAAGCTCTTGATTTGCAGCTTGGTCTTTGTTCCTAACCCCCCCTTATGGTCAAGAACTGTGGGTAGTGACCAACAGAACAAGATCATGCTACACTGAAGCCAGATGAAGTGGCTTGGGCATCTAATCAGAGTGCCTCCTGGACGCCTCCCTGGTGAGGAGTTCAGGGCACATCCCACCTGTAGGAGACCTCAGGGAATACCCAGAACACAGTCTTCCAGCTAGACACTTTGGGATCTCCTGGGAAGAGCTGGACAAAGTGGCCGGGAAAGGGAAGTCTGGGCTTCTCTTAGGCTTCTGGCACCCTGGACAAGCAGGAGAATGTGGTTTGGTGTGTAATTACCTCCGCCAAGGAGGCTATGTTATTGCCGGTGTTTGTTTGTTTGTTTGTTTGTTTCTCTGTTAGCAACTAGGGATGCAAATTATCGAGTAATTCATTAATCGATAGTTGTTTTATCTTATCGATTGATGATCGATTAATTGATAAGCAGCAATTTTTCTGTGAAGCTGAATTCCCCTCTGAATCAAAAGGTTCCTTTCTATGAAAAAGCTATCTTTCTTATGAAAGAGAAAATGCAAATCATATTCATTAATAAAAGATTTATCCCTAACAGAATGTGACGTATTGAGGTGATAATTTAGCAAAGTTGTGGAGGAGTTGTACTTTAAAATACTTCCACAGATGGTGCATTTGGCGTCTTTGTCGTCATTAACCAACTTAAAGTGGTTCCATACCGAACTCCGTCTTGTACTCTTCATCCTGCCAGCTTACCACTTCTTGTTTGTCTTGTTGTTGTTGTCTTCTTCTTCTTCGATTAATTGTAATTAATTTACTTTAATCGAGTAATTTATTATCAACGATTAATCGATAATCAATTAATTGTTTACATCCCTATTAGCAACATAACTCAAAATGCTATGGATGGATTTCGATGTAATTTTTGGGGAATGTCCAGATTGGGACAAGGGAGTGATCCAGATCAGCATAAAACCGCCATGACAAAAAATCTGATTTTCGTGAAGAACTACTGAACTAAAATAGATATCATTATGAATCCAATTGTTAATGGTATGTTTTCGTGGTAAAGGAATCTTAATATTTAGACAAAATAAAGGTAGGACTAATATTTATGGCGAAAATCATTATATGGGTGAGGACTGTTTGTTCGGTTAGCTTTGTAGCTTGTGCTGTTAAAGGGACTTGTGCACACTTCTTTCAGTGCCATGAATCCAAACTCCATGGCAAGCATGGCGCACACCATGTCCTATATGTAAGCCTTTTGAATTTTCTTCACTCTATAGTGGCTCCTACACAAGACTTATAGTATTTATTTCAAACAAAATGCAGCATAATATGTATATGTATTATTTGCTGATGCATGTGATTGTCCCCTAAAGAGTTTATGGGAACGAAACACAGGGGGCTGGAAAACTCTTACACAACAGCTACTTGAAGAGGTCCTTCTTTGTGCTTGTCTCCTGTCCCTGTTAACACCTGTTCATTGACACTGACAGTGTTGTCTAGTCTTAATCAAAGCCCATGACATCAAAATGTGTTTGCGTGTGTGTCCTGGGGGTTGAAGTGTTGTGTCTATCTCTCCTAATGAGGTGAGAATTCAGCACACCTTCATCAGTGTCATTACCATCTTTTACCTCAGCTACCACTGTTCGCAAATCCACTCCTTTAAAGGCTGAAGGAAGTTCAGTTGATAGAAAACTAACTTTCTCATTTGACTTCACATCTCATGTAAAGCCTGGCTCTGAAGGCAGAGGACTGCCAATTAGGTTTTAACTTGTGTCAGCAATATTTTTACATCTTAGGAAATTCGATTTTTTTTACTTGCTTGAACTTGACAACTTTTTCCCCCTCTTCTTTGCTTCATCTAACATCATCTTTTGCCTCATATTTCTCTCTAATCTTTAAATATTAAGTGTGTCCAACTGTGAACCTCTTTTCTTTAATTTATGTTGAATAGTTAAACACCTTACTCTTATCTGCAAAGTCATTTTAAGTCTGATGGAAGAAAGTTGGATTTTTCTACCCTAGAAAAACCATATACTTAAAGGACAGATAAGGAATGGAAATTTGAACAAAATCCTGAAAATCATCTTTTTGTTAAAATTAGTCTGAATGGGTGGATTTAGAGCAAGTATACCATTGTATCTAAATGGAAATAAGAAGATATTTGGGGTTTGTTTCCTCTGCCAAGGACGTTTTGTTTTTGCTTGTGTTTGTCAGTTTGTTATACATTAAAAACATAAATCAAAAATGTATGAATGAATTTTGATGAAATTTTTAGGGGATGTTAGTTATGGCACATGGTAGAAGAGATACAATTTGTGGTGATCCAAATCTGGATATGATTCCAGAAGTTTTTACAACAATTTGTCAACAGTATTGACGAGGCAGTTTTTGCTAATAACTTTTGCTAATAAATGTCAGAATTGCCTTAAAGAAGGATTGTGCCCTATAGTTGAAATGGGAAATTACAGCATGTCTGATTAAGGATGTAATTTAATAAGAGCTACAAAGAACAATCAAAAATCAGCAGCCACTACTGGATTAACATCATCTTTGAATGTCTGTCTATGACAAAAAATGATGAAATCAGATTAAATTAGAAGAAGTATTTCAGCGTGGTACTAGTCACTAAATACAGGCAATATCAAGGAGAGGTTGTTATGAAGAAAAGCTTTCATGGGTTTAATAAGCATTATTAAGAACTTGTTTGTCTGAAAATGCCCCTGTTAGAGGACATTAACTAGTTTAAATGACTGAAGAATTCACTGCTAATGTCTACACTCACTGATTCAGTGCCATTAGACATTTAACTTATTTTGACTTATTTTCCTGACAAAAGCCAAAAACATAGATATTTGGCCCTTTTTTAGGTTTTTACAACTATTAACAACAACAGTTATTATGTTTTCTATCATGAAACTCAAGAGATTAAAACTCTTTATCTGCTGTTTGGGCTGATAATTGCTCTGGTTTTCTTTTCCATTATTCATGAATTACTCCCTGTCGATTAATTATTCCAGACGATGAAAAAGCTCCAGAGACATGGTAAACACTGTTTGCAGTAAACTCCCATCATGCCTCTATATGTGGACAACAAAGCTATGAAATAAAGACAGCTCCCTACTGCTGTATTGTGAGACGCTGCAAGTGCGAGGATGCCACTAAACATTTTTAATGAGACCTTTCTCTGTAGCTTCTCTCCGCCTGTGGTCATACTGAAGGTTCAGTCAGAGTTGAATTTATGATTTAATTACTCCTATTGTGTTTGGTGGAGTTATATTAAAAAAGGGCTGAAATAATTGTATTTCTTGAGTCCTACTCACAGTGGCAAGGATTAAATTGTAAAGCAGACCTTAATATAAAAACACCCAATTACAAGATAGTACCACTTTCAAAGTTTGGGGCTGTGTGAACATAAAAGTTAATAGCTAAATGTAAAGAGTAGTGCTGTAATGAGCCCTAAAACATGGAGTTGAGCAAGCATTTTAGCACAACCAGCTCCCTGTTTCAGTCTATTGAGGTTTTGAATAAGTTCTTAGTTAAGGCATGATGAAGACATTTTAGCACGTCTGTTCTACATTACAATATTCACGTGGAAATGCCCCACTTGTAGTACTGCAGAAACAAAGGTTGCTGGTTCGACTTCCCGCATTGGCAGGGTCTTTCAGTGTGGAGATTGCATGTTCACCTTGTGCATATGTGGGTTTTCTCTGTGTGCTTCGGTCTCCCACAACCCACGAAATACCTCTTAGATCAATTGTAAGTTTGTGTAAATGGTTGTCTGTCTCTCTACGTCAGCACTGTGATCAGCTGATGACTAAGGGTGTGCTCCCGCAATATCAACTGGGGTAGGCTCCATCCATCTGTGACCTTAATCTGGACAAGCTGTGGATAATGGTTGGATAAGTGCCACATTTGAGAATTTTAAAGGGACATTGTCTTTAAAAATTGTACAATCACACTGTAGCCAAGGCCAATAATGTCATCTTTTTGGTCATCTTTAAAATACAGTTTTGAATTCACAGCACTAACATGATCAGGGTACACTCAAATTTGGAAAATAATCACAAAAAACAAGAATTTCAACTGCCATAAAAAAGTTCTTCCCGTAAAGCTTCTTTAAGTAATAAGTCAGAGCATCCCTGAAAAGAACCCATTTTCTTTTGCTTGAGATGATGACTTGATAGTTGACAGTCGACAGTCCAAATTACATAATTTCTGCACCACTCTGTTGTTCTGCAAATTAAAAGTTCTTACCATTCATAAATGGGACAATGCTTGGAGATAGTTTAGGCAGATGACTTATGCTGCGTTCCAGGAGACCCGTAACTCAAAAATTTTCCAGTTGAAATCTCAGAGTTCTGGCATGAAAGCGTTCCAGGCAAATTACAACTTCAGTTTGAGCGCAAGGAATTCTGGTATGTAAATTAATGAACATGGCAGGCCTTATAAGATTTATGCTTTATCTACTAACTCATTTGAGTTTAACAGAAGCAGGGAAACAGCGCATAATGTAACAGAAGCTTATATTTTACAGTGTTTGTCTTTGTTAAGAGGCTGCCATATTCTTTAGGCAGTGACGTGACGTCACAAGTCCTAACTCAGAGTACATCAATCTGGTATAAATTCACGGGTGGGAAGTTACGAGTTCGACTGCCGTTCCAGTGCACTTTCACGAGTTAAGAGTGGGAAAAACACGAGTTACGGGTTGCCTGGAACACAGCATTAAACAGCACTGATTACACACCTGAAATGCATCATCATTCAGTCACCTGCAGTCATTCTACCAAATAGTGTTTTTTTTTCCTTCTTTTTTATCATTTTTGTTGACTGCCTCTGATTAGTACATGACATCATTGATTCACAAACCAAGCAGAGAAAAGTGGAAGAAACTCATATGGGAACTGTTAGGCAAAATTACTACTTATGATTTCTTGAGGGAATTATTATCAAATCCTGATTTGAATTAGTTTTCGATTCATTTCCTTATTCTGCACTAAACTTTTGGCATCAATAAAATCAATGTTACCTTAGCAGCAACCTCTGGAGCTGAAAAATGAAGCCAATGTGGAGGTGCCAAAAACTGCAGACCCTTAAGTGTTTGCTTGCTTTTATTTATGTTGTCAATGTACATGGATAGTTTCTGTTTTTGTGCCTGTTTGTATTTTGATTTACAGTTTTAAGGTGCGTTCACACTGGACGCTACTTGTACTACCTCCACAATCAATCTCCATGTATAGTCAATGTACAGCCGCAATGGGGCGGGGCTAACCCTCCTGCGATGCGACAGCTGCTTCTCACACTACCACAGAGCTTGTCGCGCGATGTCAAAGTAAAAAAAGTTGATCTTTTCGGGTGAAGTCGTGTGTGGTTGTGCGGCAACAGCCAATCAGCAGTGTGTGCATGTGTGACGGTACCCGGGACAGACAGTTACTCATCCGGACTACAGTGGAACAATTTATGGCTGTGTGGGAAACATTAGTCAGTGAGGACATTAGTTCCACCTCGACGGACTGCGGTAAACTCACAGATGATGCTGCTGCAGGGCATCAGCTGCAGTGTTTTGTGGTTGATAAGTGAATAAAAAGAATACAGCTGGAATAATGTCTGCTTATGCATCCTATTATATGATATTTGATATGATCTGATCATGGTGAAACTCGAGCGGACGTGACATCACCGAGCGAGGGCCAATGGCAACGGTGACCAAACTGAGGTATTTATGGACGCTCGACGATACGTCAATGAGCGACGCGATTTTGGTAGCTGGGTCGCTTGCGGTGTGAACGCAGCATCAGACAGTTTAGGACATGATTGACATGGATACAAGCCCACACAGTGTCACTTTTTGTCTGATGGCCTCCAGACCTGCCTCAACTCAACCTCTCTGTCTGTCTGTTGGTTGATCCAGAGTTGGATTGAGATGGTGTGTTCAGTATGGCTGCATCTTTGGATCAGTCTCAACGATGCCCCAAAGGCTGCTTGTACAGTCAAACAACTGACGTCACTTGGCTTTGTCCAATTTGTTCTACGGCTGTTTTTCCATCGCTTTAGTTTATGATGCTTTTAGGGAAAGCAACCATGCAAGTTTTGTCTGTTTGATTCAGGAACTGTGGAGAATGTGTAAAAAACCTCTGTAGAGTTTAGGTCTGATTGATGGGTAAGCATACAAGAAGGATTCAACCTCCAACATTATTTAGGTTTAAGTGTTCCTTGATGTAATTTGATCCAAATCGATTTTAGTCAAACATGTTTACGTGGATATATAAAATCCTGTTTATGCAGATCAATACCATTACTTTTTTTAACTGCATTTTAAAGGCTACAAGTCACAACACAGCCGATCAACTTGTCTTCTTTGATCAGTTGATTTGACCATAAATGTCCAAAAATATATAAAAACCTAATTCGCTGTTAAATCAAATAAAGAATTAATCTACCAAGACCACATGTACCAGCCAGAATGGACTGCCATTTGTGAGACAGACTTACTTTGCTCTCATATTAACAATACAAGTCATCATCCAGAAGGGCTTTGGTAATTACAGAAAGTACAGGGATGAACTATGTTTCCCTAATGCACTCAAATTAGTCACAGCTACAAGCAGGAGGACTCAGGGGTATACTGTGTTCCACCGCATGGTACTGTACACGTGACCCACTGGCCTCAATCTGCTCCCCTGCTTCCACATATTATAATAAACTCTGTCAATTAAATATACCCGCTTTTCTCATAACCTCTTATGTGAGGGATTCAAAATGTAGCCAGGCATTAACATCTGATTTGCACAAAAGCATGTACTCTTACTGGGTGTTATTCACATTTGCACTGTATCAATGTATTTATACATTCAATTATGTATAGAGTGAGCTATGAGTGTTCAGTCAAATGTCAGCTATTAAGAGAATTTCACTCAATATTATTCTTTTTACCCTGCCTATTTTGTGAAGTTTATCTGGGTGGAAATTCAGTTTGAGGGAATAAGTTGTGCTGAAACAAAAACAAACAAAAAAACACTGTTAAATCAAAAATTTAATTTTACACACAAAAATTAAATAGCATTTTTCTCATACAGTTTTCTTTTTATAAGAGTTGTAATGAGGTGCATGTTTTTTAAAAGCCCTGCCTCAAATGATACATTTACCTGTTCCATGTTTGCACTGTGGTCATTCTATATAGTTTTCTTTTTATAAGGATGTCATTTACATTGCAATGGTAAAAAAAATCATGTAGCGAATACTGTTGTGCCTGAAATTTGATGGTTGCTGTAGTTAACTTTTTTTTACTCATTGCACAGCATTAATTGTCTTTTTTTTAATCTGGCCAACTGAACTCAATGGATATGAATGGCCCTGTCTTACCCTGAATCTAAAAAATGATAACTGAATTACAAAATGCAGTTAAAACTGTTTACCCTTTTGTGTTTATATCTCTCCGATATCTCTTTGTGTTGCCAGTGAAGTGCAAGAAAAATAAAGTGGAAAATGCTAGGGATGGGATGAAATATCGTTTGGTGAAATATCGCAATACAGAACGTGACGAAATGCATCGAGTTTGAAAAAAATGGATCGCCTGGTAACAGCGCATGTGACCAGAAGTTACGACAACAAACATTAGCACCAACTACCTTGCATCCAAAAAGCCTAAAGGTGCGTGCACACTGATGGGGGGGGGGGGGGGGGCTAACCCTCCCGAAATGCGACAGCCGCGTACAAGACAACCACTTCACTCGTCGCGCAATGTCAAAGTTAAAAAAAAGTTGATCTATTCAGGCGATGTCGTGTGTGGCTGTGCAGCATCAGCCAATCAGTGGTGTGTGTACGTGTGACGGCACCCTAGACAGACAGTTATTCATCCGGACTACAGGGCGGATGAGTTCTGTCTAGGCGGAACTAATGTCAGTGAGGACATTAGTTCTGCCTAGACGGACCACGGTAAACTCACAGATAATGCTGCTGCAGGGCATCAGCTGCAGTGTTTTGTGGTTGATAAGTGAATGAAAAGGATACAGCTGGAATAATGTCCGCTTATGCATCCTATTATATGATATATGATATGATCGCGGTGAAACTCGAGCGGACATGATGTCACCGAGCGACGGCTGATGGCAATGATGACCAAAATGAGGTGTTTATGGAGGCGCAACGCTACGTCAGTGGGCGTCGCAATTTTGGTAGCTGGGTCGCTTGCGGTGTGAACGCAGCATAAGGATGGAGTCGAATGAGGTGGAAATTGAGGATGCTCCGCCTGGATACAAGTCATCTGTCTGGCAGTGTTTTAGCTTTCTCATTAACAAAGACGAAGACGACAATAAAGTAACTGACAAGACTAAGATGATACGTAAACTTTGCTATGCTGTCATTCTGTACACCGCCTCCAACAAAACAAACATGAACCACCACCTTCAGCGTCACCATAAAAATGTGAAGACGACCCTCGCGAAAACAAGCCTACCGCTTGTTAGCATACACTCTCTCTAACCTCTGTCTCTCTAACCTGTGTGCAACTCAAACAAAAATACATAAATTGTAATTACACAGTTATATTTTTTTTCTTTTGATATTGTATCGTGACGTATCGTATCATGACCCGGACATATCGAGGTGCAGCATATTGTGAGTTTGAGTGTATTGTCCCATGCCTAGAAAATGCGAACATGTCATGAAATAAATTAACATTTTGTGCTCAAGGACAGATCTTTTTTCGTTTGCATGAGTTGAGTGACAGTTTTCGGCATAAGGGGAGGGATACAAAGGCTTGGTCTGCTATCCTGAGGGGCCAGGGGACCAATGGGTATTTTAATAACTGTAGATCTGGGGCTTTCAAACATGTCGTTTTGGTTGACAAGCTGCTGACTGAAGAACTGGCTCCTGCACTTATGAAAGTGATGTTGGAAAGCCTTTTGTCCCTGATAGGGAGACTTTGGACTGCTGAAGAGCACAGCTCGAGCAGGGTCGAAGGGGGGGACAATGAAAGAAATATGACAACCAGAGCAAAAGTCATTATTTATTTCTGGAGGCGATTCTCTGGTGGGACATAGAGTTGTAATGAGGTGCATGTTTTTTAACAGCCCTGCCCCAAATGATAAATTTACCTGTTCCACATTTGCACTGTGGTCATTCTATTCAGGTCACCTTATTATAAATAGTAAACATCAACTCTGACAAAATACCTTTCCTTTCATTTTGAGGATTTCCCCCAAAGGCAGCAGATGTGTGTGACCCAAATAGCTCAACATAATGAACAGAGCAGACGACAGGCAAAAGGGAAAAGCCATATCAACAGAAGCCAGGCAGGGAATTCAGAAGAACATGTGTTATTTGTTTGTGTTTTGTTAATTTCCCCCTTCATTAGTTCTGTTTTCTGGTTAATGGCCTGCTCTGCTGCTGTTTCTACCTGCTGGCACAGAGAAGGGCTCCAGTTGTAAACCTCTAATGAGTCAATATCAGTCCTCTGCTGCCAGTGTACCCGGGGGGAACAATTTGGTGTGACGTGCAGTCAAATGCACTCTGACTTCTTCTCTGATTGATTTATCATTTCTACACTGCAGTAAAAAAATAACACACAGAACACAATATGGTCACAGCAAAAGAAAAGACGTGTTAGAGTGAAAGCACTTTTCTTGACCTTGGCTGGTGTTAGTACTTCACAGGTTATGTCCACACATGGGTGGATATTTCTTTTTTTTTTTTTTTCTTAATGTATTTTTTTTAGGCATTTTGTGCCTTTATTGATCGGAGAGAGACAGTGGATAGGCTTGTGAAAGGGGGTGAGAGAGTAGGGCAAGACGCTCTGCAAACTGGTCACAGGCTGGATTTGAACCTGGACCAGCAGAAGCAAGTAGATGGGGTGCCTGGTTGCTAACCACTCCACCAAACCAGCACCCCATAGATGGATATTTCTGAAAATGCAGGCTTACCTCCACATGTGAAGTTTTTGAAAAGATCTTCATCCATACTGTTAAACATTATTTAATACAGTGTAATGTCTGTGATTTGCAACTCAGTGCAATTTCTATGAAAAGCTGTTTTATTTTCATGTCTGCCATATCTCAACCACAAGTCTGACTGGTGTTACCATTTAACTTGTTATTATGTTAACTGGAGATAGATAGCAGGCATATTAAGTAAATATTTATTTTTCATATTAATTAATATTAAAGTTTATATTAATATATTTATCTGATCATCTTGATCAACTCCTGTTATTACAAACTTCAGTCAGCACTCTTGTTGGCATGCTGTAACCGTAGCAACCACAGAGGCAAGTGGAGGTTGTGAAACAATAACACAGGCCGTTTTCGAATTCGCCTACTACATACTGCTTATGGAAAAAGTATGTAGTAGGCACTGCATACTGCCTACTACACTTGAATATAGTATGTAGCATGACTGTTCTGTTCGGTTTATTTTGTAGCATGCTACGCTGGTTCCAGTTTGAGCAAAGTGGAAGTAGGCTACGGCTGATTTATTTTCCCAAACTTATTTTTAATTGTACAAAACAAACAAACCATGAGTACATATTGAGATTTCAGTTATTAATCTGCAAAGATATTGCCAGAATCAGTATTTTATATGAAACAGTGAATGGTGGAGGATAGGTATTATTTTGGAGAGGAATTATTTGTTATATTTTTGTGTGACGGCGTACGACGGCATATTAGGGCCACTTAAAAGAAAGAAAACAACACATCAAGAATAAACATCACACGCACGGTACAGTATTAAGAGGAGAAGCAGGAAAATTTAAGGTGGTGGAAATACAGAGGAGAAATAAAGAACGTAATAGTGGTAAAATGTGATACTTGTCTGTAGTTTACACCAATAATAACACAGGTATAGGAGGGACTTAATCCCACCATCCGGCCGTTACAAACCGTTAATGGAAAAAAAACAACAACAGACCTTTTTACAACTTATTACACACTATTATGTGTTGAAAAGGTAAAGATAGCAAATAGTGGCTCTTATATTTGTTTTTGTCTGCTGCTCCGGTTGTCGAAGCTTTGCTCTCAGTCATTTTCAATTCAGGCACTTTGCATTGTGGATAACAGTAGGTGAAGCAGACTGGCCCAATGCATACTGTGAATTTTTCCTGAATCATGACGTCATTTGGGTATTTTTTGCATACTGTAACTTCGCCTTTGTTTGCATACTGTATACTACATACTGCATTTTGGGCGACTCAGTACGCACTGCTAGCATAGTAGGCGAATTCGAAAACAGCCACAGAGCCTTGTCCTAAATGGCAACAGCATTTATATCATTGTTGCGTTTTTAAAGTAGGATTAAGCATGAGATGGCAATAAAAAGTTTGTGTTGGCATGTAAATAGTCAAGTCAGCAACACTTGAAATAACTACAGTTCTCAAACATGTGCTGTACCACATGTAAACTACAGTGATAATGTCACATAGTGTGATGCCACCATGAGAAGAGGCAGAAGTGTGACACTTTCTCTTCAAACACCTTGTACATGTAGACAGAGGCCTCAAACACAGAAATAGCTGTATTTTAAAAATCATATTTACACCAAACGTGGACATAGTCTCAGAAACATGTTATCATTTAAGCTATGTTGAAAAACTGTTCTGTATTAAAATAAAAGATGCACTTTGCAAGCAGGAAGGCAACAAGTAGGGATCCATAGCATGCAAAAGATAATATGTACTTTTATGACTCATAACATCTCTTTTGTTTCTGATGATGAATCCCTCCACTTCTCTGCACCAAGTGTAAGATGACTTTTAAAGACTGTTTCAGAAAGTCTACAGGCTGACCCTAACGGCAGCAAAACTCCTCAATCCTCTTGATTGAATCATGTAATGAAAACAAATCTTTGGTTAAAAGGAGCAGACATTATTTATTTGATATGATCATTTTGCAACACTGACCCAGCAGAGCAACTTCAAACTAACATCATCGGCTTCCCAGGTTCAGTCAGCATTTTTCTGTGACCTCCTTATAGTTTTAAAGAATAGAAAAGAGGACCTTTTGTACCAACTAGCAAATGATTGTAGTGTAATTATTTTGAGGAAAATAAATGACTGCATTATGACCTGATTGCATTGTCTCTCATTAGCTCAGGGGAAAACATACTCATTAGAACTGCAGGTTGTCGTCATAACTAGAATTAGCTCCCTGTGTGTACTTCATCAGATGATAATGAGAGTACTGTTGCTTTTTCTTGACCCCAGAGAACAAAATATTGTTGATTAATTAATCTTTTACAGACAATAGAATACAATACAATACAATAGGTAGATTAATTTTTTTCATCTGCTGGATTTAAAACTTATCCTGTGGTTATAGCACCACTTTGGAGACAAATCAGTACCACGAAATATGAAAGTGTTACTCAATTTATATTTACGTATTGTCTCTGAGGGGTGACACCTCTTAACTCCATTTTCCATGATTTTTTATTTTTCCTAATAAAATAGTGCTATTGGTCACTGTCCATGTTGTGAAGTTTTTAACTTCCTAAAAGGAGAAATTTTGGGGATGAGAAGCAAAATATATGCATGCGTATATTTTGGATTATTTCATAATTGTCCAAAAACTCATTAGTTTCACCAATATTTCATCATGGTCCGCTCGGGCTACTCCTCCATTACAGTCTATGTCGCCCCAGACATGTTTTTGTAACTGTGCCGACTTCTGAACTGAAGAAGAAGAATGTATGCCTCCGCACATGCGCGGTACTCTCTGGAGTGCTGTCTCCGCATCCTCCTTACGATGAGCTCCTCATCTGTAAACTCTGGCTCGAAACTGTAAGGACACCCATCATATTCAAAGTTCTCCTCCGCAACATCTTCATCCGATAGATATTTGTCCATTTTGCACAAAACTGGAAGAAGAAAGTCGTTGTGTAGCCGGCAGTCTTCCCCTGAAACAATGAGCCGTACTGCACAGGCGCGGAGCATGCACTCTTCTTCTTCAGTTCAGAGGTCAGTACAGTCACACATGTCTGGAGCGACACAGACTGTAATGGAGGAGTAGCCCGAGCGGACCATGATGAAATATTGGTGAAACTAATGAGTTTTTGGACGATTAATGCAGTTTAGGAGCGGCGCTGTATGCCCTATGTGCTACCATTATACGGATGTCCGCCGCTCAATTTTGGATCTAAATATCTCCCGAAGCACTGTTTGGATCAGGAAAGCCTTCTGGGTGAGTATATTGTTCTACTTCATTCTATAAACAAACCAAACACAAATGTCAGTTTGCCACCCAATTAAAATACACTAAAACTAAATGGCAAAATTTGTAACACAAATAACATGAATTTGTTCTCTTTTAACAAAGTTGAAAATGCTCAACTTCTGTGACAAGTTGACTTGAAGCAAAGGAACAGAGGGGCCATTACCTGGACAGC
Organism: Scarus forsteni; assembly: GCA_036419115.1. Classification (NCBI taxonomy): domain Eukaryota; kingdom Metazoa; phylum Chordata; class Actinopteri; order Labriformes; family Labridae; genus Scarus; species Scarus forsteni. Next base: position 11,973,800 of record JAZDUH010000130.1, on the reverse strand, counting down.
AGAGTGAAATTCTTAATGGGTGACTCTGAAGGATGCTACGGATCCTGGATTGTTTGTGGTTCTGTTTCTAAATTTTCTGGAATAAGAGAGTGGAAACACTTTGTTGTGGCAAGGATAAAGGCTGGACCCCGTCTTTTGGCACTTTCTGGTCTGAGGGGCAAACATTTTCCTCAAAAGATATATTAGAAAACAAGAAAACAGACATGATTTGTTTTCTATTTTGTGTGAGCACAGCTTAAAAATATAAAAACTCTGAGATGTAGACAGCATGTCTATGGAAAGTCTTCATATACTAGTCTTAGTAAGGTTTTCTTATTTAAACTGTTATACAGTAAGAGTTTAGAAGAATAAGCACACTATAACACAGCAAGTGTAAGCAGCATCTTTTTTTGCTCCCTCAGTTTTTGGGGATAAAATATAACAGTTTTCAGATTTTGGGACACATGCTCTCTTATCATCCTGTTATGCTTCAATTTCATTTATACTGTCTCATTAAGAACTCATTGAGAACTTATTTTGCAAACCCCATACATCAGTATTCATTCAGAAGAGTATAGCTCCAACCTTGACAAGGCATTTCTACAAAAGTGAGCTCCACTGAACCAGAGAAATCAGGCACTTGTGTCGTGAGGTCTTGAAGGTTTTACCTAAAAAGAATCAGAGCCTGTCAAAAAACACTCCTTCATAAAATACTTGAGCCTTTGCCACAATTGCAGTATTAATCTCTAGACAGATAGAATAAAATAAAAAGAATCTTGAAAAGGATATGCGTTCGGAGACAGACTTTAGATGAAAGGTGAAACTCAAAGATAAAAGGGATTTCTCTTTGACGGAGAGGAAAGAATAAAATTCTTGTAGTGAGTGTACGTCCTTGTCTTCCTCTTGTTACTCTGCCTTTTTATCAGGCGTCAGTGCTCTGCAGCATTGATCTGCATGAACGCATGAGAAAAGAAGTAGATTAGGTGAGGGTAAGAGGACACTGTACCTGCTCATTATTTCTCCTGTGTTGATCATTATCAGAACAGCGGTCAAGCTTTTTCACTTCTCATTTACACTTTTTCTGTTGAGGCTGCACATTTCGGAAAGACTTGGTTGAAAACATGAAAACTGTAACTTTTACCATTTTTTGTACTTTTCTCTAAAATATGTGTGCTTTCTATCAGCAGGTACTGGTGGTTTGAGAATTTTCTAATTTATTTAGAAACTCCGGAAAGGTTTGATTTACCAAAACATGTGATGCAGGTCTTATATAATTTTAGGGTGTCATGGTTTGCAGAACTGCCTTGAAATCTGTCTTTACAAGCTTCAGAGTTTTCACCAAATAAATTAGTTCAAAGACTCTTAGCTGAACATTTTGCACATGACTTCATAGAGGTATATGCACAAAGGCTAGGAGCATTGTTGTATTAACAGTTTTAGGCCCCATCCACACAAAGACAAAATGCCTAACAGTTTCCAAAACGATCATCATAAAGACAAAGGCGTCAAGGAAAATGTGTGCATCTATATGAATGCACTCGGTACGCATCAAAACGCTGTAAAGCACATGCCAGACTCTTGGGGCGCTGTAACGATATGACGGAAACAAGCGGAAACAGACAAACAAACAGTGGGCATGCGCACTTGCGGCAAAAGTTGTAAACAGAGATTGTGATAAAGTGATCATAAAGTGCCGTAGTGTGTCATTGATAATTGTTTGTTCAACTCGGTGGTGATTGAGAAGAAGGAGATGTTGCTGCAACAGGGATAGTAGGGTCACTAGCTTCATCAGCACATATGCTTCACGTACGCCACCATTGTTGTTGCTGCGTGTGGCGCATGCGTGTCAATGAAGATATGAAACTATGACGTAAGCGTATCTGAAAACTTGCGGAGAGCCAGTAATCACGGAGCTGCGTGTACGGCTTTCCAAAATCTTTCCCCTCTGGAACCCTGTTTCAAAAATGATCATTTACAGACCCCAAAAACCCATCTTCGTATGGATGATACGCAGATTTGGCAAAAAACGTATGCGTTTAGACCTTGGTTTGGCTTCTTGTGGATGGGGCCTCAGACTCAAACCAAAACCTCATTGTTTAAACAGTAACTATTGTAACAAAGCAGAACCCTTTCACTTTGAGTTATTATAAATCATCCATTCTCTCTGTGTTTCTCAGACTTTCCCTCTCAAGGTCATTGCTATATTTTGCGAGCTGCTGTTCAGTGTTAGTCCAGGGTTCTCTGTCTTGAGTTTCAGGACCACATGCAGCCCAGGGCGGTCGTCTCCTTCAGTTCACACATTCAAGCAATTTAAAGCTACAAACTCAAGGGATCATCAGGCAGCAGTCTGCAGGTCTAAACTGGAGTCCTGAGATTAACAAAACCCACTGCAGGTGAAGGGGAGAGAGGGGCTTGATGAAGAAAATGCATTCAACGCCGGAGTTTTCTCCAAGTCTCGATCTATTAATGTGAATGAAGACTTGATCATTATTTCTTCTGTTTAATCTGCGTCACCAAGGATTTATGTTCAGGTCTTATTATCTCATCATTCTATGGGTTGCTACTGGTGACCTTGTATACATACTGTGTTTTTCTTTTTTCTTTCCTCTATAGATCCTACATGGAGTCACATAAGCCACTTATTTATCCATTAGTGTGGAGTCCGCTGCTGTTTTTAAACTGCACACATTAGGGGCTGATTGGTCTGAGCTGCTTTTTTTGAGAAAACACATGCTGTGTTACTGAGTTTGAGAAATGTGGAGTATGAATTAATTGGCTTTGGTTTCAGTGGGGTACATTCTTGCTGAAAAGTTTGCAGAATCGTCTCTCTCCGTTGCAGCTGGTGGAAAAACTATTTTAGTATAACATCTGTAAAAAAAAAATAAAATAATTGAATAAAGAAAGATACCAATTTGAGGAAAATGTGTGATGGTGAATGTTTATGAATATGAGTGTGTGTGGAATTTCTGTGTATGTTGGCACCTTATTTGTAAGATTAGTGCTGGCTACAGACACAACAGACAATTTGATTGTAGATCTTTTTACACGATTGGGCAAATTTATCCAAATCATTGTCAAGTGTACATAGCCTTGGGCTTGGACCTAGACAGACTTTATTGTTGTTCAGTATGCAGCAGGTGTATACAGAATGAGGTTTTGTTGCATAGTCTACAGCAGGGCTATTCAATTAGAAATTCAGTCGGGCTAGATTTTTTCACGAAGGACATGAGCTTGGCTGGACATTTTTGGCAGACAGAGAGCAAAGTTTACCCTGTAAAAGAAACACAAATAGATAACAAACACACTGGATGTTTATTAATTTATTGCCACATCCAAAAGGGCATCAACTTAATGAAGAGCAGTACTTAAACTAAACTTCTGCTTAAAATACTGTTTCTTTAAATTTAACACTTCAGATAACTTTAACACATTATGACAGGTAAACACAAGCACACATTAAGGTGTGTATGAATATAAAAATGAGCAGATTAAAAATGCCATCTTTTGGTCACATTTGAAAGTGCATTAAAAGTAACTTGCTTAACAGCAACCGTTTAGAACATGCTGCATTCAATGTCTGTAACAATGTTGGAATTTTGTAAGACCTTGTCAGTGTTTTTGTCAAAGTTTTTTCTGTTTCTGCTTGCCGGACATAAGTCCCAGTCACGCTGATTTCGGGCCACTTGAGGTTTGCTTTCGGGCTGCATATGGCCCGCTAATTGAATAGGGCTGGTCTACAATTTACAGATTTCAAGTACAATATGAATAAGTGTAGACTATAATAATGTGCAAGTTGTTTTAAAATAATAAGAAGAAAACAAATTGTGCAAGGCAAGTATGAATATGAATCTCTGTATGTTAAATATTAAACATCAGATATGTACAGAAGAAAGGAAAATTGAGTCCAGTAACAGACAGTATATAACAGTAAGATTTAGGAGTTCAGAAGTCTGATGGTGTGTGGGACAAAGTTGTTGTAAATGATAAATGGTAAATGGACTTGAGCTTATATAGCTGCTTTACACCGTAGGTCACACTTACCCATTCACACCCAGTCACTCTCACATTCACTCACTGATGGTTCAGAGTCTATGTTAGTTATTCATCAGTACTCTAACGCATTCACGCCCTTTCATGCCCATTTACACTCCACTGACGCAGCGGTGGGAGCAACTTGGGGTTAAGTGTCTTGCTCAAGGACACATCACCATGTGTTGCCCTTAGCTAGGCTTGAACCTGCAACTTCCCGATCACTGACCAAGCGCACTATCCAACTGAGCCACCGACGCCCCACTGTAGACCACTGTGGTACCCCAGATATGGGAGCGTCAGTGAGTTGAATAGTGCGCTTGGTCAATAATTGGGCGGTTGCAGGTTCGAGCCCAGCTCCAGGAGTCACATGGAGTTGTGTCCTTGGTTAAGACTAGGGCTGAACAATTAATTGCAAATTAGATTATATCGCAATATGGCTTGTTGCAATTTTCAAATTGCAGACAGACAAATGTGTTGAACATTTTGGCATTGTGATGTAGTTTCTTGCAATTTCATGCCTATTTTAACCTTTTTTAACCCAGTTTTTACAACTTTATGCCTATCTTGCTCCCATTCATCTATTTTTTTTAGCCACTGTCAGACCATGTTTGGAATTTTTACATGGTTTTGAAATTTAATCCCAATTTTGCTGCGATAATCCATTTTTCTTAGTCACTTTTGAATCATTTTCCTTTTTTTTTGCAATTTCATACCTATTCTGCACCTATTAACTTTTTTTCCGCTTTCGTACCTTTTTTTTTTTTTACCCAGTATTTACAATTTCATACCTATTTTGCTTCTGTTCTTCACTTCTCCACTTTTTCTCAAATCTTTTATCCTTAGATTAATTTAATGTCATATTGGTTATACTATAAAACGATATACTGCTTATGTTTGTTTAAGAATACATAAGATGAGGAACATTAAAACAATCTCAGAGTAAACCACAATTGTAATATTGGGGAAAAATATTGCAATAAGAATATTTTCTCAAATCGTTCAGTCCTAGTTAAGACACAACCCCAAATTGCCCCCACCACTGTGACAGTTACACAGCAGTGGTAGTTCATACTGATGAATACCATAAGACTCCTAAATGTGAACATGTGAGTGAGTGGGTGTGAATGGGTCAGTGTGACCTGTGGTATAAATTTACTATAAGTAGTCAAAGACTAGAAAAGCCCTATATAAGCTCAAGTTCATTTACCATGTGGAGAAGCTCCATAACATTGTCATGTAATTATCAATTCTTCAAGAGAAGAAAAAAATACAGACTTTTTTAAAAAGCAAATCATTTACAGAACATGAACACCAGCCTCATTATTAGCCACAACACTAGTATTTTTTAATTAAGTGTTCACTGCCTTTAAATGAGGACCATACCAACAAATGCAAAAACACAGTATTTGTACTTGTGTTGCTTCTAAACTCTGCATGTCTCTGTCAGTTCTCCTCTCAGATCGAAGGAAGTCTCCATGAGAGAGAGTGTGTATGAGTAAAAGCGAGTTCGATCCAGAAAAGAAGGAGAGGAGCAGATACAGAGCTGATGCGTATACTGCTGATGTGCAGTTTGAGATAGGCTCGTAGACAGACAGGCAGGAAGTGAGTGAATGCTACTGTACTATTTCTTTTTCACTGCTCTGCCAATAACTTTGGTGTTTCATTGGGTTTCTCATTTAGCTGTGCCAAGCTGCACAGACTCTGATAAGACATCCTGAGTTCACACTGATCCACGCTGCTGGATGTATGGTGAGGCAAACCAACAGGCAGCCTACACATACTCAGGGAAGTTTAGAAGTGTCATTTTAAATCAGAGCAAGTTATGTGAGACTGAATCACTTTGGACATGAATCATCACATGTTTTACTGCGTTTGATATCAAATTATTTCACACAGTATAAAAAGGAGGCTTCAGAAACAAGAATGATTTTTAATCCATCACTTCTACCATGATATCGCATTCATGGTCTTATCAGCTGACTCCTTCAATACGCAGTCACATTCAGTCAGCGAAGTCTGTTTATAATAGACAGCTCATACCTAAAATTCACAGCGCTGCTTGTGGCTAACAATTCAGCACATTCCCTCCACCGTTCCTCCTGCTGTGCTTTGTAGATGGATGCTGTGCAAGCTGTTTCTGAATAACCGCTTGTTAGTGCCTTGCTATCATATTTATGGAAATATGTGTCTATGGGACTTTTTACTGCTCTCCCAGCAGCATGCCTCACGTGCTTTTTGAATTATTCCAGAGAGAGCTTCATTGCAAGTGTGCTCCTTTTCAGAATTTTTTATGCCTTGGGCTGGACAGTATCAAGAAAAATATATATATATATATTTTTAGAGGCATAACTGAAAAAAAAGTGTTTTTGTGCTAATGCTGGGAATCACCAGAGACCCTATGATTTAATTTAATCACAATACTTTAATCCTGATTACATTTTGTGTTGATCCTGATTATTTTACACATCACTGAGTAGTGTTATGTCTTGAGATTTATAACATTTTGACTGCATCTACATCAAAAAAGAAAATTTAAAAAAATTGCAATTCTTTTGAATTTATTTTTTTGCCATTTTTTATATGTTAGAAAATGCATAAATTCTGATTAGATTATATTTTGATCCTGATTATAAGACATATCGCTGGTTATTGTGATGTTTTTAGATTTATAACCTTTTCCTTATGCATTTACACCCTGAAAGACAAACTCTTACATGTTGCAAGTCAGAGCAATCCACTCTGATGTACTAGGCCTTTCTTCATCTTTTAGCTTCACTGCTCAGTAGAGCTTTAGTACTGTCATGTCAGTTGAAAAATGCTGATATGGGGGCACATACCCAGGCTCCAACCAGCATGTTAAAGAACCCTTTGTTCTGGATGTTTGTCTATAAAGTAAATGATGAATTGTGCTTTTTATCAGCTCCCTCATAATTGGGAGTCAGTTTTGACAAGTTAAGCATGCCGAGTTATGGTTTGTTTATCAGTGGGGCTAACTTAGCGTTAGCTTTGGTGCCAAATGAGATAAGGTTTATTTCCATTGTGTTTTATTCTCATACGTTACTCCTTACAAACCTATGTGTTAGGTCCCTTTCTTACATTCCTTAAAAAATCCCAAATAGGTCCACACTGCCAATGCCAACAGTGATTTCCTTTTTTCGCTCTCTTATGCTGCCATGTTTGAAATACATACTCTCTTTGAGTTTGCCCCAACATTTGGCTGTTGCCATTTGAATCAAACGAACTGTTAAGACAAACAACAATGATTCATTATGCAATTTTGATAAATGATAAAATTGAAGTTTCTTTTTTTGTGAGTAGAGTTGCACTCCATCATGTTGTCTTTGTGTACCTAAATGGGTAGTGAGGCCAACAGCAGGATAGGATACCCCCTTGGAGACTAGACGCTGTGGTAATTGACCTGGAGAGTTTGCTTTGGACACTGATGAGATGGACTAGAGGTGCTCAGGGTTGAGGGTTGTCAAAATCATACTGAAACAGAAGGCTGACTTTGGAAGGGAAGAGGCAGGGTTTTATATATGAAAGCAACATGACAGTTGGCCAAACAAGAGCAGAGAAGGATGTAGTTGGTTCAGTGCCTCAAGGGGTGACTCAGCTATCTCTGTTGTAGGAGACAAGGACACATAAGTGGCAGCATAATACGCATCAACCCAACTGACATTGCATTTTCTGTGACTATTGTGCATGCATCATCAGGATTTACGGTTTTGTCAAATTACTCTCTTTGTATTATTTTGATTCCCATTTTAGTCATTTGTGGATCTTCTTTTATTTTTGCCTTTTCATAAATCACTTTTGGCGAGCAACTTTTCTCCTACACTGGAAACCATCTCTGTCTGACCTGACAAAAAAGGCATTCTCAGATAGCTCAGCATGACCGGGTGCTCATGAAGCACCAAAACTGATTGTTGCTGGTCTGCTGTCAAGTGTTGCTACTGGAACAATTTGTTCAGGAGTACAGGGAAGGATTTCAAAGGGTAAAAAGCAATCATACATCGACCCCAATTCAGATGTGTGTGACTCAAAGAAACCACGTTTTTTTCCTATGCTTCTCCAGCAAAATCTCAGCTTCATAGCAGAGAAGGTAGAGTGCAGGGAAATCCAAGTCATATAAATCGTTCATAAGATTAAACCTCGCTACAATGCCCTCCAGGATGGGAAAGTGTTGGGTGTTAAATTTATGTCTGCCTGACCTCCCCTGGCTGAAGTGATGGGATTATTTACTGCCATGGCGCCTCTGTGCAGCTAATATGCGATGTTGATGGACCTACCTCCCGGATAATTATGAATATGATGGACACCCCTTGCTCCAGGGGGCAGTAAGGTCTGAGAGAGCTGAGCAAATCTTGGAAGGGCGACACGAGTCACAAGAGAGACCTGTGTTACATAATCGCTGTTGGCAGCTCTTTAAATCGGCTTACTGTGAGATCCATGGCCTACGCAGCATTTCTTCTGCAGAAGATTAGACTCAAAATATTTACACTCTTAGTTTAATTTTTAGTTACACATATAAGGTTTTATAACACAAGGAATTTATGGCATTAAGCTAACTTTCAGATGCCCTTGTGCAAAAAAAATCTGCTTTGAATTGTTGACAATTCAATGAAAACATCACAGAAATCAGTTCTTTAGATTCAAACCAGTCCAAGGCATACCCCATCTTTAGCCTTACCTGACACGCCAGATGGACAGTTCCATATATCTGCCATGGAAATATTTCACTTGTCCATCTGGGAAAGAGCCGTCTTTTCAGATGTATGTATGTAACAGCAGCTGGGGATTGGACAGTCTTTCTGCTCGTCACACTCAGACTAATCCACATCAAGCCACAGTATGATATAGTAGCTTGGCCCTGTTGTTAGCCAATTGTAAAAAATTATACAACGCAGATGTATCATTTACTTTTTACATGTGATATGAACCTCGTCAAAGACTATCCCTACCAAGTTCTCCCGGCAAACTTCTGAGGAGAGCGTATTTTGCCAAGTAACCGTGATGATCATAGACTAACTGGCATGTCTGTGGAGGATGTCCATGTCCTCTCTCAGTCACCCATAAGAGATCCCTGGTTGGGAGAAGAGAAAAAATATGATTTCCTGTAAGAAAAGCTCAAAGTGGCATCTTTTGTTCCTCTTTTAAAGAAAGAAATTAAGTCCACTTTTGATAAATAAAAAAAATGCAGATATTGCCCCATCCTCTTGAGAAGCCACCATTGTTTTCAAGTATGCAGTCACTTCCTGTTGTCAACATGTCCACAGCTCCCACCTCTCTTCTTTGATTGGGCTGTTAAGCGCTCAGCCGTTGTCGTTGGACAATAGAAGTTGGCAGGGCAGATATGCAGGATTTCAGACTATGAATCAAGCAAGGTTATCTTCACCCCAGTGGGATCTGGGATTGGCTCTAGCCCCTTTGTGATCACAGAAGTGATAAATATAATGGATGGAGCCAAAGTGTCTTTGTACCAGACCACTCCCCATTTAGACTCCCAAACCCCCTTATGTGCTTACAGGAGCACAAGTTCATGTGCTTTTCAAACAGCATATAGTAAATGCTAGACAAGAAAATGTCAAATGTCAGCTTTACACTGCAAGGCACATCCATCCATTAACACTCAAAATTACTGACTGATGGTGAGAGCTGGGTTTGAACCTGCAACCTTTCAATTCTAGACAGAGCACCCCCGACACCTCACACACTTCAGCATGCTGAAAAACATCTTTGATTTAGTTTTTATTATTTAAGTATTGTGTAAGTTTTCATCACACATGCGAAGTGTCTCTGGCATTATTAAACATATTTATACATATCATATAGATGCCAAGACACATCTCAGTTTGGTAGCTAACACAATGGAAATTATAATTAGTGAAATAACAGATTTAACATAGATTTTCTGTCATTTCAAAAGAAAAAACAAGCCCTTTTACTTAGATTGTACATGAAACAGATCATTTTATGGTTTGTTTTTGTATAAATATTAAACTGAATACTTAATCTCTGAAGTCATAAGGACCAGTGTCAGCCTTTTGGCATCTTTACAGTCTGTAACCCATGTGTTGTGTCATCTAATGTTTTTTTTTTTTTTTTCGTTGGGTATTTAATGATAGGTTGTGAGCACATGTCATACAGCAGAATAGAAGGAAAAATAAGAACTGAAGAAGATGACATATTAAATTTTCTGTCTTTGTTGAAAGTAACGAATGATCAAATATTCCAGTCATTATCTGTTAAAATATGTTCAGTTAAAGGATAAGTTCGGTTTCTACAGCTTTCACATTGCTTATAGAATGAAGTAGAACAATATACTCACCCAGAAAGCTTTCCTGATCCAAACAGTGCTTCGGGAGATATGTAGATCCAAAATCGAGCGGCGGACATCCGTATAATGGTAGCACACGAGGCATGTATAGCGCCGCTCCTAAAACTGCATTAATCGTCCAAAAACTCATTAGTTTCACCAATATTTCATCATGGTCCGCTCGGGCTACTCCTCCACGACAGTCCGGGGTCACCCCACTCATATTTTGTGGCTGTGCTGACCTCTGAACTGAAGACTTTGTTTATGTTTGCCACTGCGCATGCGCAATACAGCTTGTTGTTTCAGGGGAAGACCGTCAGCTACACAACGACTTTCTTCTTCCAGTTTTGTGCAAAATGGACAAATATCTATCGGATGAAGATGTTGTGGAGAAGGACTTTGAATATGATGGGTGTCCTTACAGTTTTGAGCCAGAGTTTACTGTTGAGGAGCTCATCGAAAGGAGGACGCAGAGGCAAAGAGAAGAACAGATCTCCAGAGAGTACTGCGCATGCGCGGAGGCAAACATTCTTCTTCTTCAGTTCAGAGGTCAGCACAGTCACAAAAACATGTCTGGAGCAGCACAGACTGTAATGGAGGAGTAGACCGAGCGGACCATGATGAAATATTGGTGAAACTATGAGTATTTGGACGATTAATGCAGTTTTAGGAGCGGTGCTATACATGCCCTATGTGCTACCATTATACGGATGTCCGCCGCTCGATTTTGGATCTAAATATCTCCCGAAGCACTGTTTGGATCAGGAAAGCCTTCTGGGTGAGTATATTGTTCTGCTTCATTCTATAAACAATGTGAAAACTGCAGGAACCGAACTTATCCTTTACGGCCGTTAAGCTGAGTGTTTCTTAATTTTTAAGCTGGTCAGAATCCCTTTAAATTTAAATTTCACTTTCATCAACAGAAACATCAGTCTCTGTCTACATTCCTCTACTTCACCCAGCTTTCTCCTTAATATCCAAAGATTCCACTTTTTTTAAATGTCCTCTCATGACATTTTGTTCACTTCCAAAAACTAATTTCCCTTCAGCATGACAGGAAGTCTCCCCTCTGGTTCCTCCTCTCTCTGTTTGTTTTCCTCTTCCTGACATTTATAGACTGTGAGCTCTGAGGATGCCCTGAACAGTGCAGAGGAGATGCTTCTCCAGGACATTGGGCGCTGTTCATGGTGCGAGCAGCTTCGGATCACTCACTTAAGCAGCTAACATTTCAAACGGGCAATAAAGAGAGCCCTGGTCCCTCTAGAACAATAAAACAGTGTTAGAGTCAGGGGTGGATGCACTGTAATACGGACAGATATTTCTCTGTCACTGCTGCGGCTGCTGTGGTCAGCAGAATGAGAATCAGAGGACACTGACTCTGCTAAAGAAAGACAGGCCGATTCACTGTTTTGTCCAGGTAAGGTATTGACTCTTACTGTGGTCAGAGGGAAGGAGATATACCAGGGGAGATCTGCTTGTCATGAGGGCTTTAAAGGTACTGTGAGGAGTTTCGAAGTAATTACAAAAAAGTCTCACTTTTAGATATATGCCTGATGGAAATACACACTTTAAGATGAGTTTTATAGCATCAAAATACGTTATCTATAAATGCTATTCCTTAGCCTTCCGGTCGGGTCGGACAGAGCTGGACTGGCCTGGATACTCAACTTCGGGAACAAGACAATTAAAACTAGAGCAAATTTATATTATCCGGATGCGTCTTTGAGCACTGGGCTGTAAGTAGCAATATGTAGCCGGCGACAAAACTACGATACTAAGTTTTCCAAAACTTGCTTGTTGTCACACATCAAAAACTACAGCTATGTAACTAGGAAGAGATACATTACCTTGTCGCTTTGCATCCTGTAAGTTGTTGAAAAAAGAAGTTGTAAAGCAATGCAGAGTTCTGAGGAAGGTCCGAGCTGCATCACAACAAACACACGCTTTGGATTGCACACGTCTTCAGTGCGTTCCAGTCATGGATGTATTATAAGAACTGGATAGCGTGGCTCCGCCTTCTACCATGTAACGGATTTGAAGCCAAAATATCCCCCGTCAGGGCGCCATTGTGCTTGGCCATAATCCGGACGCAGGTGTCGTAAACGGTCGCAACACTCGGCAGCATACGCCGTACACAATCATTGTGAAGCTGCCGTAAACCGCGGTTATTTTTAAAGTCTAATAACTTATAAAAAAGAAACTTTTCAGAAAAAAGTGGACTTGGAAAACACGCAGCCCAATAATACTTTCATATCACCACAGTATACAGATGGGAGAAATATTTCTACGGGGTATAATAATTTTTTGAAGTTTCACTTCGGCCCGTCCAGATGAATGGGGGAGACGGAAATTTGACCTATACTGCAGCCAGTCACCAAGGGGAGCAGTTTTTGTGGAGGCTTCAATTTGAGCCCAGCGACATGGCGTCCATGTTTTTTACAGTCTATGGTTCCAGTTGTAGTCAGAAGTAAGAATTTTGAGATCCAAGTAGGAAACTGCAACTGGATCGCCCCCTGAAGTCTGAATTTCCTACTGGGAACTCAGTGAAACCTCCTCACCCCTGAGTTGACAATCGAAGGTGGATGCCCCCAGTGTGAACAGTTATTTAGCTCCTGTAATAATCAATTTATTAACACTTCTGACTGAGCTGTGTTGCTCTAAATCAGCTGTATACATCGTATTGTTAGACTTATATTTACAAAAATGCTGCCACAGTGAAAATCACACTCTTTTTGTGATATTTGTGAACAACAACGCAGGGCGTGCTAACAACGGCTAACAATAGCCTGGTAGATCGGCATTTTTTTTTCCGACTTCAACTGGAACGCCGATAAGTCGGAGATGATGTCACTCCCATTTCAGAGGTTCAGAGGTTACTGGAACGCAGCATTACAACAGTCGCCGCGCGTGCTCATGGGTAGCAGAGTCTTTACATTGCCGTTAATAGATTCTCCTCACAGTCCCTTTAAAGTAGTTTATGACCTTAATCAAATTCTGTCAGAGAGGCAGCGATGGTGGACACTGTCCTCTCATACAGAAGTCCTTAAAGAGCCTCAAAATATCTTTTTTCATGTAATTCAATCACATTTCCCTCTGAATATCTCGTCATAATAAATTTACCTCAGCATAAATTCTTGTGGGGGGCAGAGCAAAGCTGAGCAAAGACAGGATTGTTCTCCCCACCTATGACAAGATGTAAATCAGCGTGGGGTTAATTTGTTTCTGTCCTTCTGGAGCCGGAGCAGAGATGACAGCTAGGTGATGATCCCTCATGTCTGATCCACCTCACGCCTCATCCCCCTCGCAGGAATAACATTGAACAAGGAATTTGCCAAGACCTTGACTTAACTGTCGTCTCAAGGAGAAGCTTGCACCTTTGTCTCTGCCATGAAGGTGTGTTTTGAAAGGTGATCTGCTTTTACACATGTGGGGGTGTCAGTCTGTGTGTCTTTTGCTTTTGCAAGTGTAATCTTCCGTGGCTGTGAGTAGATGTCAAACATGAACAAATCCTCCAGAAGATGAGCAAGGGATAGCTGAGGTTGGTGTGTTTGTTCACCCATCTGTGAGCAAGATCATTCAGAAAGTTTTGATCGTGATGAAATTTGCATCATCAATTTGCATGAAATTTTGATGAAAAATGTTTTGTGAGATAGGGCTGTCTTTCACATTTTTGCCAATAACTCCGAAAGATTTTTTGGTAACACTTTACTTGAATATCTAGTTTATAATGCATTATAATGCATTAGAAGCACATGCATAAGATGTTACAATGCATGTATAATGCTTCATAAGTGTCATTATAATGGTGTATAATCATGTATAAGAACTTGTACCAAGGTTTATAAAGTATTACAAGTGTGGACATAATGTATTATAATCAAGCCTCTATAATATTTTATACCTGCATACTCAAGTGACAAGTGTTTTGAATGAAGAATCTGAAGTCCTGAGTTACATTATAACCATCCTTACTCTAGCCAGTAGCAAAGACACACATAGAACTGCTCAACATAGAACAGACACTAAATTCTCGGTTACAGAAAGGGCGTAATGCCTTATAAATATCAATAATATGTCATGTTGTTATAAATTGCATTCTTCAGTTCTCTCAGGTGCTAGAATTTTAATTTGTGAGCTATGCAAGTTCGTTTTTTACAGATTTTAATTGTATTGATATGTAGAGAGTAATCTGCAACATCCTTTATATTTTATTTTTGCAAAATAAGGTTGTTTTAAAGATCATTATGGTGTTTAATTTTTAACTTACATATTACTTCCAGCCAGCAAAATACTGCTCCTAAGTGATTCTAATTGTGTTATGGTATCATGCAAATGCTAACAACTTTATACAGTGTTGTCACTTTTCTAAAAGCTCTTAAAGTCATCCTCATAAGGCTTTACAACCTTTCTTTACTCCTGGCTAGAGTAAGGATGGTTATAATGTGACCCAGGACTTCAGATTCTTCATTCAAAAACACTCGTCACTTGAGTATGCAGGTATAAAACATTATAGAGGCTTGATTATAATACATTATGTCCTTGTAATACTTTATAAACCTTGGTAAAAGTTCTTACACATGGCTATACACCATTATAATGACACTTCTGAAGCATTATACATGCATTATAACGTCTTATGCATGTGCCTCTAATGCATTATAATCTAGATCTTTTTTAAATAAATTTTGTTGACATTTACAGGGAATGATTGTCAAAGCACTTGAAAAAGTGATACAATTTTGGAAGATAATTGTGGATAGGGATGGGGATCTAGGACTATTTTCAAGAATTAGAAAACATTACATGGTGGGTCTGTTTTCCACATTTCAAATTATAAGTCAGAACAAAATGTCTAAAATACTTTGATTAAGGTTTACATTCTCTTAACATTTCTAGTTTGATGGATGATCTTGATTATTAAATCTAACAAATCAAACCTAAATATGGGATGAACTTTTTAGACTATGGTAAGAATTTATCTTCAAGAGATGACCTAAGACATTTTTTACCAAAATCAAATGCATTTCTAAAGAGTGCTTTGAGCAGAAAGGTATAAGTTGTGTAAAAATACTAAACCTAAGTCAAGGAGAAATGAATGATTGGGTTTCTTATATGATTACAATGCAACAAAAGTAAATATAATAATGAAGCCCTAAATTTTGCATTTGAGTTTAAAACTCTTTGTATCAGTATTATAAATTCTGATCAAAGCTGTAAATGTTAATCTTTTGTAAAATTATAAGAAGTCTAATTGTTAGTTCAGATTATCCCCCTGTTTGAGACAAACTTGCTGTTGGAGTTAAATAGGGCCCTCTGGGTAACAAGTGTTGACCATTCCTGTTTTAAAGCTTTTACTGGTACTGATAAATATCTTACATTAAATTGGCCTGTTTTGGTTTCGTTTCTTGCTGTACTACATGCACTTTGCTTTAGAGTGACATTAATATTTCTCTTACTGCTGCTCAGTATGCTATTGATTTTAACTTAAGCATCAAGCATCCATCTCTCTACTTTTCTTTTCAACCCTGTGTGACCTCTTTGTGTGCCCAAAGCCCTACTTCCTCATACTCTGGACATCTAAGGGGCATTTCTTTGTGCTAAATAGTGAAACATGCATCAGCTTACAGCCCAGGAACATGGTATTCATCATTCTGAAAACACTAAAGTAGGCTATTTAGGAGCAACTCCGTGCATGTGCCTAATCCTTCCCCTGTGGTCCTCTAAAAGAGAATGTGGAAAGAGTCTTGTTAAATGCACGCATCTAAACAATACAGGCTATGTCACAACCTTCAAAACATCAGAAGACTTTCAGATATTCTGCTCCTGTGGTAAAGGTGCATTAAAATCATTTGGATGCAGTGAGAGCAAATTACACTTTTATTACATAAAAGCTGCTTTTAAGATTTTGGGAGCAAAACACTCCATCACAACAACAAGTTTTTCAACTCAATTGTAACATTAAATGTGTGTGATTCAGCTTATCAACTTTCAAACCTAACATGTATGGTCCAAACCAAACAAACTCTGGGTCACCTTTTTGGGAAGTTTGGTGGATTTGAGGTGGTGTGAAAGCTCAAACCAACTCTGACGCAGACCAACAAAACAAAGTCTGGTCCTCCTGAAAACAGGGATTTTGGTGCTTTCCAAGCAAACCAGAGTTTTGTTTGTGAAAGTGTTAAGCTGTCCGAACCAAACAAGGCAAGCAATCTAAAGACAGTGCATTGTGGCTTTAATTTTTACCCATTAAAACAACAGTAAGTATGCTAATAGAACTCCCTCATAATATTAAGCAGAGTGTGGTTAATGCCAGCAATGCCAGTCTCTGGTTATTTATCAGGTTCTACACGTCGGAGCAGAACATGTTTGAACACTGCTCCATTAAATACGCAAGTACCATCCCGTGCAGTCTAAATAAGGTTTCATCTTTATCATAAATATACCTCTGAACTGCTATGAGCTAAGCAGTGTTATTACTCAAGGCTGGTAGTGTGTTTTCGTGGTCAGAGTGCAAAAAACTGACTGGCTATGCTACCCAGAATTTAACAACAATGGTTTGCCAAACAAAGTGCAGTGTGAAAGAAAACCAAACCAAGTAAAAACTGAAAAAATGCTACTACACCCCTGAAATCAACCTTAGTAATGCTTCACCTATTATCTTTGTTTGGTCTCTCCCCATTAAATGCCATGT
Source organism: Scarus forsteni (assembly GCA_036419115.1). NCBI lineage: Eukaryota > Metazoa > Chordata > Actinopteri > Labriformes > Labridae > Scarus > Scarus forsteni. The sequence continues at coordinate 11,956,785 of JAZDUH010000130.1, read as the reverse complement.
ACTTTACCTTTCCTAACCAGATTTAAAAAAGGACAAAAGTGTATTTTTAATTTAATTCCCTTATATTTAACCCAAATTATAGATCTTGGCATGTCTGTAAACCCAAGTATTTTAACCCCACTCAGAACAGGCTGTTTTTATCCCTGTCAGAAGAGGATTTGGCCTCAGTTTTCCAGCACTGTGCTCTAATGTTTCTGCCTCTGGAGTTGCCTGTGCTCCAATGTTTCTTCCTCTGGAGTTGCCTTTAAACAGGGCATCCAGGCATAGGATGTGTCTCCCTCCTGGAAAAGGTTACATACTTCTCATGAAACCATTGGATAAAACTTCCAAACAAACTGAACACACATGTTTTCAAAGGCAGGAGTGTATATATAGGCACAGCATGCCCCAAACAGCTGTGCCTGTATAAACAGGCCACTGACACACAAGTTTGCATGAAAAAACCTTGTGTTTTTTCCATAATATGCAGCCTTTAATTTGCAAGAGTTTAGTCTGAAGGGTTGTTGAGGACATAATCATGGGTCACCCTGAGCCTTCTGAAGGAGGCAGGTCTTTGTTTGTTTACCTGTATGTGTGTTTACATGCATAACATTAGAATATGAACACACTTAATAAGCACTTAAGCATGAGCGCCACAGCAGGTGACATGTCTGTCTGCATTAAAGAGCTGATCCCTTTCTGTCTTCTCCACTGTGACAGCTTTGCTAACAACATAAATACGCTCCAGCAGTACTCCCTTATGCCTTATAATTAAATCTGGCCCCAAACTTCTGAAATGTTCTCCCTCTGCCCATCATGTCCCCACATTTTTGATGAATTAGCTTTGATAGTTATTGAGTTGTGATGAGATTAGGCAATAAGATCATTCCCATGTACTCTCAGAGGGGGGCTTGTGCTCTGCAGGGATCAAACAGGAATGTCATCTTGTGATTTATTCATTGGGATCTCTTTTTTCCATATTTTATTCTGTCATCACGGTATTTCTGACTCCCACCTCCCAGTCAGGGCCCCTTGCTGGCACGAAGCTGGGATAAAGCAAAACAGGGGCACAAGAGACAGCGTAGAAACTCGCCTTCCCTCTTTGTATCTGCTGCTTCTTTGCCTGCTCTGCATTTGTTTCAAGTCTGTCACAGCGTGGGGCAGACGTGTTTCGCATAATTATTTATTTCAAGTGTAAAGGAAAAATAACTCAGCGTGAGTGCTGTCCGTGATTAATTTGCAGTCCCTCATTTTCTCTGCACATCCTCATCGGGCAGAGTAGAGCAAAGAATGAAGGACTCCAGGAGCAATCTGGTCTGATGCAGCTCTAATCCCAAGGCAAAGGAGGACAAAAAGCCTGAGAGGGTTTAAATGAGGATGTTTACCTTTTGTTTTCATGTGGATTCAAGGATTACTTTTAATTAATTAGATCCCCAGCTCAGTAAAAGCTGGATGGCACATTATGCAAACCTAAAACTAACATTTTTTTAATGAGGAATATACACATACATACACTGAAACACACAGTGAATATCCCTCTTGCGTTTTCTTCCTCCTTCTTCAGTAAAACACAAAAGCATATTGAATCCAATTTAAAGTTACAATCCCAAGGCTTCAACTTGAGTAATTGAGGTCAATCAAATGTCTGTTTCCTTGTGTTTTCTCTGATAGGCAATGCATGCACCATGTCCGAGTACAACAAACTGAAGAGCATGCTGTTGGATATGCAGCCCAAGGTGCTGGAGACTGGAGAGCAGAACCAGCAAAGAGACATGGAGGAGAAGAGAGCACTGGTGGACACCATGTTCAAATACCTAGATGTGGACCAGGATGGTCGACTGGTCAGTGATGAGCTGGAAAAGGTAGGTATCAAACTAAGATAACCTAATTTAAAAAACTTTTTACAAGTATGGGGTTGTGTAAGGCTGATGGAGATATTTTATATTAGGTCTAAAGTCTATTGTGTGGAGTGTCTCTGCCATTGAGTATGCATTAGACAGATGTCGACAAGATCAAAACACACATTAATGAGAATGTTTCACTCATTCAGGGTGTGCAAAAGAGCACTCTCCCATTGTTAAAAATGACAGCATTTGTTGAAATTTTCATTTAAAATATGAATGGGACAGAGCTGAGAGACAGCAGAGCGCTCCAGTGTGCGCTATTCCCATGCGCTCTAGCGTGCATAATAATCCCAGAAACAAATTAGAAAGCACTCGGAGAGCGCAGACCTCCGCCAGCGCCACAGTCCTCAGCCGTATTGTCATTTTGACCATAAATAATTACTCCTACCTTTATTTCATCTAAATATTTAGATTCCTTGACCATGAAAACATACCATTGGCAACTGGATTCATAATGACATCTATTTTGGTTCAGAAGTTATTCACAGAAACCACATTTTTCGCCATGGCGGCCAGATGCTGATCCCGATCAACACCAAAATCCAATCAGTTCTTCCTTTTCCCATGCTGAACATTTTCTGAAAATTTCATCCAAATCCATCGATAACTTTTTGAGTTATTTTGTTCACGGACGGACGGACGGACGAACGGACGGACAAACTCTCCCGAAAACATAACCTCCTTGGCGGAGATAATAAAACACACTCACACAGCACTGCATTTCCAAATACTATTATGCCCACTGAAAGTCACAATAGTTATGCTAGCAGACTATAAAACAGCCTGTCAAGTGTGAGCTAACACTCTCATTGGCTTGATCTAAATCATGCCCATCCACAGCCATTTATACACAGGGCACATAATCCATCCTTTTTGTGCCCTACGCCCGGATTTGTGCAGAGAAAGTACTTAATCAGAATGGTAAAATATGGACCAACATGCCCCAAACAGCTGTGTGCCAGGTGCTTTATACAATCTGCTCTGTGATGTCAAAGTAGGGCCCTAAACCAAACTAAGAATTTTCTGTCCAAATATCAAGAATTTCCAAGGAAAACCAACAACCATTCATAAAGATGACCATTTACCACAAATGGACAGAATTTGGCATCTTATGAAATTAAAGCTTTTTAATCTGGAAAATTTTTTTTTACTTTGTTTTGCACATTTAGGACATTTTAACTTCGAGGACTGAATATGGTTTCAATTATACACATTGTACTGTAAAATGAATGACATATTTTTCTCAGAAGGGCATAGGTCATTTTCTTTTTATTTGTGAAGTGGTTCTCGTACACCATCACATATCTTTAATGATTTTTGGCGTAAATATAGTTCTCATGGTTGCCATGTGCTTTTGGGGCATTCAAGTATCCCCCTGTAAAATGCACTCAGGACAATAAAATAAATACTTGTGTTAAACCTTTAAGGCCCAAGACCATAGATTATAGCAAGAAAATTCTAATTTCTTGGAGCTGAAATGTTTGTTTCACTTTCTGCTAAAATCCATTAAAATCAAAATGTCTATAAAATTCAACATATAGATTTTTCGTATCTCATTTGATGCATTAGGTGTTTTTGGCAACTGATTATCCATTTGAGGACATGTTAATTATCTATCTGATTGTATTCAGATGGTTTTTTGTGCAATTTGTTGATCATATTGAGTAGTAAGAGGTATTATAAAAGTATGTATCAAATATGATACAGTTGGCTTTATAGGATTAAACTCATGGTTAATGAGTGTTGCTCCAGCCTAGGTGTATGACAGAAAACCTGTTTGGAATGAATTTCAACCACAGCTCTCTGAGTCTGTCTTTGGTATGGGGATATTTGTATTAAAAAATGAAAAAAAAAGAAGATATCAATATATTACTCACACTTTCATGACCAAATTAACAGAAAGGTATCTGCTGTGTTGCTGTAAAATTACTGATTTTAACTCTTATCCTTTCCCTTCTCATGGTTTGCATGTGGAGATTAAATCGTTATTACTTGAGTGAGTGACATGGCTGGAACATTTATCATTTTGTTTAACAATGAGAAATATTTACCGAGGTTATCTCCCCGTGAGGAAAACAGAGAGAGGAGGACTCTATAAAAGATTGGCATTGACATTTGCAGGGTGAGGAAATGAAATTATTGCGGGCATCATCTGGTATCAGGAAATGGGCTTCAGAGATGAGTGTTAATTAGACTCCTCCCAGACAGTGTTGTGATGTCAGGGACTCGTGCCAGCAAGCAGTGACCGTGTCCAAGTCAGACTGTAGCAGAAAGACTGTTGGATGCTTTTGACACAGTTTCAGTGTCTGGTGTGATACCATTTATTTCTTGTTTAATACTGTGGGAGTTTTGCTGTAGGAAAACAAGAAAAAAACTAATCTGAATATGAATAAGTAAAACTGATTATGGGCTAAAAAAACATCCCAGTGATAAATCCTGTCAGCTCACTGCAGTTGTGAAGAAAATATACTTTGTCTGTCTTCAAAATTAAAAAGATGAAGTGATTTTTTATCTAGATTTTACTGTGGAAGCATATAATAAAATATACTTTCAGGCAGATCTGTGCTTACAGATCTAAAAAGAGATTTTGATCAATCACTGCAGCAGTTACTAAATGTGACAAGTTTCCTGGAAATCTGTAGATAAGACGTCCTTGTCCTGTAAGAATTCATAAATTCAGCTTCACAGAGATAATGCTTTTAAGGATCAAAAAGCCCAAAGATGAATTCCAGTCACCCATCCAGTCATGAGTATAAATCTTTTGTCGCAGATGGTCTTAGAGGGAAAAGTCCTGTCCTTGGAGTTTAAAATATTTTATTCAAATGCCCGAAGGACAGATCAGTGTGTCACTGAACACATGGCCTCAGTCTGCTTTAGGGCAGCACAAGAGAGAAGAGTTTGTCACAGCCCTTAATCTGCAGTGTCGCATGTTCAGCTCCATATAGAATCCATCAGAGAAGATGAGGAAGCTGGAGGGCCACACTTGCACTGATATCACAGCTTAAAATTTGAAGCCTTGATAGTCATGTTAGCATTTTGAACACAAAAAACAGAGTAACTAAACTGTGGTTCTCTCAAAACTAAAGCTCATATTTAAGAAAGGATCACTTTTTAAAGCCCAGTGAAGTGATAAAACACACATTCAGTTTGTCATATGACGGAAAACAGCATTACTGTGTGGAATAAAAACTTGAAATTGCTGAAATGCCACACAGTTTTAAAAATGTTCCCATTTTGTGTGCTGCTAGCCCACAGAATTGTCTCTTCCCCAGCAAAAGGCTGTAAAGAAAGAAAAAGAAAAGTTCCAACTTGGCAATAGAAGTGCATCTGTCTCCACTGGACCAAGCTTGAACTCATTCAGACCACTCGAGACGCCATCACATTCCTGTCATGGTCAAAAGTTAGCTATCTTCTGAGTTCTTCTGCGGCAAGCTAAGCTAGCATTTACATGTACTTTTTTTTTTTTTTTTAGTTCATTTATTTGATTAGGACAGTGCACATCAATCAACAATTTCGTTATACACGTCATTGTAAATATGCCGGAATTAGCACAATGGCTAAATTTCATCCATTGTCCTAAGGCAGGTGATCAAACAGAAAAAAACAAATTAAAATAACACTTTCCACAAGACAGTAAACAAAAAACACACAGTTTTAACAAACAAGATCGACACAATGTGTAAACTTTCCTGGGGTTATCTTTTTTTTATGTATTTTTGGGGCATTTTGTGCCTTTATTGGTAGGAGAGAGACAGTGGATAGGCTTGTGAAAGGGGGTAAGAGGGTAGAGGAAGACACTCTGCAAACTGGTCACAGGCTGGATTCGAACCCAGACCGGCAGAAGCATGTATATGGGATGTGCTTGGTTGCTAACCACTCCACCAAACCAGCTGTGGTCCACCAGAAGTGCTCCAAAATGAGAATCTTCTATTAACATGCGAGGCTTTGCAGGATCATCTTCATCAGAAGTAAAATAACAACATGGATATAATTAGACTCATCATTTTCACTTCATTTATAGCCTTGTGTCTTGTTTATGAACTGTAAGAAAACCAATTTCATATTCTAAGAACATTCAAGACCATTCTCTTAGCATTTTGTGCATTTCCGCACATGTAGTGTAGATCAGGTATAAAAAGGAAGTATATCTGAAATTTCATACTATTGGGCTTTATATACTGTATGTTCTTTCTTTTAATAACTTTAACATCAATTATGTAACAAAAGGCCATGGGAAGATTTTATTCACAGGTTCAAGAATTTAAAAAATAATCCACTGGAAGTGCTCCTAAAGCAAAAATCCTTACAAAGGCCTTTACCTGGTTGCATTAAATCTCTTGAGAACATAGTAATTTATTTGAGAAAATGTAAAACAGCACCCCGTCTTGCAGTGTTAAGAAATTCTTTAAAAACTCCTGGATCCACATCCAGGTTCAGATCACTACTAGAATCTTAGCACTTCTGTTTTGTACCATGACCAGCATTTCCTGATAATGACATAAAATTAATTTAGAACCTATTGAGTTCCAAGTGTAAAGGGAAAAAAAGAAAAACATTGTTATCTCACAATGTGAATTTCATACAGATCACCATTAAAATCCAATCACTTTTTCTGTCATGACCAGCATTCTCTCAAAATGTTATCCTAATTGCTTCATTTGTTTTTGGGTTAACCTTTTCACAAACAAAGAAACGAACAGCAAAAACAAAACTGCCTTAGTGGAGGTCATAATACTTTTTACACAGTAGGCCGTATGATGCAAAAATAAGAAATTCAAAGTATGTTCTAGTTCCCTCTCCTTTTCACCCCATCAGATCAGTTAGTCAGCCGCTACAGATCTGACATACTCTGATTTGATCAAATCTTCCCTTTTGGACTTTGTGGTAGAATGATGGTCTTTCTATACAAGCTTCACTTGCCTTTCCATAACATGTAACTCATAAATAATACATATTCAATCATCAGTAATAGGCAGATAAGGCTTTAGACGTTTCCTTTCCACACTCTTTTTGTTTGCTGTGAAATTAATCATAGATTTTTATCATTCAAACATATTCATCACAGACCGCTCAGTTTCATTATGTGATTACTGACAGAGGGGAGACATTGTTTAAACACACGTCCTGCAGGAAGAGATGTCGCTGCCCGCTGACATGCAGCTGGTTTGGCAGGGAGACTGACTGAAGCTCTGAAACGAGAGATGAGGGACAGAAGTCTGATGCTTAAAGTGGCTTCCACCACAAATCACTGTATAAAATTATTTTAGCAACTTACCCCCTGAACCTGCAAAATAAAGACATCTGAAAGCAGAAAAAAAACCTAAATAATTGATGTCATTAATGAGTTTATACAGCTCTGAGTCTTTTCATATGTCTACAATGTGTTTGGAGGCTCATTGACTGGGCTGCTGATTAAAAAAAAAATCCCCTCCAGACATTTAACCTTTGTTGAAGGAGAAGAAACAATTACATTTACTGAGAAATGTATTAATGGAAAACAAAACCTGCAAGCAGCAATGAAGGCATTATTAAGACACAAATTAGACCTGGAGCTGAATTAGCATGTCTGACCAAGAATAGAATCAGCTAGCTCAAGTCTAATCACAGAGCTGCCTACTGTCAACACACGCTGATTAAATAAATAGACTATTTGATAAGAAAATAGGGGCTAATTCTGGAAAAATTTAGGTAATAAAATGGAAGAAGAACTGCCTTTCTTCTGTAAGTTTTCTTTGATTCATTTAAAAGTCTAAGTTGCAGGCAGAGCAGCTTGCATGCTGTAGGGCCGTACTTAAGGATTGTTACTAGGCTACAAAATTCACTACTATGTTATAGATGCAAACTCTACACTGAGAAAAAGACATGCTTAAAAAACTACAAAACAGAATGAAAGCTGCAAGTTGTGGATTCTGCTGAATACAGTAGTGAGTATTCCACAGAGAGGTAGATGAAACTTTATTTATTTCTTTGAGACAATAAAAATCAATCTCTATCTTAGATAGAAATGAGACTTATGATCGTCATTTTTTCAATTGAAAGCCATAGACACGGTGAGCTCTCAGCAATCCTTTATTGTTACTTGGAGCTCTCGGCTTCCATCAGAATAATGTCTAACGGTAAAAGAATCAGTTGGGATATTGTGGGCCTTTGTGAAGGGTTACAGTTTATTCTTAGATGGACAAGTATGTCACGAATGGCCAGATTTTTTGGTTTGCATTTTCTTTGATAGTATAAGTTAGTAATCCTGCTTTTTATTGAAAAAAAAAATCATCATAATCATGATAAATCGTGTTCTTTAAGAGGTCTTTTGCATTTTATAAAAGTCATACGCTCATTTTTGATGACTGCAAGGATATGTTCACGGAACCTGTAAATCTGCTGTAGTACTATTACCACAAGCCTTTGGGCTTAAACTAACAAAGACACATTTATAGGTCTATTCAAGATGGGGAATTGCTTCATGGATGTGAACTGTATGATGCTTTCATGAAAATATTGACCAAATTATTTGAGAAATAATTTGGTCAATAAACCCTGATTAAAAAAGTAAGGCAGTTCTGAGCAGCACTTAAAACTAGAAAAGCACTCGGAGAGCAAAGACCTCCGCCAGCACCACAATCCTCAGCCATATTGTGATTTTGACCATAAATATTAGTCCTACCTTTATTTCATGTAAATATTTAGATTCCTTGACCATGAAAACATACCATTAGCAATTGGATTCAAAATGATATAGATTTTAGTTCAGTAGTTATTCACGAAAATTGCATGTTTCGTCATGGAGGATCCAGACGCTGATCCGGATCAACACCAAAATTGAATCTCTTCTTCCTTTTCCCATGCTGAACATTTACTGAAAATTTCATCAAAATCCATCCATTACTTTTTGAGTTATTTTGTTCACAGACAGACAGACAAACAGACTCTCCTGAAAACATAACCTCCTGGTTGAGGTAATAAATGTTTCATTATTATTGTTGTTGTTATTAGTAAAACACGGTGTGGACTAAAGTATAAAACTATACATAGAGTAGGGTGGCATGTCTTTGTAGGCCAACATGATAGTTAACATCACTCTGGTTCTCTCCCCTATAGACACTAAAAGCCTGTGGAAGTTTTCACAGTGTTTAGGATCACAGCTGATAATCAGCTCTGTAGCAAAGAAAATGTCTAAAGCTTTTATTATCTCCGCCAAGGAGGTTATGTTATTGACTGAGTCTGTTTGTTTTTTTGTTTGTTTGTCTGTTAGCAACATAGCTCAAAAAGGTATGGATGGATTTTGATGAAATTTTCAGGAAATGACCGGATTGGGACAAAAAACAAATGATTAGATTTTGGAAGTGATCCTGGATCCAGGAATTTTTTTAAAGGATTCTTTAACATTGCGAGATAGGACCATTTTGGGCATTTGTGTTTATATTTTTTCATTGTCAAGGAATCTAAATATTTAGATGAAATAAAGGTAGGACTAATATTTATGGCGAAAATCAAAACATGGGTGAGGACTTTGTTCCTTGTGATAATCTTAATGAGAAGCCCCTTTTTTGAAAGCTTAAACATAATCGATGAGAGTAAAAGAGATGAGATGAGAGTATATTATTGAGCTACTGTAGAACTACAACATGAGAGTTTGACAGAGAACCACTACAATATTCTAATGTTTAAAGTCTTGTTGTGCGACTTCTTTGAGAGATTCCTCATAATCGAATGACTAGATCAAATTGGTCCTAGCATCTGAGGCAATGATTTGAACTATTATGATTATTTAAAAGCCGTCAAAACCTGCATGTGTTTACCACTAACCTTTCTTCAACCTTATTCCTGCTCCACTTTATAAAACATTTTAAGCTAAAATGACCATATAGCTTATTCATTCAAATGCAGATCTTTTTTTTATCCATGTATTAGAGATAGAAGGGTCACATCACTTGTGTATGTACTGCTTTTACAGATAACCTTTAGTTGCAATTCTTTAATTTGTCTTTTGGTCACAACAGGCTGAACTGACCATGGATACAAAGAATAATCTTGAACATTAGGTGAGGAACTTCTTTAGAAGGAAGATGTTTAGATGATGTTTAGCTTTCCAGGATGAGCAAGCTCCACAAGATAGATCTATGTTGTGACATTTCTTAGATTCCATAGAGAGACAATGTTGTGAAACTGTAGTACTGAAGCACAAGCTGAGCTTTCTGTTTTCATCCCGCATCCAGCTCAACATCACCTTTGTATCCCCTGAGAGAGCCACATCACTTATTAGGAAGAGAGGGTTCATAAATGACAAACGATGAGAGAGAGAGAAAGGCACATTTTCCCAGGAGAGCATCTTTGAATGCACTCGGGAGCATTATGTTCAAGCGCAAGCAGCACGGGCAGTGATACTGCTAAAACGGCAGGAAATCAAAAACAGCACTCCCCCTCAGATAATGTAAAATACCTCTCTGAGTGAAAAGCTTTCTGTGATTCTCTGCTCATATACATGAGACATTTTGCTTCTGATGGAAATCTTAGTCTAATTATTGGTTATAGGGAAAGTTTCATCCCAAACATTACTTATTATAGTAATTGTAGTTTGTCTGGCAATTTGTCTCAAGTGTGTTTGCTCCTGTTATTGCTTTCAAACCACTGACTACTTCGTGCTACACCTAGAGATGAACAGTTTAAAGGCTTTTAGGATGGGATGTAGGCATTCAACTCAATTTGCATTAAAGCTTTTGCAAGGGATCTGTTTTATTACTGCATTTTACCTTAAAATATATATAACAAGCCCAATTAATAGGCTTCACAATGTAAATTCCATAATACAAACACATACAAATTAGCATTTAGGGGTCTTTGTGTTCTCCAAGAAGGCTGAGTGTTTTATTAGTAATGCTGAGGCTATTCCATTAGTGGGATACTGCAATGGGAAATATATGTGGTACCTAGCATTAACAAATGTCAGATTTACATTTATACCACATTTGCATAATAGGATTCTGTTCAGCAGATGCTCAGAGTTAAAAAGGTAAGATGGAAACAATATGTAAATGCTAGAAGAGCTTTTGAGATTGTTTTTTCCTGTAGATGATAGTTCTTTTTCATCTGCTTTTCTCTGCACCATCTCAGCGCTCTTGTTATGCTTTTGTATTGATCAAACACTGCATGTGTGTCTGTGTGTTAGATCTCCATGAAGGAGCACCTGGAGGACAGTCTGATTGAGTGCACCATGCAGGACCTGCTGCGATACGATGACTACAACAATGATGGGCATCTCAGCCTGCACGAGTTCTACACAGCTTTCCGTGAGTCTTCAGTCTATCATTCTAAGTGTCGTGAAACCAACAAAACCGTTCTTGGACTGTGCAGGATGAAATTGAACCATCCAAACCAGTCATAGTGAATTCTACTTTGTTTAGATAAGTTGTCAATAAATCAAAGAGTAGGTAGACTTCACAATTTGTACACAAAGCTGGTTGGTCCACCTGCTGAAGGGCAGTGAGCAACAATTTGTTACTGGTATTGGTGGTGAGAAACAGGGTAATGCTTTAATTTACTTAAAAGAAATTATGTGTTTCCACCAATTTTCAGTTGGTCTTATTATTTTGATGATGTTCTTTAAGGTAAATACTGATTCTAGTATAATTATGGTTTACTCAGGCTTCCTCTGCATTAGCTTCCATTCTACTGTAGTGGCCTTTTTTTTTTGCAATTGACACTCTAACTAGGCAAAAACCTTGATACATTGGAAAATATGCAAAAATAACATCAGAAATTTACCAAATTGAAGTCATATTACTTTGATTATTTCATCAATGTATTGATAAATCTATGGATTTTACAATATTTGTTTTTTGTATTGATAAACCAACCAGTATATTTAGACCTCGATGAGTTTCATGAAGTTTCTGAGCATGGAAACACAATCTGTGGTCCTCAGTGCCTTGTCATTTTTGATATTGATGTTTCATTTTATAAATGTATAGTTCAAATTCAATGTCGATTCCTCTTCTAAGTGAAAAACCAGGGGAAAGAGAAAGAAGTGGGGCAGCAAAGCTTTGTCGTCTTTGTTATAAACATGATGCCTTGCTTGAAATTTTACACTGCATTAAAGTATTATACTGCTTGTGTACAATTGATTTCTATTGCCAATCTGTGCTCTCTTCCCCTTAATGCTGTTATTCCTGACTGTGAAGTTATATGTGAATGCTCTGTTCCAGCCTGTGAACCAAGTCATCTACCATAGGACAGATTGACATACAGGGCTATTTCCAAATTACCACTGCTATTAAAACATGAAAACACACAGCTTACTGCCATCACTTGTATAACCTTCCACCCCACCCTGCCCACTTCCACCCAAACAGACAGCCTCCCCACAGCAGCCATCCAGCTCAAAGTGCTTCATCCAGAGATAAATTGATAATTGCACACTAGTCTGTGTGTCCAGACCCAGCGATGATTACAGCATCTGGTACCGCCATAATAGCCTCTGGGCTTTGGGCTGAGCAGCAGCTGAGCACCAGGTTCCACCTTATTAAGACCAATAATAACAATTACAGCTCTAATGCTACTGTGACATCAAAAACACTGGATGCCATGGTAGGCTACTGCTGCTCTTGTTTAAAACAATTTTTTTCATTTCCATCAAGTCTTTTTTCACAATTTCTCACATCAAACTGAAAAAAAAATAAATCTGAATCTGTAACTGTGGTCAAATCTGATCAAATGCATCAGTTAGTGGTGCCAGGTGGCCATTTCTAGGCTCTACCTTCAGATTGCACAGCTCCATTAAACCCTACCACTAATTTGGCCTCCTGATGACTGGTTTTAGTGGAAACCATCCTGCTATTACTCTGTTACACTCCCCTAATCTTCCAGATGGGCCACCATAACATGAGATTTACCTACATAGCTGCCAACAGGTTTTTGGGTTGTAATTGTCAATGCATTTAATGTTTGACAAGCACTTGAAGGAATGGTCTGGGACCAATAAAACAAGCTATTGATTAGATCAAGCTCAAGGTTAACTGTTGGGCAGCAAAACGCTACACCAAAAGGGAGTAATTATTTTTGAGTGGTGCATCTGGTCTTCTGGATAGTGTGGGATTGTTTAAGTTTTCATGTGTTTGTGAGTACAGGTAAGTCTATGCGTGTGTGTTTGTGTGTGTTTTCCCCTGTGAGTGGTCTGGGAAGCTGAGCAGCCAGAAATCACAGGTGTGTTTAGCAGCGTGGAAATTCAGAAAATGATCATAAGCTTGGAAAATAAAAAGTGAACATTAGACCTAAATGACGTGAGAGGATATCTTTCCCTGGTTGATATTCTTCTCTGTAGCCAGTTGTCTGATCTCCAGCTGACACGATCTCAGGTCAGATTTGGAGACTATATAACTCTGAGTTAAGGTGTGAAGAGTATGTTTTATTATGCTTTTGATCTCATGTTTTGTAGCTCTCCTCTTTTGCCTCTTTTCTCTTGAACTTTGATGTAAGAATCAAATCCCTCAGACTGATTCCTAAGAATACTCTGATTTTTATTGTTCACAATGTGAATGAACCTGATTGTGTTGTTTTGGCTTCTGTGTTGTCTTTGTCTTTTTTGAGATATAAACCTTGATACGTAGAGTTGTGCTCCATTGTTTCCCAAATCATTTTTTTATTCTTATCCTAGCCACAAATTGATCCAAAGAGAATATGCTCTGAGATGATTGCATTCTTATTGATTTTACCTTGGACAATTTCAGCAGGTTGTTTCTTTTACATTTAACTTGGGCTGTCTCCTTGACACCACTGTGAGGTTGATTGTTCTTGTTTGTTTTTCTTTCTCCCACAGAGACTTGTTATTTGTATTAAATGATAATTTAACTTAATAAAAGTGAATGATGTGATCCAAACATAAGAAGATATTTTAGCAAAGCCAATCCATTACTTTTATATCTTAGTCTGATCACTGTTTATTTCATTCAAAAGTTTCTCAATCAATTTAGTAATTTGAGCATGCTGTAGCAGTTTTTTTCCTCTACCTGTATGATCATAATTGAAAGCACTACTAATAAATCACATAATCTGCGACATAGTTGCTCCAGCATTGCCACCAACAGACCTAAGCTTTGTTTACGTGCTCACTTCAGGTAGTAACAATACCACCAGTACCTATTCCTCCACCAGGCCCATTAAAGCTCCCAGCCTTACGACCTGGACTTCTTGGCAGCAAGAGCCAGGGCATCACTCAGGACGTGTTTCATCATAGGACGTGCCATAACGCCTCGGAGAGGCTGGACACTGAACCCCCCTTACAAGTTGACTCTCACTTCCCATGATGTAGATACAACTTTCTATTTCTTACCACATGGCCATCACAGCCCAATCAGTATCACCATTTTTAATAAACCCAGGATCTGCACATGTAAGCTCCAGGTAAAGGCAATGCTGATACTACAAACCCTAGCCCATGGCTCCTATTAAAAATATCATTTTTAAGTATATATAAAAGCTAGGGCTGCTTAGATAAGGCAGAAGTTGACTTAAAAATTTTTTTAATCAGTCTTTACTCATTGATATTTTTTGCCATCTTCATCAAACGAGGTTACTTGTACACTCTTATTGTGTTAATAACTAACGAAGTAAAGCACAGATTTAAGTGTGATGGTTGAAAAATAACTTTTGTCTGAGTAGTTTGTGTCTTTATGTCCTCACTCTTGCAGGTGGTGGATCCTCTTTTAACTCTTCCTTGAGATTTAAAATGATTTTGAGTTGTGCACAATGACTGATATGTCGACAAGGTTGTGCAGCTTATGCATAAGGCACACTGCTGTGCTCACCTCTGTGTCTGCATGCTCCTTTTTGACTCTTCTGATATATACTTTTGGGAATGGCACAGATGGGCTGAACACACTCCCCCATTCTGCCTCTGAACATTTACATGGAATTAGCTGTACTGTAGTTGGCCTCTGTAGCTGCTATGGATTGGATTTCAAATCCTGCTTTCATAACTTGACTTCTATGTCACTCTGATTTGATCCAATATTTTCTAAAGTCTATAGTTTGGGCCTCAAAAGCTGATGAAAGCACCATTTCATTTGTGTGGCCATTAAAGGAGACGTATCATGCTTATTTCTCCTTTTCACTATGCCAGACTAGGATGCCTGTAAAGCATTTCTGCCCTCAGTAGAAGTAATTTAGTTCCTTCATTGCCCCACAATTGCGTTCTCAATATCCTCAGTTAAGGCCATTATCAAGCTCTCATTGAAACGCTCGGATCTCAGGATGACCTACAGTTACCTCGCAACGTCACAGCCCTTTGTGCTCTGATTGGTCAGCTCTGTCAGAGCTTCCGAGAGGGTTGAGCCAGCCTGTCCTTCTTCTTCTACTGTATTTTCTGGCAGGCTCAAAGCAGCGACCGCATATTGAGTCCCCCTACAGGCCAGAGCTGGTAATGAGTGAATGTGAGCTAGGGAGAATATACTGCTGCTGGTGGATGTGTTCCTTGGTGACAGTTTTGTGGCTAACGGACATCACAGAGGAGGAAGTGTTTTATCAGATTACTCCAATAAAAAGAAATGTACCTCGTGTCGTCACGACGATTTAAATCTCGCGGACATCTCACAATGACCTATTTTCAGAGGCATCAAATCTGGTTCTAGGATATCAGAAAAAATACAATATCTCATTTTTTAAAATTAAGGGGTGTAAGGTCTTGTTGTTAAATGTATTATATTATATGTAAGTATTAAATCATGTATCAGCATGATATGTCTCCTTTAAGCAAAGAACAAAAAATTCAGGGGGAGCCTGACTTCTTTTTCTTGTGAGCGGGTTGTAACTCTTCCTTGTGGGGTTCATTTGATTTATTCTTTATCAATATGCAGCATGCCACATATTATAACTTTGATTTTTGATTAAGTAGTCTTGTATAAGAAGTAAGTGGCATCCTCTGAGAGATATATGGTTATGAATTGTTTAATCTGTTGGGCCAGCATTTAAAGAAACAGAAAAATGAGCACAGCTCACATAAGAGGAGTCAGACTCAAACAAGATTTGGTGTTTTTGGTTGATAAATCTTGTAGATGTCAAACTTAAAGACCCAGTTTTCTACATGCAGTTACTTGCTTTATGATCAAAACAGATTTCTATAGTTGTGCCTATTATGCAAATCCCTTCAGTAGTTCCAAGGTTCGGATACTTTAAGAAGGGGAAAGATTACTTCTTGGTCTGTGCTGCTGGTAAAAAAAGAAGCTTCCCTTTGCTGTAGAGCTTATTGCAGAACAGAGATAACAGCATAATGGATTTAAATCAGGGCAGTGGTTTCCTAATGGTGTTGGTTTCATAGGGTCTGTTTCCTTACATTTGTAATGTCAGCACAGTGTGGGTGTGAATCTCTCTACACATGCCCTTTGAATCTGAATTAGAGCTACTGTAATTAAACAATAATGAGTGTGCAGGAATTCGCCTCGTGAACGTTGGCACCGATGCTGCAGCAGAGACAACTCACATTTCCTCTTTGCTAAAAGACACTGGGGCAAGAGGACACGAGCTGATACGTGCGCCGGTTCATTGGGAGATATCAGAGGCCTGCAGATGCAATATATACGGTCACACAAGGTCAGAGCTCCTCTGTGGATACATGTGTAGTATATAAAGCTGCCCCGGGGTGATACATGGACTGCATGTGCATTATGAATGTTGAGTAACCTTTCTAAATGTGCAGGGCGAGGTTTCTGTGCTCCACTTATATGGTTGGCTTTCACACAGTCTGATGAGTTCAAAGCATTCTGTGCAAAAAAACATTTTATTTTTTGTTGAGAACCATGCCTCCTTGTGACTGCAAAGCAGAATGTAAAAACACTGAAAAGCAAAAATAGTTAGAAGGTGGAGGACTGTGCACAGAGCTGACTTGAAGATTGACTTGAAGAAGTTTTTTTTTGTTCTGAACTTAATACCTTTATTGGTTGATGGTATTCAGCTTGTAATATTAAATGATTGGAAAACTAGATGAAAAAATCAAGAAAGAAAGTTACAGTTTACAAATATAATGTAAACACCATTGTGTTTGTACCTCTTATCTGCAAACAGCACTGTTTCATGGAAAAAAGTCATAAATAAAAAATAAGAGGATTCAGCCCCCATACTTCACTAAAATAAGGTGCTTAAGAGTCACTGAGATCCATGAAAAGCTTGAATTTTAAAGTTCACATTTAAAGGTTTGAAAAGTGCTTTGATTTCTGATGAGGTGCTTAACAGTGAAAATGTCAAAGTACTGGTGCATGTTTGGGGAAAATGTGTAATTTAAGGGGATCATGTTTTAAAATATATAAAATAATGTGGACTTTACTTTATTTCAACATTGTTCCATATACTGTTGTGGGAAAAATATCTATTTTTAAGTTGCAGCATACTGTCATTTTTTTAGATAAGGAAGTAAAATAATAATTCCAGGTTCCAATTCCATTTTATCAGCATCTGGTGCCAGTAAGGAGATGGAAAGGCTTAAAACTATGTCTTAAAAATGCTTAAAGGTGCATGAATTTGAACTTGGAATATGCAGTATGTATGGAGTCTGTAAAAGGACATTTGTAAAATTATGCTATTGGATTTCATCAAACATTTTATTCCCTTTTTTTTTTGATGATCTATGTTGGCAACAACAGCACAACAAAATGTGCAAGGTTTGGCATAAAAAACTAACCAAAGGTTCAAAAAAATGATAGAATGGTGCAAGGCTAACATTTTAACAGACCAACGTAGAAGTTGGCATTGCAATGGTTCTCTTGATAAAACAACCTTTAGGTTTTTATATTATTAATCTGTTGGGGGAAAAATGTATAATGAAATTTATGCACTAAATTCATCATGTAGATCTTTACAAATAAGCACAGCTAAATTGATGTGCTTTTGAAGCTTTACTATAGTAATAGTAATAATTCAGATATTTAATGTTGTTGTTTTGTGATAATTAAATTACATAACAACAACAACAATAACTGAACAATAATAGAAATGCTACAATTATGAAATGCAATCCAGACACTGAAAATTAAATTAGAATGATATTAAATAATACTAAAAGACAGTTTATCACACATAATTGAGTTGTAAAATATACTATATCATCCTAATCAATTTTAGAAACACTCAATGTCCTTCTCTAAACATAATTTTAAAGTGATGTATATTAATAATCTCCAGAAAAATGTATACTATGCTATCAGATTCAATTCAGTGTTTAACAATTCACAAAAAGTATGAAACAGTACAAGTACAGCTGGACAGAACAGTGTTGAAAGGCAGCACTTGGGATTTATTATCCAACAAGCTTTTTTGCTCTACTTCCTTTTTGTTCAGCTCGTATTTGAGGGTTTACTTCAGCTCAGAAACAGAGAAGGATACAGGTGGTCATACTTCATGCTTGAGCATGTAGACAAACAGCTTGTATTCTGATGACAGGGTTGCATGGCTAAGTTGATGGGCTGATTTAAAGTTTATAGGGATTAAGTTGAGATTTTAAATGTTTTGCTGTAGACCTTGTTAGTGGACAACAGAATCATTAGTTCTTGAGGTGCAGCACACTGAGCCTGGTCTTGTTTTCATGTATTTGCAAAACAAACAGCTGGTGAGCACCTAATTAGGACCAGGCTAGTTTTTACTTGTTCTCATTGTTCCTCCATATTTCTCCCACATGCAGTCTTTACCCTGCGAGCGCATTCTCTTTATTTTTCACAAAACTCCTCCTCCGCTGTGAGTCTATTTATTTTCCCTGAATCTTGTTATTAGTTGAATTATATGGAGATGTGGGCTGCCCTGGCAGGGCCACTCAGCAGGACAGGCTAATTAATCAAAAGTGAAGAAGCAGAGATGAGGAGAGGAGGCTGGACTTAAAAGAGAGTGGAACATTTTAGAGAGAGATGGGAGAGTATCATGTGGAGATACTAAGAAGTGTGGCTTAAGATAAGAGCCAGCAGTGGAAAAACAGTGAAGAGCTGCCTCTTGCTGTAGAGAAGATAGAGAAGAATCAGAGAAAGGAGCATGAAATAGTTACATAAAATAAAAATACAAATATAGATATGTATAAATCCAAAACTCTCCCCAAACACAAAAAAGCCCCATGTTGTTCTGACTTAATACTTACATAATTTATTCTATTCAGGATAACATTTGAATTGTTACCAGTAAAAATATCCTTCTCTGAACTCAATCCATAGATTTGTGCTACTGAGGGCAACCCTCACAATCTGGACTACAGAAGCTGCCTTTACAATTTTCTCCTTCCAGCCAAATATCTGCCCAGTTCCAGCCAATTACCAGCCACCTTCCATGCACCTCTCTGGTGTCATAATTGTAGTGGTATCAGACATGATTTAGAAATAACCTGTTGATAAGTGAATGTTTATTTTAGACACCATTACCACATCATTACACTGACGTCTAAAAGTGTGGGCATAAAGGCTCTGTGCAATTACAGAAGGATAAATAATCAATACATCACATGAGCTTTATATGACAATGAAATGTCATATAAAGTATTAGAGAAGAACGTTAACAGTGCATTTTCTTTTGATTTATTGTGGAAAGAGAGGCATTTTTAAGCCAAATGATCAGATCAGCCCCCATAACCACTCTTACTCTTTCCGGGTGTGTTTATTCATCGCTATATGTTAACCTCATCATCACAGGGGATGTCGCTACAGCCCTGAGGGTTTGCAGGTCATAGCCTTTCCTGTCATGGACAAGCCAAAGCTCTGTCAAGGAAAGTGAGGAAAATTTAAGTGTCTTCTGTAAACTTTTGAAATGTTCTTCCAGTGCCTATGTTTCTGTTTTTACTTTTCCTGTGAAAGTAATTCCTCTAAATATCTTTAAATTATTTTTAATTCTAAACCTTTAAATTAAATTGTTCATGTCTGCGCACAATGATAAATAAATTTAAAAAACACCTTCAATAATCCACAAAGCGAAAAACAAACCTATGATCCCATTTATAATTGATGCTGATTGTTTACCTCGTATTTTCAAAGGGTTAAATTAGGTTGTTGTTGTGGGGGGGTTTTTTGAATAGCATTGCTGGAAGGCAAAGCATTGCATCTCCAAAATCACAATGTTTCAGGAAATCAATATAAGGGCTACTTTTAAATTAATAAATCTCTACTATCGTAACTAGCAGTTGGTGTAGATAAATTTAGCTGCCTTTAAACACATCAAAACATGGAAGGAAATGAACAGTACATCATATATCAGTGCCAAAGCAGAGACCTTGTAGTATCATTTGGAGAGGTCGATCTGTGTTGTGCTACTACTGCCACAGCTCCCTTCCTCACTTTCCCTCCTGCTTTACAGCGGAGGAAACATTTAAAAGGGAAATCATCACTTTTTTATCGAGTCTTGCTTACATCCTGTACTTCTGTGTTGCTAAATGTATTTAGATTTAATAGTTAAAAAAAGATACTGTTGTAACTAATGGTAGATCCACAATAAACCAAATCAAATCAATTACAGATATTTTGTTTAATCTGCCAAAAAGTACAAGATTAGTACTAACAACACAGGAAACCTTACAAGACAGCATAAAGAATGATACACTTGGAGTCAGTGGCAGGCACAATGCTGGCTTCAAATGCTTATCTAATCCTAGATAAAAGTTCCCAGTTTAAAGATTGCATATTTTCATGCATTTTCCTAGATGTACTCAGAACATGTTTTCTTCCAAACATTCCTCTCAGACATGAGATTGTGGAATGCTTATAAACCCCTCTGTTTCAGCCCTGCTCAGAACAGACCCTTAAGGTGTCAACCCTCATGAGCTGTGTCTGATCATGTCCCTTTCAAGAGATGGATGTGGCTTGTCTTTCCAGCACTGTGCTGAAAAAAAATGTTGAAATGGAATTTAAAAGGAAGAACAGACTGGTTTATATCATTGATCAGAATGCTTGCAGGAAAAAGTATTTTGGGCTTAAAATATTCTGAAATAGACCTCCAAACTCCTCTTAACTGATGGCTACCATCATGAAACAAAATTTATGTAATACTGCTTTTCTCTATCAGAAACTACTGGCTGTAGACAAAAAAAATGTTTAGATGGAACAAAATGTTCTGCTCTGCAACATTCAAATTTGTCCTAAAACGAGAATGAAAAATAAGTGTGATAAAACTGAGATAACGATCCTCCATTGTTACATGATCTGTTTCTGTATCCTTCACCACTTTTACATTATTTTAATCCAAAAGGGGAGCTTCCACTGTGCATTTCATTTCCTGTATTTAATGGGAGTTTCAGTGTTAAAGGAAACTGTGTGGTGCTGTGTGTAGAATAACACATATTTATTTTAAACTATATGACAGTTTAAGTCTCTAACATGCACTGATGCTCTATCATAGTCCCCTTCCTGCTAGGCCTTGTTTCCACCCCTCATATGTATCCAGTGAGGCTTTCAAAGTCGTGATGCCTCAGCAGCAAGATGGTATCTTTTTGTTGCTGCCTGGCAGCTCCTGACAGGGTTTGATCTTTCACGTTTCTCAAGTTTTCCCTTAATCTGCACAAATGATCTTGCTGAGATCAGATATCAGTTTTACAACAGGAGCCTGTTGTTCTCTGACAGCTGAGTGGGTGAGAGACCTCCAGCTAAGCTCTTAACAACAAAGTGACTTTGAACCGGAGGTCTTGGAGGTTCCCTCTGCGCCCACACAATAACTCACCCTCTAATGTCTCCTTCTATGCTGCTATCTATTGTTTCCTGTCCATAATATCAGCACAATCTACTTGTGTGCTCTCCATCACTCCTCCCTTTGTCTTAAACTTCTTTTAAACTATCATCTCTCTGCATCTCTTTGCCCTTACTTTTTCTTTTTTACTTTCCTGTCCAAGCCCTGCTCGCATTCCTCGCCAGTGTCTAATGCCTCATTACTGCCCTACGGACCTTTACACGTAATTGCTGGTCTGTGTTAAGGGGTTTTCTGGCAACCAACCGAGTGTGCTGTCTGGTCCTGGGTAATTACCCAGAGTCAGGTAGCTACAGTAATAGGTAAGAGACTGTTGAGGCCTTGATCACACTTCTTCTATGCAGCACTCATTGTTTTTTCTTTACAAAATGAAGCCCATATGGTAAGGTGTGTGTCTGCTGTTGTTAATTAATTTGTCAAATCCCATGTGAAGGTGTTTGTTCAACTCATCAGCCATAAAAACAACTTTTTTAAAGCATCCTCTAAACAAAAAAGTTTCTTTCAAATTTTAATTCTTAGAAGCATTCAAAGCGGAGATGCATTTTTTTTTTCAAATTGCTACCTAAAGACATTGTCATTGTGTAGAAGAGGGAGGTTTGCTGTCATTGTGTGAATCATAGATGCAATAATTCAAATTTTTACCTCCGCCAAGGAGGATATGTTTTCAGGAGAGTTTGTTTGTCCGTCTGTCTGTCTGTCTGTCCGTCTGTGAACAAAATAACCCAAAAAGTAATGGATGGATTTTGATGAAATTTTCAGAGAATGTTCAGCATGGGAAAAGGGAGAACTGATTTGATTTTGGTGTTGATCCGGATCAGTGTCTGGCCACCATGGCGAAAAATGTGATTTCTGTGAATAACTACTGAACTAAAATAGATATCATTATGCATCCAATTGCTAATGGTATGTTTTTATGGTCAAGGAACCTAAATATTGACATGAAATAAAGGTAGGACTAATATTTATGGTCAAAATCACAATATGGCTGAGGACTGCACACAATATGTGCTTTTCTAGTTAGGAAATTAAATGCAAGCCTTGTTGGTCACTCCTTCAAAAACGTTTTGAAATGACTGTTGTGAAGTCATTATTAAACACTGTAGTGTGCTTGTGTTGTCATTGACATTAAACTTAGTGCCAAGCAGATTCACCCCTCAGACTGAAACAGGGAAAATAAAGCACTGTTAGGGTATTGCTACGCTGTGCTGGCAGGTCAGAGTTCAGATATGTTATGCCTGTTTTGCTGCCTACACAGACTCTTGTCACTCTGTACACTGAAGCTTTAGTCAGATTCTGTAAACAGAGATCACACCCAACCAAAAGACAATTTCTGAGTATACAACCAACATCTAGAACACTACCTCCACATGTATGCACCCCTGATGTCAGCTGCAACCTGCTGACAACTAACCCTTCTCAGTAATGCACACATCATCTGTTAGACCATGCCATTGTCCGTTTGAATCTTCTTGGCAACCCAAACACGTCCTATTTTACTTACATTTGAGCCCATGTTATTATTAAACCCTCCATATCAGCCACTTAATATTCAATACATCTCGCTAACATGTAACCTATTGACCAAGCACCCAATTATATTTTGGTTCTGCATAATTACCCCACACAAACAGGCACTCATTCACTCACTTGTGCTCCCATGCATATGCATTTCACATGGAGTCAGGCTCATTTACTTACACAACAGCTCACAGTCCATGGTCAATCGGTGTGCTCTGAATACAACAGCAAAAGATGCCCAGTATGTAACCATGGCAACTGCAGCTGTGGTTTAATGTCCAAATCATTTATTTAGCACAGCATTTAGCTGTTGCCACAGATTCCCCGCAGGGCAGGTTAATACAGAGAGATATGAACCAGGCACGTGGACAATTAAGGGTGTGTCTTTTCACTGTGAGATAAAGGACTGAAAAATTATGAATGTAAATAATGGAGCGAGGATCAAGTTTTTAGAAGTGACATCAGAGCTGAAGAAAAATTAGAATGTGGAACAAAAGAAGAAAACTGAGCTGTGACTTTTAAGGCTGTCCATACAGAGAAGAAGTCATTTCCAGCATCTAATGAACAAGCTTGAGAGCTGACCTTCCAGGATATCTGAAGACAGTGTGCTATTGATTTATTTCACAACTGTACAATTGCACTTATTACTGTGAACAGTGCCAGAGATTCAAAGACACAACTTTAGTGAAACCAGATGCTCAGCTTTGAAAACTCCTTCAAGGCATAGATGTGATTGCAAAGAATCAAAGTAATAAGTAAAATAAAAAGACTGAAATCACAAAACCTTATTCATATATATTGACTGTTAATGATCACACTGGGAAGCCCTTTTTGAAAGGTTTTTACAAGTCCCAAATGTCCTCAGAATTTAGTGTATTAAGAGTTACATGAACAAAATACACCCAGATATTCATTTTTTTCTTCTCACACACCGTCTTTTCCCGCCCTGCTCAAAATGGATTGTTGTACTATAAATCCACATTTAGACGCATCTGATTCACATCCTAAGAAGTGGATGTGGCGTTGTCTTTCCAGCACTGTGCTTGCATGTTTACTGTGGCTGCACAGACATGCCTGGTTGTATTCCTTTCAACAAACACCTGGCTCCGTAATTCTGTAATGACATTAAGGGTTAACTTTTTAGATGATCTGTTTAAACACACTTTTCACCAAAGATGGATCAAGCAACAGAGACTGAGGTTGGATTTTTCCCTTGGTTGGGGGGATGTGTATTTTAAATAACGTGGCAACTTATAAGTCATTACTCTATAACAATCTACCTGACACAAACTTTAATTTTTGCAGTCATGGGGCTTCTTGGAGACCCTCTGGTTCAAAACAAATATGATGTAAGAAAAACAACCTTAAAGAAGGATTTGATATCATTTCTTTCATTCAACCAAGTCATCGGGAAAAAATATGGTAACACTTTCTTTGAAGCCCACATTTATAATGCATTATAGCGGCATCCATAATACATTATAATGCATTCATAATGTCTCATAACTACACTTATAAGCACACATAATGCTTATATATCAACGGTCATAAAACATTATAATGTCATTTATAATGAATTATAATGATTTGTTCCATGGATGCTCATGAATACTCATGAACACTACATCCGTAATGCTTTATGAAGTATGAAGCCCCGACCATCACAATGCATTAAGAGGGCATTCATAATGCTTCATAACTACACTCATAATGCTTTATGATGCACTTTATCAACAGTCATAAAACATTATGATATCACTTACATATAGTTATCACATAAAATATTATATATGATGTTTTATGACTGTTGATATAAAGTATCATGAAGCGTTATGTAAATGGAATGGTAAATGGACTTGAGCCTATAAAGCGCTTTTCTAGTCTTTTGACTACTTAAAACTGCTTTACACTGCAGGTCACACCTACCCATTCACACCCATTCGCTCTCACATTCACTCACTGATGGTTCTGAGTTTCTATGTTAATTATCCATCAGTATTTCTAACACATTCATGCCCTTTCATGCCCATTTACACGCCACTGGTGCAGCAGTGGGAGCAACTTGGGGTTAAGTGTCTTGCCCAAGGACACAACGCCATATGTCGCCTGGAGCTGGGCTTGAACCTGCAACCTCCGTATCACTGACCAAGCGCACTATCCAACTGCGCCAACGACGCCCGATGTCTGCTTATAAGTGGAGTTATGAGGCATTATGAATGCGTTATAGTGCATTATAAATGTGGGCTTCATAGAAAGTGTTGCTAAAATTATGATAAGATTTTTTTAAAAATGGTAGAAAGAGAATAACGAGAAATCACTGAACGGACCTGCATGATCCAGTAATGTGAAATAAATAAATACTTAAATATACACACGTGCAACCTTTATCAAAATGATGGTGACTGACTTCTTTATTCTTCTATATTAAGAACAAGAGACATTAATGTACTCACTTTCTCTTCAAAACATTCTTATTTGCTGTATCGGTCACACTTAAACGACACAAAGCAAAACATAATAATAAAAATTCAATAATATCACCATTAGTTTCCATTAGAAAACTCAATGACCCTCACATTTCTTTTCATTACTCATGGCACTCTGCTGTCATTTAGCACATACTGTACCTTACACTCGGGGTCAGCCGTGTGACAGGGAGAAAACAGCCATTATACGTTGAGGACTTTCAGTCAAGGTTTTCCCTGATAAGAATAAATGTGCAGAACACTGAAGAATAGAAAGTGGCAAAGGTAAAAATCCTCTTTAACTGGAATCAAAAAGAAATGCTCATCCCAGCGCATGGACGTTTTTTTTTTTCCTTGTTAGACCAAAAATGGGGAAGGGAGTCAAAATTTGTGAACAGTGCTCATTGCAGTGTCATTGCAGTGGCAGTATGTAACTCCACACAATTATCACTCCAAACGTTAAATACAAGCACACACACATTCTTATCTCTCCACCTTCCAACTCAATCAGTAACTCACTCAGAGCAGACTTCTGTGTCTTGTTTACACCCTGTTGTGCATACCCTTCTGCGGAGGATGATGCCCATATTGGCAAAAATTAAGCAGCTCTATCACTTCACCAACAAGACTTGTACAAGTTTTATCAGAGGATAATTTGCATCTTTAAAGGGACTGTGAGGAGTTTCTAAGTAATTGCAAAAAACTTTCACTTTTAGACATATGCCTGATCGAAATACACACTTTAAGATGAGTTTTATAGCATCAAGATAGGTTATCTATAAATGCTATTTCTTAGCTTCTTGGTCGGGTCGGACAGGACAGGGCTGGACTGGACTGGACGAAGTCGGAATTTCCTACTGGGAACTCGGTGAAACTTCGTCACCCCCGAGTTGACAATCAAAGATGGATGCCCCCAGTGTGAACAGTTATTTAGCTCCTGTAATAATCAATTTATTTGCACTTCTGACTGGGGTGTGTTGCTCTAGATCAGCTTTATACATAGTATTGTTAGACTTATATTTACAAAAATGCTGACATAGTGATAATCACATTCTTCATGTGATATTTGTGAACAACAACGCAGGGCATGCTAACAACAGCTAACAATAGCCTGGTAGATCGGCATGTATTTTTTCAGACTTCAACTGGAGCGCCGATAAGTCGAAGATGATGTCACTCCCAGTTCCGAGGTTACAGGAACGCAGCATTACGACAGTTGCCGTGCGTGCTCACGGGTAGCAGAGTCTTTGTGTCGCCGGTAATAGGTTCTCCTCACAGTCCCTTTAAATTGTGTTGAATTACACCTTCCACTCTTAAGCTTTGTTTGTAGCAAATATCACTCATTCATCTGAAAATAGTATGTGCTTAAGAGTTCATGATTTTTAGTTTGTCAATAATTTATTTGGTATTCTATTTGAGTTGCATAACAAGAAACTAAGTCACCCAATTGCAATTCTTTCACTTCTCCCTTTGCAGCTGAACTAAATCAAATAGAGTGTGACATATTGCATTTTTTAGGAGATAGTAATTGCAGTTTTATTTTATTCAGAACAAGCAAGCCTGCTCTATTGCTTGTGCTACACTATTGAAGTTTCTGTCTGAACTTGAGCACAACAGCCAGATGATTCAAAAGAGACATGAACTCTGAGGGTAAGCGAAGTTAAATTTAGGAGGAGTAGTACATTAATAAATAAAGCAGATGAGGCAAGTTGGTAGAAAGTCAGTATAACCAGAATCCAAATTATACGGTGAGTGAAGTGAAATGCAGATGGATGATGTGCAGAACTGTAAGACTTGCAGGCATATTAAAAAAGAATATACATTTTAAAAATTAGTTCATCTGAGGATACTGTTATACTGCTTCTGCAATTTTGATAATCATTTCTAAACTTGGCAGCATCACATTGAGTTCTGATACCTCACATTACTGTTGTTTTGATAACTGTGTAGTCATTTACAGGATCATATTTGTAAGTTTACTGGCTATAGCCTAAGTAAGACTACTTTATGGTATGTTATATTTGATCTCACAAGTCATGTTCAAGTTGTAAGTTAGGGTGTTTTCACACCTACAGTGTTAGGTCGACCTAAATTTAGATCGACCTATATTTGGTCCTGTTTGGGTTGGTGTGAAACCAAAATCGCACTCTGGTGCGCACCAAACTGGTGCGGCCAGAGGAGGTGATCTCGGTTCGGCTCCGGCCGAACTCTGGTGCGCACCAGCTGTGGTGTGAAAGCAGCCGCACCCTGGTGCGATGCAACTGTCAGGCGAACTCGGCGAGAGTGACATTAGAGGGCTCCCGTAGTTGGCTGAGCGATGCATTGTGGGTTGACCTGGGACATTTCACAACAAAGTAGACAAAGAACAACAGGGGGATATTCCACTAAGCTGGCTACAAAATGCTGGGCTTTCGCCGGTAAACGTGGCTTGAATAAGCGGCAACTTTAATCTCAGCTGCGAGTAGTTCCACTAACGAGGCTCGGCTGATTTTCAGAGACGCTTATTCAAGCTGCGGCCGAGCGCGCGTCCGGGGCAGAGAGAAAGCCCTGACGTATCGATTGTCGAAAACAATATAGAAATTAATTAGAAGCGTTATTAAGACTCGGTGTAGGCCTATTTGACTCTCCATCATCTCTGGTTCAAGCAAACGGTACTCTCAGCGCTTCCAGATTCCAACTGAAAGTATAACGCTGCACACGCTTTAGCCCTTGTCGTCATGGAAACATGACGCTCTCAAAATACTGCGGCGTTTGGTCCCGAGTGACAAAAAGCAAATGTGAAAGAAACCGCACGAACTGCAAAATGGCAACAAAGTATCATTTTAACATTCCAAGCCGCACCAGGGTGCGCATTATCAGGTGTGAAAACACTCTTAGATGTCACTGAAGGAGCCTCTTTTGGTTTGAATTTTTGACTGGGAAGTCGGATTCAGATACCTTGATTTCACTACCCTGTTATGGGATTGAGGTAAATGGAACATACTGTCAAGTCCATAAGCAGCTTTTTTTGTATGTACAGGACCAGCCTTGATGGAAGAATGAAATTACATTTACTGTTGGCTTTTAGTGTAACCTTCCCTTTGTAGTGATCATCACATAAGTTTGAAGGACCTCTGCATCATCCTTTTATTCAGGGAAATATTACCATTAAGACATTAAAAATCTGGATTGGAGTTGTGTGCCATCAACAGCAGCTCTGAACCTGCAACATTTCATACTAAAACAGACCAGTTAGAACCCAGACAAACTAAGATGGATCATGCTGAATACTTCATCAGTTCCACGTGCTAGGGTGCATCTTAGATCAAAATATTCAGCTGGGAGTGACTATGTGCATTGGAGTAACCTAACAAAGTGAGAAGAAAAAAAATACGAAAAGGCAGGGCTCCAATATAGGGTGGAGAAAATGTCAGAAGTGTAGCTTTAAAGTAAATGGAATTGTGAAAAAGGTTATTACAGTGGTGTGTTTGTGCGTGAGTATTGTTATAGTTCCCCAAGCAAACAAGGGGTAGATAGGTTATACAGTAAATACCAGAGGTGTGGACTCGAGTCATGTGACTAAGGGCGTTTTCTCATTAGGCCCACTTGTTTCGAACCGTACTGCGGCACGGTTCGCCCCCCTCCCCCTCCACCGCTGGCTTGCATTCACACTTGCAACATTGAACCGTGCCCAGGCCCACTTGTGTATTTACTTAGTTTGAAACAGCAGGGGGCGATAAGCACGTAATTGGTTGCCAAACCTGCTACAGAGGAGAACGAAGAAGAGGCTACCATGGTAACCATTTCCTACACCAAACAACCAATGTTTACTTTTCACTCTCTTCTACATTTTCCTTCAAGTGTGTTTCTTTATTGTGTTTGAGACGGCATCAGCGACCTTCTGGACCCTCGTAAATCATCGTAATCCTCAACCAGAATAAACAAATCGACAAATTGAGTAAGCAAAAGATTCAACCGCAGGATTAACAGGAAGTAATGCATCAAAAGTAGATCAGTTCGGACCACTTTGTTTCACACCAGTGAAACTGCACCAAATGCAGGGAGATGGAGCGGATCGATACCACCCCTTCATGGAGGTCTCGGACCGGCTGATTTGGTGGGCACCAAAGTGCGGTGTTTGCATTCACATTGACACTAACATACCAAACCCTGGCCCAAAACTTCTTTGGTGCGCACTAAATATGGTTGGTGTGAATACGTCCTTAGACTTGAGTCAGACTCAAGTCACAATTTTGATGGCTTTGGACTTGACTTGACAATATCATCAAAGACTTGCAACACGACTTGGACTTTGACATCAGTGACTTGGGACTTGACTCTGACTTTGGTCTGATGACTTGAAAATACTTGAAATCTTCAGTAAGACTGTTGAATAAAATGTGCCCTCATTCAAAGTATTCGACTAAGTGACTGATTTTGTCATTTCCAGCAAAACAGTATTTTTTCTCACAGGCTCTGCCTCATTGAATGCATCTGTTAACATCCAATCAGGGTTAAGAAGAATAAACAAAGAGGGTGTGGATTACACAGTTACTTTCCTTGAGCGCAAGACTGCAGGAGTGCGGGAACAACCTAGAAATGCGGAACCATGCTACCGAGGATAATTTCATTTGCATTCACAAACTACAATGTCAAAAAAAAAAAAAAAGAATTGCCGTTTGCAAAACCTGCAGCGTGAGAATAACTGACGGAGAGGCGACGACGTTGAACTTTGTTCGGCACCTGAACAAACAAACCTGCACAAAGAAAGGTCAGTTGGTCTGGTACCTGTTGTGAGATCCTTTTGGGTAACTTTAGCTTAGCATCCGTTATATGCAACAACGGTATATGTTTGCTCGTAAACTCACCGTGACTAAAACCTAAAACTGACGTTAGCTAAAAAATAATTGTAAAGTTAAGGCCCAGGGTGACCAAGTATCCTGTTATCCCATGACATGTCCTGTTTTCATGTCCTGCCCTGACTGTCCTGGTTGTTTTTTATAACGTGATGAACTCTCCTGATTTTTATTGTTTTTTTTACTTGGTCAACGGTGCTTATGACTTGGAAGGACTTGGAAATTTTAAACCTATGACTTCAGACTTGACTTGACTTGTCTTGTCTTTACTTGAGACTCGACTTGGACTTGCACGTCTTTACTTGAGACTTGACTCAAGACTTGGGTTTAAAGACTTGAGACTTGCAAAACAGTGACTTTCTCCCACCTCTGGTAAATACAAGAGTAAACTTGATTTGTTGCTTTGGTCAAAGTGACATTGACGAGCGTTGTAACTACGTCTTGAGCTGAAAACTTGAATATCTCTTTTTTTCATTCACACCTAACAATACTGTGAAAACATTTCCCAGCTGGCAGGCACACAACACCTTAAGAAAACAATGTTTTTTTTGCTGTGACAGCTTTCTGGCACTGCTTTCAGTGTGATTTAGCTCTCAGATTCACATTTTCTCTGCAGTTATTGTTGTGTTGCTACCAGACCTGCCCTCTCTTTAAATATGGGAGTTAGTCAGTCTTAAATTGATGAGGGTGGAATTCCTCCAAAAGCTGAACTTTAAGTGCAGAATAAAAGATAAGAGAGGCATTCTTGGTGTTTTTGCATTAGATTTTACTGAAAATATGTACTGTCAGTGCAACACATTGTATTTATGGATAAAGACTGTAGAACAGGAGCAAACACAGTGCCCATGAGCACCTGCAGAGCATGGAGCCTCTGAGGTGCCTGCAGGAGACATCCAAAAACAGCACAATAAATCATGGTTAAATCAGTACCATAAACATGTGCATACATTTTAAAACTGTCTTTTTTCTTTCAAACTTTGTCCTGTGAGGGGATAAAGTTTACATGGATGTGCTGACGCCACAACTGTATCACCACTGTGAGCAGTCAGAGTGCTTAAACAGACAACTGTACAAAACAAAAAACACATCAGTTGTTTAACAGGTGAATAAATTATTAAAGATGCATCTAAGTTTAATGTTCTCATAGCATCACTTCCATCAAGGAGGTTCTGTTTTGCCTGTAGTTGTTCATTGTTTGTTTGACCGATATCCTGCAAACTAATACACAGAATTCAATGATATTTTCAGGGAAAATTGGTCACAGCACATGGAAGAAGGAGTTTGATTGTGTTGATGATCAAATGCACATCTAGATTTTTTTTAACATGGTAAGATAGGGCAGTTTTTCACATTTTTGCTAATAACTTGGTAAGCTCTCAGCAGATAAGGGACAATGGATTTGATTTTGTTGATGATCCGGATCAAGGATAATTTCAATGGTTTTTAAACAGAAGAACAGGCTCTTTTTGACATTTTTAATAACAGCTCAACCCAAAAATGTTGCAAATGCCTTTGTGGAAGTTTGGGCTCCCAGAGCACTTGTAGTTCATTCATTCTTATCATAATCATTTAAAGCAGTGATTCCCAAACTGTGGTACATGTAACCCCAGGGGTACGCAAAGTGATGTAGGAGGTAAGCGAATACCTGTCAGGTTTAAACAGCTAAGTTCAACCTGGCAGATGTTTGTATTGTGAGTTTTGATGAAGGCCTTAAGTGTTGGCAGAGGCTGGAGGCTGGATTGGTGAGGCATCTTGGAGAAGTAAATCCATCACAAATTTTCTAAGATTCTTGTGTTAACATAAGATCAGTCAGACATCCTTCTCAATAAAGCTGTGGGGAGTTTGTACTTTACAGTTTCAAATTCATTAATGAATATGTAAAATGTGGTTTTCTATTTTCAAAAGTGAACTGGTGTTGCCCACTGAAAATGCTGGTAACTAAATCTATTTGCTGAGTATAGAAGAGTATTAGGGCTATTTTAGATGAAAAAAAAATTGTGGAGGTCGAGATTAAAGTCCTAATGACGAGAATAAATCCAATTTTTGAGAAAAAAACTGAAATGACGAGATCAAAATGGAAATGTCGACAATAAAGTTGAAATACAGTTTCATGATAAAAGTCAAAATGATGAGATTAAGCTTAAAATGTTGAACACAAAAAGTGGACAGTCAAGAATACAGTCGCCATACAATGTATTTCGACTTTATTCTCGACATGTCAGCTTTTTCTTCTTGACATTTCAACCTTTTTCTTGACATTTCCACTTTTATCACAAAATTCTATTTTGACTTTATTGTCGTCATTTCAACTTTAATCCAAAATCTCGACTATAATCTCGGCTTCCATCTGACATGACCCTAATACTCTTCCATAAGTGAGAAATAATTCACTCTATTAAGAGCTTTTATTTTTATGTTATGCATATCAAATGTGGGAGATGGTGGCAGCAGGCTTGCAGACACATTTCTCATTCTAGCTGCTATAAGTCTGTAAGAGTAGGGGGTACTTTGCGGGGGGTCAAGTGTCTGAGGGGGTACTGGCTGTGAAAAGTTTGGGAACCACTGATTTAAAGGGAAAAATTACATAGTATGTCATTGTGTGTGTAAACTCCTTATGTATACAGTTTGAAACATTTCAGGATAAAATATTCAAATTTATATTACTCAAATTTCCATTTCTTATACATTTCATTTCCTGGGTTTGTCTTTGGCTCAAAAAGATTGATGATCCCTGCTTTAGTAAATACACTGTGGATATGTTAGCCATAGCCTAAGAAGTACAAACTGCACTTATAGCTCATGTGACTGTATGACTCACTGCGGGTGAGTTAAGGCTCCTCTAAGTGCAGATCATGTTGTAATGGGATAAAAACACACCAGAGAAAATCTCATATTACATCTACAACATCATGTAAAGATCATTAGGACATGACTCCTCATTTGTGACACACTCACTGTTCTACCCGACATCTAATATCTCTCATAATTACACATGCTGAATAATCTCGCCCAGCCATCCCCTCATCCTTGCTCCTCCATTTCCCCTCATCTATCTGTCCTTCCTTCATTACCAGCACTTTAATTCCATCTTTACGTCTCTAATTAGCCATAGAGATGGAAATCCATGCTTCAGAGGGACTCCAGGGGCTTTGCTTTGACCTATTACCCTTTCCAACATTTATTCCTCGTCCCTCCCATCTCTTTGCAACTTTCTTATTTCTATTTCTCCCCTCCCGCTTTCTTTTGCAACCGATCGGTCCCGAGGGCGGCGAGTAGGTTCCAGCTCGCTATAATTCACAGGCAGCAACCCCCAGGCTGTTAGTGGCACAGCATGTGGTCTGCTTTTATCTCTCTCCTCTAACTCCCTCTCTGGTGAGGAAATAATTCATTATCATGCCTCCATTGATTTGCTCTTTCTCTTAGCTCTTTGGTGGAACAATCCCCCTTTTCTCCTCACTTCTTCTTGTTTTAACGCCTCTCTGCTGTTTCAAACAAGCCTGTGTGTCCAAGTGTGGGGATATGTGGTTGGCTCCATGCTAGTGTGCTCCAGTATGGGAATGCTGCTTTCCCTCATTTTTCTCCTCTCATCTACTCCACGAAATCCCCTCCAGCATCCACCTTCATCAGCTTTGAAATCAGAACAAAGGACATAAACATGGCAGAAAATGGAGAGACAGAGAAATAGGGACCTTCTTGTTGGATAAAAAAGGATACAGTCACAGATTCGTTGAACACAAAACCCAACAAGGTTAGAACACAGCCATGTAATCCGTCACAGCTGGAAAACCCCAGTTTGATAAGGGTGGATAAAACTAAGGGAGGGCAGCCCCCACATCACAAAGCTAGATGAAAATGTAAACTTAAAACATGGCAAGGATTGTTGTTCGGAGACAAGAGGGGAGGTGAAATCTATTCTATCCGAGTGCTGCAGATGTAGCAGCCTCCAGCCAAAAATGTCTATTTCACAAAGCTAAACAATCGCCTAAGGGCGTTAAGTTCATTTACCTCTGTATTCAAAAATGATCAAATGCTTCTGATCAAAAAAAGGAGCTGCTACAAGAAAATGTGTTTATCCAAAAAGAAAGACAGCAATAGAATTTGATGTTTGAGGTGTAGGCTAGTAATATTAAAAGGGAAAACTTGAGAGCATTGGTGGATACAGAGAGGCAGGTGGTTACAAAAAGGGGTCATGCATCCAGAAGAAAAGGTAGGAGAGCATGAAGGATCTATGGGTGCCTGGTAGCTTCTGTACTGCTTCACTCTAACATAAAATATATTGAAAATATAATTTGGTTCGATGCTCATCTTTATTTAGCCCTGACAAAGCGCGAGAGTAAATATGTCAAACTACACTCTTTGTAAGAATTAAATATATTCCTTTGATAAATAATTGTTAGGGAATTCAAAAATACTTAGTTCTGAGTATATAGTAAAATGACTGGAGGAGGGGCATTAAGGAAGAAAGAGGGCTGCTTCTAACACCAAGGGAAGACAGCAGAGGAGAAAGATGGGAAAGCAGCTGCTTCACCAAGTATGCCTCAAACTCGGTAAACAAGATTCTAAAGTTCATATATCCAAACTTTTTTCAGGTTGGTTTATCATTTTATCATTTTATTTTATTTCAAACTTGAATGCAAAACATAAAACACACGTTTACATTTATACATATAGAACAAGATGGAATAAAATGGTCATGGTCCATTAACCCTTCAAAACCAAATTCTGTTCAAAAGGGTGTAGGAAGAAGTGAAAAAAGCATATCTAGACCCAATCCTTATTCCTTTAAAATCTATTGCTTAAATTCACCCTTAAGCACTGTTTAGGTCATAGCCAATAATTCTGTTAGCAACAAAAACCAACAAAATCAGACAAATAACAGAATAAACCCCAAAATTCAATTGGTACCCATATGAAAGTCTCTCTAACCCCGGGAAACATATAAAATAATGTAATCTTCACCTGAGGATATACAATTCTACTTGATCATTTTAATTATTTATAGCTTGAACAAAGTACTCTGAATTACTGAATTGGTGGGATACATTATGTAGTTCTTAAAGGAGACATATCATGCTTGTTTCTCCTTTTACTATGCCAGACTAGGATGTCTGTAAAGCATTTCTGCCCTCAGCACAAGTCATTTAGTTCCTTCATTGCCCCACAATAGCGTTCTCAAAATCCTCATTTTAGGCCATTTAACAAGGTCTTGTTGAAATGCTCAGATCTGAGGATGACCTAAAGTTACCTCGCAACGTCACAGCCCTTTGTGCTCTGATTGGTCAGTTCTATCGGGGGTTGAGCCAGCCTGTCCTTCTTCTTCTACTGTATTTTCCAGCAGGATCAAAGCAGCAACCGCGTATTGAGTCCCTCTACAGGCCAGAGCAGGTAATGAGTGAGTGTGAGCTAAGGAAGTATAAACCCCTGCTGGATGGATGTGTTCCTCGGTGACGGTTTTGTGGCTAACGGACATCACAGAGGAGGAAGTGTTTTATCAGATTACTCCAATAAAAAGAAAGGTACCTCGTGACGTCACGACGTTTGAAATCTCGCGGACATCTCGCAATGACCTATTTTCAGAGGCATCAAATCTCATTCTAGGATATCAGAAAAAATACAATATCAAATTTTTTGAAAATTAAGGGGGTGTAAGGTCTTGTTTTCAAATTTATTATATTATATGTAAGTATTAAATCATGCGTCAGCATGATATGTCTCCTTTAAAGAGTTTTAATCAGTATTTATGTGTAGATAGATAGATAGATAGATAGATAGATAGATAGATAGATAGATAGATAGATAGATAGATAGATAGATAGATAGATAGATAGATAGATAGAACCTGAATCGTTAAGCTATGATCAGAAGTTTGTAATGTATTAAATCAATAAAATTCCTGGAACTTAAAAAAAAATTTTTTTAAAAGATAAAAAGCAATTTTTGGTTAAATAATTGAAGAAGACAGCCAAATTGTCAGTAGGGAGAGTGTGCTTTTATTTGCATACATAAGGTTTTACAACATCTGTTTAGGGTTAACCTTCAAGTTATGTTCTGATCCCTCTTTTAAATACATTTCATGTGAGCTTGTGTGTGATTGTCTAATATTAAATACTGTGGATCAAGTTGTCTGTAACTCATGAGAACATTTGTATAAGTATTACAACTTCATACATATTTGACTTTGCATAAACTTAAAAGGCTGTAGATTCAATAGTTTTTAGCAGCATATTTTGAACAGCCCTTACATTGCCTTGAATGAAGTTGTTAGAAATCCGTAAAGTTCTCTTGTGTTATCACTGTCATTGCATTGTCCATAATTTTAAGCATGGTTGACTCACAATGCTGATGACTGAAATGTAACATAAAATCATAATGCCTGGCTAAGTTTACTTGCTTTGCAGCTGCCAACAAGCTGTTTTTGATCACATCGTTTTACACTTAATACAGGGACTCTCCTTTAGACCACAGAGTTTCATCCTCATGGAACATTGTGATTCATCTCTGCTGCATCTGAGAGGCTTCAGAATAACTAACATTTATGAGTTCATTTTAGTAATTTGGCTTTGGCATCTTTTCACAATGCAATCTGAGGTGTCACTCAGACTCCAAAATCACTCTCTGTCCCTTGCATTGAGCCAAAGATTGGATTAATATGCCAGTGAGTGGAGGTGCCAAATGATGAGGGAGGTGAGAGGAATGACCACTCCCCTAAAATTTATTTGAGTGGTTTTAGTGTGAAAGTCTGTGACCCAATAAAAATAGGCTTATGGCCTATTTTGGGTCAGGACCCAAACTTAGGGAGAGGCTGCTCTCAAGGAACAAACATTAAGCCACGATGTGGTGCTTAATCCTCTACAGTTTACCTGCCAAAAAGAGAGCCCATTCACATTTGGCAAATGTCGAGTCTTAATTTCAGACCCTGTGCACATGCATGGCTTGCTTGGTCTTCTGTTTTAGTGTCCTTTTTATCTTGCTTGTTTTGTCTGTCACTTGGTTCTATATGTTGTTTATGTGTTTTATTCCATTATATATTCAAAATACGACATTCTCCAGCCCAGTGCGATTTCTTTCATGAGTGTACAATTCCTGGCCATGCTCCTTGATTACAACACATTTCATAAGTCTTGCCAAGGTCAAGAAAACAGAGAGAGAAATAAGGATTATATGGAGGAGAATAGAGTTAAAATTGCAAAAGGTAATACGCAGTAACATGTTTACTAGGGTCTGAGGCAGCCGTAAAGACTGTGGGGGAGACGTGGAGGGCGTGAGAGATTAGACATGACATGTTTGCGGAAGTGGGAGGACAACAGAGAGAGAGGAGTGAGTGAGACAGGAGCCGAAAGCTGGGACTAAAAGAGGTAGACTGAAGGAAAGAGGGATGTATACACACCTTCTCGCGGCTTCAGCACGTAGTCAAGGTAGCAGTGTAGAAAGTGAATGAGTCATAACACATCTCCACTCCCTGAATAAAAAGTGTCACTTTGTTCTTTAGTCACTCTCGCTGACACTTTGGAAGCACTGCGTTTTTGCTGTTGCAAACGTCATTAATTTTTGTTGGACTAATAACCAGCAGGCATTCTTTGTCAAGTTTTCCTAATGACTATCAGGAGTAATTCTGGAAGTCAGTGATTTATACTTGTACCAATAGGGGACTTCAGATGAATGATATATCCAAAAATACAGGGTTTGCTCTGGTGATTAGGAGTTCAAAGTTAAGAAATCACTGGCTGATATGCTGTTACTCCAGTTTCTGTCTTTATCTTTTGAATCTTACAAAGCTAGGTCCTGATTGATAAGGAACGCAACATTATCAGTCAATTGGTTAAACTGCCCTAACCTGACACCAAATAAGTTGTTTAAGATATTTCATCAGTCCATCAATGCAACAGCCCATATAAAGTGTTTGTGAATGGACAGAACCTTTCTAAAGTATATACAGTAGGTAATTGGATGATCATTCTGCAATCACATTAATCATGGGCTGGTCAGATAATGTAGTGAACAGATGCTGTTGCTGTGGTCTAAAATACAAAACACAAGCTACTCTTGCTAAAATGTTTCCAAAGTGGAGCAAAAACTTCTTCTCCACCAAAAATGTTTTCAGTGACATTAGTTTTTCATTTGATATAAAAATTTGGCCAAGATCTGATAAAACTGCTACTGAAGCTGTTTGCATCTCTGCTCATATCTGTGCAAGATGTCACTTCCTGTCATCTTGCTTGTGGCTTGACTCATGTTTGGGTCATGCCGCTTTGGGCCGCCCCTAGTTGTAAACTGGAACTTGGCAAGATGGATCTGTCTGTTAATAGACATTGAATCAGGCTGATTCAACTGCACTGCAAGACTAAAACTACCCAGTAAGTGCCTTGATGTCAGTGTTTGTAGTCTTTGAGCTGATCCCTGCTGCTGCAGGCCAGTCTGTAGTTTATTTTCAAACTGAAGCAGCCATTCTTAAAACTCCTCAAACTTTTTGAAAGTCATTTTACAAACAGTTAAAGGAGACATATCATGCTGATGCATGATTTAATACTTACATATAATATAATAAATTTGAAAACAAGACCTTACACCCCCTTAATTTTCAAAAAATGAGATATTGTATTTTTTCTGATATCCGAGAACCAGATTTGATGCCTCTGAAAATAGGTCATTGCGAGATGACCACGAGATTTAAATCGTCGTGACGACACAAGGTACCTTTCTTTTTATTGGAGTAATCTGATAGAACACTTCCTCCTCTGTGATGTCCGTTAGCCACAAAACCGTCACCGAGGAACAGATCCACCAGCAGGGGTATATAGATCCCTAGCTCACACTCACTCATTACCAGCTCTGGCCTGTAGGGGGACTCAATACGCGGTCGCTGCTTTGAGCCTGCCGGAAAATACAGTAGAAGAAGGAGGACAGGCTGGCTCAACCCTCTCGGCAGCTCTGACAGAACTGACCAATCAGAGCACAAAGGGCTGTGACGTTGCGAGGTAACTGGAGGTCAGCCTGGAAACCGAGCGTTTCTACGAGAGCCTGATAATGGCCTAAAATGAGGATTTTAAGAACGCTATTGTGGGGCAATGAAGGAACTAAATGACTTGTACTGAGGGCAGAAATGCTTTACAGGCATCCTAGCCTGGCATAGTGAAAAGGAGAAACAAGCATGATATGTCTCCTTTAAAACAGTGGTTAGCTAGTTGGAAAATTAAACTGGATATTGTCATGTTAACCCATACTATATGTTGACTATTTGACAAGTGTTTTTTTTTTTTAATTCTGATGTATATGTGCCAGTGTTAAGAGGCTAAGTACCTTTATCCATTTGACAGTTAGCATGTTTTTGCAAACTAATCACCTTAATATGTTTATAGTTTATTACGAATGTTATGCTCTGTTGAAATAAATGGGTAACAAAACATTTTAAATATATAAGTTCAGGTTTTTAAGTATTTTAATCAGATCATAGAATAAAACCATTTCTAGGTTAGCTGATTACTCTCAGATTTTTACAGACAGCATTAAAATGTGACGGGGTTATCGCTGTATTGTGTATAATTAACAGACAATAAATTGACAATAACAGAGAGCAAAGCACGAAACAGCGAGAAGAAACCTCTTCTGCTGCCCTGACAATTTCAGCAGTTACTAGACAGAAAAATAAGGAAAATAGAAGTTCTCTTCTTTGTGGTCACTGGACTTAATCCATAAGAACAGAACAGAACTCGTTAACCACACGAGAAACCACATTTTTCCAGTTATTATCATAAGGCCAAATTTTCTCAACTTTTAAGACTAACATTTCCAATTAATTATATCTTGGCATAAGGAAAATACACATTGAGCTTATAATACCAAAATTGTGGTTTTGTTTTTTAGTATTATTCCCCGAGAATTAAATGTTTTATTGTTCAGTTTCATAATCATAGGTTGTAGGTGCTGACATGACAACTTGTTCGCACATTTTTGTTTTTTCATAAAACACATTTAATCTATCTCTGCACCTATTTTTCGACCTTATAGACATATCTAATTGAATCAGTTGTTGGCTTCATCTTAACTTTTTCATTAAGACCAATAGGACATCAATTTTGTGCTTGATTTGAGGGTGATTTATTAGAATTCAAGCTAACTGGCTGAAGTTTAAAAAAGGAGATTTGAAAAGTGTTCATTCATTGCTCCGAGCTTGAGTGATTTTTCAAGAGTTACAAAAAAGTTAGACTAGTAGCCAATTCTGTTTAGTGTCTCCCTGGTTATCCAACGCCAGTGCCAGTTTTTGTTCAGTAGCTACTTCTAAGAGTAGCTTTGGCAGCTTTTGAAAGCTGAAAAAGTTAAACATTTTCAAGAGAAACCGTGCACAAGTGCGGAAAGGTGATGATAGACGAACAAAAATCCCAAATCTCACAAAGTCTTAGGAGTACTCTTTGACTCTGCAGCTCAGCTCTGTGTTTCGGGCCTCTTGGAGATTGTTAGCACTCAACATCTTCTTTGGCAACGAGCTCCTATTCAACCCTGTCTTATAAAACAACATGCACTGAGCCTGCTTCAGGGTTAAAGCTCAAAGGCTTTTTTTGTGCCAAGATGATGCAGGGGTTTTTTCTTTCCTTTTCAGCTTGCCAGGATGAACTCAAGCTACAAGCTGCAGACATGTGAAACACCTTGATGTGATGTTGTACCACACATCAAAAACTCAGAAAGAAACTTGGCAGCTTTCAAGTTTAACGCCTTGATGGCATGTATACAGCTGTGACATTCAGCATGGCAGCAAAAAGAGAAGACAGAGTGTCAGTCATGTGACCGCAGCCAAGTGAATCAGCCACAGAAGACATTTATTTCAAAAGTCAGTGAAAAACAAGTCACTATCTTTAGAATATGAAGACTTAGAAACTACAGCGGAAGAATAGCGCACCTCCTATTTACAAGGTCTTAACCAAAGGGACATAGTCTGAACAGAGGAAGTTGACAAACAGAAACATATTGAGTCTTTTCAGTAAACCATTAACACTGCCACAACAAGCCATTTTCTGCAAGTATTAGTTTGCAGGGATTTTGTTGTTGCCATGTTTGTTTAGCATTAAACCTTTCAAGCACAGTCACGTTAACTGACTTTGGGGTGAGTGAGTTCTTGTATCTAAAAAGACATATCCTCTTGTATTTGATTGGAAGCCTGTACTGCCGTCCTGATGTGAGCATCTCATATTGACAATGTAGGACATTTGAGGGGTTAGCAGGGATCCAGTGGCGGCTGGTGAAAAATATTCTTGGTGGGGCAGTACTCTGCAACACTCAGTTTTTAACAACCATCCCACTACGATTCGACACAAACTACAGGATACCAGTGCTTCGTAAAAGTGTTATTATTGATTCCAAATAAAAATAACAGATTACAGAATGGTGCACACACATATCAGACACACACACGCATAAATATATACAAAAGGTCAACCATATACTGCTGAAAAGCTTACATAACCTATATACAAAGAAATGGGTAAGGTGAACATGTGTAAATTAAAAATAACTTTTTACAGAAATGAGTAAGGAGAACATGTGTGCATGTGTAAATTAAAAATAACTTTATACACAGAATTAAGTAAGGTGAACATGGGTCTAATTTTCCACATTACTTTTCCTCCACATAAAAAACCTACTTCTCTTTACCTATTTTCAAGTCCTCCCGACTCCGTTATACGTTGAACATGAACAAATTGTTTGTTGATACGCCGAAGTGACGGTAAAATGTGGGTTTCGGGACTATCACAAGATGACACTGTCGAAAGTTTGACATTTTGATCAGGCATCTAAGATAGTTACCTATATATTACCTTCCATATATTTACGCCGTCAAATAAGTCTGTAATTCTTCAAAATCTTTCGTTGTCACGCTAAATGTTGTGAAGTCACTTTCACCACTAAGTAAGTAAATGGGTGAAAAGAGCTAATTTTTGAGTATAATATGGATTCGGGAGATGTTTGGATAGTAAGCAAAAGGGTCCTTCAAAGGCACGCCCCCTTCACATCTGCCTGGACTGTCACCAGGTAATACAGCACACCAGCACCGACATGAGCCGAATTAACCAGATGGGCGATTTCAGAAGCGCCCCTCGGAGATTATTTTCAACGACGCTGATTAGCCAAATTCACGTTGATATGCGCTTATCTTGCCCTAGCAACAGTCCCTTATTGGCTATTCGTCACTGTCTTATGGCCGCTTTTTCTAGCGCCCATAAGACACGGAGGTAGAGACAAGTAGGCTTACTTTTGTTTTACATTAATGAAAATTAATTACTTTATATATAAATATGTATATATTTATGTTTATATTTATATTACACATTTGAATAAGTAAATTTTGGTAATATTCATTTTTTTTAAATAAATTAA
This sequence comes from Scarus forsteni, assembly GCA_036419115.1. Classification (NCBI taxonomy): domain Eukaryota; kingdom Metazoa; phylum Chordata; class Actinopteri; order Labriformes; family Labridae; genus Scarus; species Scarus forsteni. Next base: position 11,914,035 of record JAZDUH010000130.1, on the reverse strand, counting down.
ATACATTTAATATCACACTCTCCACTGGGGGGGGCGGCACCCTAGCGCCCTCTATTGGCTAGCTGCAACTGCAGTGATCCTTTTTGCCTGTCTGACTACTATCTCCTCAAAAAGCTGTTGAAGGGGGAGATGTTCCCTCCCCCCCTTCCCTTTCAGTGTTGTTCAAACTAGACTTTTTAATTCTGTTCTTTAATTTTACTGACAGATTTTCAAACCAAGCTGCAAATCCATATGTTTTGCTCTCAATCACAGTATGATAAAAACTGGCATTATTTTTTTCCACCCCAAAAAACTCTGTCTTTAGAATAAATACAATTGCTATATTTAAATGACACTTTAAGACAAAGCCTCCTTATTTAATTGTAAAAGAAAAAATGATTTTAAAAGTCAATGCCCCCTTTCTATCAGATAGAATAGCTGGAAAATACCCTCTCCTGTTGATGTTAATGATAAACAGTAGCACACTGTCTTCTGTAAACACACAGGTCATTTATAACAGGAGGTCACACATCTGTATGGATGTGTGACCTCAAGTCTTCTCTGAGAAAACAGTTCTACCCTCCAACCTCTGGGCTGCTTGTGTGTTGTTTAATCATAAAGAGAGCAGGAACTTGACCTGAAACTTTAATAATTATTTTCAAAACTTATGTCACGCTTGGAGGATCCATAATAATTCTGTAGTGCCTTGTGCACTTGGTGAAGACTAACTTAATTTCCATCCATAATTCAAGAAGAAGAGCGAAAGAGAGCACTACTGGGATTATTGAGCAATTAATCAACTTCATCATCTGATTTTTATAACCCTGTTAATAGTTTTAATGATGCCACGTCAACATGCCTGTTAAGATCACTTTAATCAGCCCACATTTTACCAAGATTTAATGATTTAATATGAAATGCCTGAGCCAATTCAATAATCTTTGCTGTTCCAAGTGAGTCCACTTTATTGTTATAATCTTTGCAACATAAAAACGTCTTAAGATATTATTAAATTCTCCATTTCTGTATAAACACTAAATGATACCATGTTAAGAGACGATCTTGTGGAATACATTAGGGATGCCTATATCAAGCTTTATGGTAACAGGGCAAATCACCAATCACACAAAACCAATCATTATTTGTGTTTTATTATAGCAGAGCAGAACAAAAATCCTCCGGGAGCAAAGCAACAATAAGGACAAATTAAATTACTTATATGAACTGATAACTCATTATTTACGTGTCCTAATTTGTGTTAGTAATGTAACACAAATATTAACAGGCTGTGAAAATATTGAGCTTTCTCAATAACCTAAATTGTGAAAATATGATTCATAAACGAGAAAAGTCTCAGAACAGTATCTTTGCTGCTTAATGCAACTGTTGCAATTAATTTATATTACTAAGAAAATCCATTGTAATATTATCAGCCAGACCTTAAAGCACATATTTATATAATGTTGTTGCCTCATTTAGTTACCCAACTAGTTTCTATCCCAGCTCAAGTGGAATCTTAACAATAATTTCAACACTAGATTCAACTTTGTAACTAAGGGGGTTTAAACTGGATTTTTATTACTTGTGATCATAGTGGATACAATAGGCGTTGATTACTTCCATCCAGTAATGTCCTTTTTATTAATATTTGGCCCAGAATAATCTGCTCCATAGTGGACAGAGTACCCCACCCCTCATTAAGTGTTGTGGTCGCTGATAAATCCCAGGTGCAAAAATGCTGAAACATAAAAATGTGACCTTTACTATTAATGATAAAAATGTATGCACAGCAAACTTCCCTTGAATCAATAATTTAAGTGAGCCCTACATTACATCCTCCAAAAGCCACCTGCCTTTATTTTTGCATTTGCTGCACAGGTGTATCACCGCCATTCATCACCAAAGTGTACCAGCTGCAGAAAAGAGGCAAGACTCTGCCATACATGTCACTAAGATTTGAAACAAAACATAATCTAGATACTCCTGTATTAATGTGATTTTTAAATCTCAGCCTTTTTATATTTAAGTCTGCATACTGTTATAGTATGGTGATGCTCTAAAATGTAGAACCACGCTTCAGAAAATGAAAAAGGAATGTAGCAAAATGGGTAACATCTATAATTTGTGTAAAAAATGATTGCTTCAGCCCCCAAATACATGTATGTTTACATGATGTCCATGTTTCTTTTAACAAACAAGTAAGAATTTCACCTTTGTTGAGCCCTGGCTTTCCCAGAGTACTGATGCAAGCTTGAACACATCATCAGTGATGTAACCTGGAGTCAGCAAGTGTTTTAGGTCTTTCACAATCGGACATCCTCAACCAAAACACTCTGCAGTTGGTCGGACTGAAGCATGTATTCAAGAAGTTATGGCTTGCCCCAATGGACATTTTCTTTGGCTCCATAGCCATCTGGAAGCTTCCTCAGCTGCTTCTGTGCTGTTCTTGATAACTCTGTCCCTGGCTCCTCCTATGATGTTCAATGAACTGAAGGCTTTGTGGAGTGAGCATTCCCAACAAAACCACAAAAACTACAGCTTACTACCATAGGGATGCACCTTGCCTCCCAGCCCTGCTCTCAACAAATGGTCCCAGGTGTTCATATTTAGTCTAGTCAGTTCATGCGATTGTCCAAGCAAGCCTCCCATGATGATGGTTTTTTGTTTCCTCTTATGGCACCAGGTGTACTTGCCCTAAAAGAGTCTGTCTATCAGAATCAATTCATATTAAGTCCTATTCTTGGACTTTGTTTAACAAAAAACCCAGATGTTCTCATGTCTGGCTCCTCTCAGTCCCTTATATTCTATTAGTCAACAACCTCTCTGTGGTACCTTTTTACGTACAGCAGCTTCCACTTTAAGAATGAAGAGCTTCACAAGAACAACACATTTTTGTGCAGAGGCTGCTCTGCAATCCTTCCAAGAAATTTAACAATACTTATAGAAGCATAACCCTGGATCCACTGCTTTTCATCTGTCTCAAGGCAAAGCAGAACTCATTAGTTCTGACAGAGGACAGTAGTGTTTTATCATCGCTAAGTCAGTATGTGTCTTCACTACAGTATTTCATTCCTATGAGTAACTGATTCTTTAACAGTTTCCTCTTCTTTGCCTTTTTCTCATTACCTTTTTTTCTTACATTTTTTAGTGTTAAATACTGACCTCTCTTTCATGCTTTATTAGGAAAAACACCTTATAAATTGTTCTAAAATAAATCAAAAGAGAGAACGTTGTGGTGGCCCTTACTACTTCCCCAGTTTCAACTTAAGAGATCATCAACCTTGAAATGTTTTGTGTATTGAAAATGAACCTTAAAATGCCAAAAAAAAAGATGTCCTCATACCAGCAGCTGTCAGACTTCTGTCTGTCAACACAAAATAAGATGAGTATACATGTTTAGTCATTAACAATCCCCATTCAGATTTTTTTAAATTATTTTTCAAACTGTTTATTATTGAAACATAATTATAAAACAAGCTTGATTTCCACTGAATTTTTCTAAAGGATTACATTTCCTACTAAACATTAAGTATCAGTCTACTCATTTAAAAACAAAGTAGAATTCAAAATACTCCAAGTCATGTACTCCTAGAAAGCTGACAGAGTTTAGACAGGAAATGTATTAAAACATGTTCTCTGTTTGTAGATTTGGAGCAGTTATGGAACTAAATTTTCCTGAATATGTTTAGGTCAAATCTTTGACTTAATGAGTATCATGGGGACCCTTCAGGTTCAGACTTTTTTGGTTGAAATATTAAGATCTGAGGTGAACAGAGCTCTTATGAGTACAGAAAATAAGTCAAATGTGTCTGTAAATCCTGTCTGTTCATCACAGGTCTGACAGATGTGCAAATTTTGGCTGCTGTTGGTTTGATCTTGAAATGTTTTTTTTTTTTTTTTAAATGTATTTTTTGGGCACTTTTGTGCCTTTATTGATAGGAGAGAGACAGTGGATAGGCCTGTGAAAGAGGGTGAGAGAGCAGGGGAAGACACTCTGCAAACTGGTCCCAGGCGGGACCCGAACCTGGACCGGCAGAAGCAAGCACATGGGGCGCCTGATTGCCAACCACTCCGCCAAACCAGCACCCCTTGAAATGGTTTTTGTGGCTGCTACAAAAGGATTGTGGCGTTTTAGCAATCTATGACATGAAAAATATTTTTAAGCAGCACTTCTATAAATAAGAAATGTGCTGTTATGGTGCATGCATTTTATTTGCATGATGGCTTTGGTGCATGTGTGATTTAAATTTAGGCATACATGTAATAAAGTCAGAGATCTCAGACTGGCACAAGCTATATGTCTCAGGCATGTCACTCGGCAACACCAGACAACAATTATTTGGCAAAAATGTTCCTTAAAATAAAAAAAATCGAATATTTACTGTCATACTTCTCTTACTTCCAATTTAAACTCCTTTTTATGGTACATTTTTTAAGAGCAATGGGGCTGTTGAAGCAGCTGCCTGCATCTTGTGTTTAAGGTGTAAGGGATGGGCATTGGGGGCCTTCCCACTGATGAAATTGGCAGACCCTCAATTACTGGGAGATGAAGGCCTGTTTGTGCTCACACTTCTGTTTGATGCATATTTTGGATCTGACTGCTATTTAACATGTAAAATAGAGTTTTCCCCATAGGATATGTGAGGCTGTTAGAATAATTCCACTGTCATGTTGTTGTCATGGATCAAATCAGCCAGTTTTATGTGGCTACGCACAGAAAGGAGCAAGGGTGCCATGTCACTCTGCTGTGCAGGAGATGGATCTTAGGGATAAAGTGAGATTTAAGGACCACAGACTCCCTTTTCACCCATGTGAACAGAAGACAATAATTCAAGGTTTTATGTCTGCCTTTTCCTTATTGACTGACACAGCTTCTGCTTAAAGATTATGCCCAATTTCACGACTTGATCTTTTATATTGTTACCACAAATAAACAACAAAAAGTCAAGGAAAGACAGTAGATGATGCTCAAGTCACTGCCTGGTTTGAGTGCATTTAAAGCTGGGGTTGGTAATTTGATTCAGATACACTTTTTGTAATACTGGTTAAAATGGTCTTTATGACCCGATGGTAATCAACTCATAATGTGTTCTTAAAACAGAGCGAAAAATATCCGCTATGTACAGCAGGAGTAAAACAGGGAAAACACCAACCAATAATCATGCCGGGACACCTGTTTTTAAACCAATCAAATCCCACAGCCATTCTGCCCGCCTACTGCGCGTGCATTTTCCCGGCGTGCACAGACTTGGTGCGTGTAGCCGAGCTCATACGTATCAGAGTCCACCGGAGAATGCTTACCTTTCAAGTTTTATCTTTGAAAATAAGGGAAGCCCGCTGTGAGCCGTCCCACAGTCCTGAGGAGATGCTACTTTCAAATTCATGCTAGTTTTCCAAAATCGCCAACCCCAGCTTTAAAGGGATTTTGAAGCATAAGATACACCTTCTGTTTGCTTGAGCCCTGAGCTCACAGCGTAATGTGCCACTCTCATTGTTAGCAGTTAATGAAGCGTATCCATCAACACTATCTCTCTTTCTGTCATCCAAGAAATAATAATTCCTTAATAACATTTTAAAACTGTGATTTTGTAACAAAGGAAATGGATAACAACAGTGCTCCAAAAAGTGATATGTATCTTATGATGGATGTAAAATCCCAGTCATGTTTTTCATGTTTTAGGGCCTTTAAACTGGTTCAATGTTAATATTCACTTTATCTAATTTGAATGGAATTAACTATCATTAACATTAACATCTTTTTAAGCTAATTAACAGTCCACAATGTTTTTAAATGTGCCCTACTTTTCCCATTTTTTGCATGTTCTCAGTTTCCCCATGTAAAATCAAAAGGTTTATGCATTTAAGTTTTAAAAATCACATTTTCTTCATTACAGCTGAGCCCAACTAGACACAAACACAGAGACCTGAGCGAGTCTCATTGTGTATTCTGTCTCTCTCTGAGGACCCATAGGTTGGGTCAAGCTGTGACTGTGCAGTGCAGAGGTCAGCTGCAGCCTCTAATCTCTCTCTCCTACCCTTCTCCTAAGAAGAGGAGGGGCTCTAAAATAAAAAAAAAAAAGAGACCACTAGTTGCTAAGCTTCCTTCCGCAGCCATATCATATCTGAAACTGAAGAAGAATAGAGAAGAGAGAAGGAGTTCAATGTTAATATTCACTTTATCTAATTTGAATGGAATTAACTATCATTAACATTAACATCTTTTTAAGCTAATTAACAGTCCACAATGTTTTTAAATGTGCCCTACTTTTCCCATTTTTTGCATGTTCTCAGTTTCCCCATGTAAAATCAAAAGGTTTATGCATTTAAGTTTTAAAAATCACATTTTCTTCATTACAGCTGAGCCCAACTAGACACAAACACAGAGACCTGAGCGAGTCTCATTGTGTATTCTGTCTCTCTCTGAGGACCCATAGGTTGGGTCAAGCTGTGACTGTGCAGTGCAGAGGTCAGCTGCAGGCCTCTAATCTCTCCTACCCTCCTCCTCCCTAAAGACTGAGAGGGCTCTAAAATAAAAAAAGAGACCACTTAGCACGGTGCTAGGCGAGCTTCCGCAGCATATATCTGGAGAAACAGCTGAAGAATGAAGGAGAGAAGAGGGTGTCCTCTTAAAGGGGACTGGGCGCTCCTTTTGTTTCCATTAAGATGAAAGATTATCCAGCTTGTCAGAGATCTTATGCTGCTATCAGATGAGAGTATCTTTTTAATGAATTGGGTCTCATCCGGCTGAATGAAGTATGGGAGAATAGCCTTAGACTGTCAGCTTATTTCTATTAAGCCGCTCAGACCAGGAGGCCTCTTTTGGCCTTTTGAGGCTTAAAATGTCATCTTTTATTAAAGAACGAAGTTGATTGAGATCATTTTTTTTGTAAAAGGGGTCTTGAGTTGATTTTTAAAAATGCTTTGTATCTTCCTGGTTTTTAAAGGGAAAGGACAGTGAAAAGTCCACCTTTGCACTCATTTGCATTAATACCATCCATAGAAAATAAGGATGGAATTAGGCCAGTATCCAGCTTAGTCGAAAGGCAGTTCTCAATATGGGTATCAGTAAAAAGTGCTTGTTGTGTATATCTGCTGAAATGGAACCATCAAGAAAACATGACAGCCTATAAAATCCTTCATCTCAGTAAATGTAATTTGAACAATGCTGTGTGATGTCAGCTGTTTGATTAATAAAGGAGCCTATGGGACATTTTTGATGCCACACTGCAAACTTAAGCTTATACTACTCACAAACAAAAGCCTTTATTGGGGTGGAATATTTGGCCATCTGAACAATAGCAGCACTTTGAATTCCTTTATCCCAAACAAAAATTTGACAAAATGATATATATTTGTTTCCATTTCCTTAGCACTACACAGAATTGCACACTACTATATGTATATTATGCTGTGTGATGTCAGCTGTTTGATTAATAAAGGAGCCTATGGGACATTTTTGATGCCACACTGCAAACTTAAGCTTATACTACTCAATAGCGTTTAATATATAATTACATACATATAAAATATATATCTGGACTACTATAATCGATTATTTGATTACAAAATATCTTAAAGGCAAATTGTGTGCATCGAAGCCTCGTTTAATATATAATTATACATATAAAATATATATCTGGACTACTATACAGTGCACGGTGTTTGACACGGACGGTCATTTCTGTGGCACAACGCGCCTGCTACCTCTGTTGCTGCGCGGCTTGTAAAATCATGAAGGAAGAGAAAAGAGAGGGACAGAAAGGAGAGAGTCCGCAGAAGAAATGGCAGAGAGTGTCCCAAGTGTGTGGTCACTACAAGAAGGGATGAAAAGAAAACACAGTGCAGTGTGTCTGATGTCAAACGGAGTTAGCTTAGCACGTAGCTTAGCATGATAGCACGTCGTCCCTGCTGCAGCACGTCAACAGTAAACATCCGGTCTGTGCGTCAAGTCAGAGCAACACAACAGGATGACACTCATGATGAATCAATGCGGAGGCTACTTGCCCAGAATAATGTGTATTTTGTTCACATACTTTTTACAACCAATAACTTTACAATTAATTTGATTGCAGAGAGTAGAACAGGAAACACTGACAGTGAGTAGAGGAAGCAGGTGTAGGGAATGCTTATAGAAATGTACATTAGCTAGTTAAATGATCTTAGTATCTAAGTATGATATTATTTGGTCCTAGAAATAAAGTAAGCAAAATAAGATCATCAATAAGGTACAGTAGTAAAGACAATAATTTAGCAAAAAGAGACAAACATGAATACAAATAAAATAAAACTAACCAAACTTGAAAATAAAAGTACTGAAAAAAGCAAGATATGGCCCAGAGTAAAATAAAAGTATAGATTTTGATTTTGGGATCCCATTTATGCTCAGAATGTTCAAAATAAGAAAAATGAGTTGTTAATTTAAGTGACCTGGCTTTTCTGTTTTGTGTGTTACTAATAATAATAAAGTGTAGTGATTCAATGTAAAAAAAAATAGCAGTGAGCGCAATGTAACTGTTATCTGATCACTCGATTAATCGACAAAAATTTGATAGAGTAATCGATTACAAAAAAAATCGATAACTGCAGCTCTAAAATTAACACTTTGAAACTTTTTTGAGAGGTATTTTTTACCTCCGTATCATGATATGTATTGTATTGTCAGGCAGTTGCCATACACACCCACACAAAAAAAACAAGCCTACACCAGCCTTGCCTGTCACTTCATTCCACTGCATGCATGCAGATAATCATGACAGAATATTTATACCACTGCATCCATCAAGCCATCGTCCATTTTGCCACCCAAGGCTGATGCAGGACTGACATTGTGTGTTGGGTATAAAAAGTCTAAGTAATACAATAAAGTTGGGGGAGTTTAGAGGTCGAGTATTAGCATAGGCATGTCCATGAACCCTCCAGACAGGCAATTAATCTGCTTATGTTCCCATCAGGTTACCTCCACCCTCAGGGACTGAATGACACAGTAAAGAGAGTTGTGCCCTGTCATTACCCGACTGATGGTGGTCCATTATTAAGCCTCATCCTCTGTAAATCCACTGTCACCCAGAAATGCAATCAGGTGCTTAGCAGCAACAACCTCCTTAGAAGTAGGCTCTGTCGTTATCCGACTGTTTAATGCTGAATTGGTCATTAAGTGATGTAGGGGTGACAACTGTTCTCCTTAAATGACCCGGGAAATGTGCTGCTCTGTGAGGGCTATGGTGGGTATCTCTAGATAAAACATGTTGACAAAAGTCAGATTATTTTTAGGGGGTTTTCCACTGCAAGTTTAAGCTCCTGTTAATCTGTACCCAAGAAGTGTCTCATAGTAACACCCAAAGCCTTTTATTATTTCTAATAGGCCTTTTAATCTCCTCTTTTACAAAAGGCAGAACGGTGTAATTTGATTGTTCCTAACTGTGTTCTGTCTTGTGGACATTTTTTTTCTCAAGAAAGAAGTAGAAAATGTCTTATATTATCACCCATTTGCTAAAAACGTAACAGTAATTAGAGTATTCAAATTCATTTTACAGAAGAGCACATGCTGTTGCCCTCCATTTCTAATCATTACAAAATGCAAATCACTGCACAAAGTGAGGGTACAGCTGCTTCTCTTTTATTTTTAACTCAGCTGCACAGATCATGCAAAGACAGATCTCCTGCCAAAGTGATGCTCTTGGCTTGTAAAACAGACTAGAACAGATTGTTGGGAAAAGTTAAAAAAAAAAAAATGTTTGTGATCCTAACATGGCTTGTTCACTGCCTAGTTAAGAGTCCCTGCTAGAGATGGAGCACCAAATTGCATTCACTAGCATGTTGAGAGAAAGCAGGGTAAAAACAGAGAGAGAGACTAGAGACAGATGGAAAGTAAGACTGGCAGGCGAGATGTTGCGTGAGTATTAAGTCAATGTAATGTGGATTTAACTATTTCAAACAAAAACTAAAACATATGAAGCCTGAAAAGCTTCAGCAGTTATTAAAATGCTCATTCGTTACATTGTTATCAATGTTGTATCAGTGTTGTAGCATTGTTAGTCCATACAAAATGCTTAGTCGTAATGGAAAATTGTTTATGTATTTTTTTCCTGTTCAGGATTAGTATTTGATTATAAGTTACACAAAACTCTTGCACATCATCAAAACTGCTTCAATCTATTGGAAACAAAGCAAAGACAAAATACTGCCAACACAATCATCCTCTATCAAGCCCTCCCCTTTTCAGGTAGAAAAGGAGGGAAGCGATCCGCCTTCAAGACCATCACCCTTAGTAAAAATAATTGTAACAAAAGGGCCATCCATATTAAGTTGAATTCAGGCATATCTGCATAAGTTTTTAATCATATTGGTATTTGGTCCAGATGGATACAGCATTTTGGGTGCCTGGAAACACACCCGCATTAAAAAACGAGTCCAAAGTGGATGAATTGAAAAAGGCCATCCTTGCATTACTCTGTGTGCATTGAATATAGATACTTTTCCAAAACAATGATGGCATAGTCCCTCTTCTCCCTTAGGCAGCATGTGTGAACTCTGAAATCAACAGAAACAATGGCAGAATGCAACTTAGACCGGAATGTCGTACTGCGGTCTAGACTGTGTATGTCTTCTGTTTTGATTAGAAATACAAAAAACATAAGATTTCAAATTTCATGCTTCTGATATTGAGACAGTTATTTATTGTTTTATCTTAATAGAGAAAAACACATATTAAATATGTTCTGATAAGGGATGAGAATTGGTGAGATTTTATCTGTAATAATGCCACTAATGGTTCTTCTTATCAACTCAATTTCTTATTGAGTCCTGTATCAATTTTGGTAGAAATTCTGATTGCAAATAAAAAAAGGTCTGCTATGGCTTTCTATGTCAAGGCATGACTCCGATAATAAATGTAATTCCTTCTTTTATCAACAAATACCGTAAAATTTTGCCAGTCAGGAGGACAGGGAGTGAGATGCAAGCTATTCCTGAGTAATAACCACTTGAACTGTCAATAGTTCATGGGAATGGGAAAAAAGAAACACTGATAAGATTGCTAGTAGCCAACAAATAAAACCGTTAGCTGGTCTGTATGAGCAAAATACTTATCTAAATCACTGCTGCCATGCTGCTGACGTCAAACTGAAGACCTTGGTAGGTGTTTAAATCTCACTCCTTCAATTAAACAAAGATCACAGAGTTTTTTTCTTGCTGCCATGATCAGGGATTTCTTATTGGCTATTGGATTCATGTTGGGTGTTATTCGCATATCTGTATTTTATATATGTATTTATGCATATATGTATATCCATAAAATGAAGAGTTTGTCTCCAGCCAGCTCTATTGTTAAGGGTCTTGAGATAACACTTGTTATGAATTGGCACTACAAAAAAGATTGATTGATTGACATTGATTGAGTGTGTAAAATCTCTTAAACCTTTTTTTTTTCAAATTCCATTCCACAACAAGAAATGCAGGGATGTGCTCTCTAACTCTGCTGATGGGACAATGAGTCAGCATAGAGCTCTGCAACCCAGTCCCCCACGCCTGGTCTCAATCAAAGCCAATCACCCACACACACCTGATACTGCTCTGAGCAGACTCTCTTTTTGGTCTTTTTCAAACTGGCCAGTGCACACTCCCTAATCACTACCCCTCCATTTGCATGTCCTTGCAGCGGGGATGCCACATTAAGTCCATCCCAAATCGTTTCGGGAGGGGTAGTGGGCTATAAAACCCTTCACAACCGAGTCCAGTAAGTTGAGTCCAGTTTCAGTTATGGAGGAAGCAACATTCAAATATAAGTTCTACTCAAGTACCTGCACAAACTCTGTTAAACGGAGAAAAATACATAATGATTATCATACAGATGTTAACAACTTAAGATGTAGATGGTATTGATTGTCATGTTAAGGCATGCTCTGCACTGGTCCAGAAAACAGTTTATGTTTATTTAAGTGTTTTATTTAATAAAAATTAATTAAATTAATATCCAGAGGGATTGTTACAGAATGCATTAGCAACAAAAAACACAGGCTCACATTTCACTGCTGCACAATCAAAAGTGAAGATGCCTTAAACGTCTACGCCTTCTGGAGGATCTAACCTGCACATTTTTCAGCCGCTGGTGGATCAAGGCAAGAGCTGCCACTCCCACAAGATGCCCCTGCGAAACCATGGTAACATACACTTCCTGTTTCCGTCTGAGAGGGGGAAGTTTAACCCAAAGCTTGCGGCTGTATTTATACTCTACACTTTGATGAAGTGATCTTCATTCAACTACGAGTGTGACGTCTGATGGAGTGTACTCCGTCACGGAGGGGGAGGGTGTCGTGACCGGTTTGAAAAAGGCCCTCAGTGTCCCGCCAGCCACACACACCATAGTCCAGGTGTGCCATACAGCCATAGATTTTGCAACATGAGCCTCATTTTGTGTAAAAATGTGTAAAAATGGGCCACACTGTCTCATGTCTTCCATAATTACATCTTTGACTTCCATGTTGCTGTTCTTCCTCTTGGAAAAGTTGGAATTTTTGTTATTTTAAAGCAGTTCCTAGTCTTATACCTGAGAAACATAGAGGGATGAACTGTGGTCCACTTACCCGGCCCTGAGATGGAAGGGAAAGGAGGCAGAGTGAGGCAGAGAGAGGATGATGGTGAGTGGCAGTGGAGGATTCCACAGTACCTGTAGAGAGAATAAGGGTCTGCATCCAGTGTGATTAATGAGTCAGCTGCTGATTGCTCATCCCCATCTCTCGTCCATGAATAATCACCAGCCCTGCGCTCTCAAAGAGGGCTTCACTTCCTCTCCTTATATATGAGTGAATGTGTGTGTAGAAAGAGAAGAGGGGGATATGTGGTGTGTGTGCATAAGAGATAAGTGCAAGAGTGTGCGAGGGACAGTAAATGAACAGCCTGAATGTACAATTTGTGAATGTGAGCTGATATACAGTGTGTGCATAGAACTGACCGTCGGAGAGTGCTCAGTTATTGATTGACTCAGAAAAAGGCTTCATGTAGCGTATGATATACAACATGCTATTAATTCAGAGTGTCAGTGTGCCCGAAACATGGATGATGTATTCGCTAATGGTCACAGCCCACCTGCAGAGTGCAGCCCTCAAACTGAATTCACAGTGGCACACGGGGATCATTTGTACACACCATGGGCTCCCAGTGGGGGCCTGTCTCCAAGCATGTGCTGTACTAATCCACAAGGGTCACTGTGTTCACTTTAGCATTATCTCAGACAGTCATAGCAGTGGTGCATCCAGTATTCGTATAGATTTCCGATAGATATCCTTAGCCACAAAATGACCTGCCAGTTTTGTTATTTTCAGCCTCAGTCGAGCATTTGGTAATCTTTACATTTAATGATAAATATTTGTAAACCAATTTTTGCTAAAGATCTGATGTTGAGGAAGCTGACCTTTTAATATCTGTGGTTGAATTAGGTCGATGTGGGCAGTGTTGCGACTCAGTGAGCAGGTCTGCTTATTCCTAATATTGAATCTTTTTTGTCAATATGATGAACTACCTTGATTTTTATGGTATTTAATTTAATGAGTTATCCAGCCCATGTGGTTATTTCTTCAGTCCATTTCAACAATTAAACTTCCATTATCGCAATACTCTTTGTCTTGCTTCCACATTGTTGGATCACATGTTGTGAACAAGGTCCTGAACACCCATATTGGAAGGTGTAGTTCTGTTATTGTTTAATGGCTTTTTGTGTTTGCATGTCCATGTCATTTAGTAAAACAAAGAGCTCATATCATTGTGGATCTCAGCAACCACTGGTGTATGTTACGAGCTGTGTTAGAGACGTACTGTAATGCTCCATCACTGTTTTAGACAAGTGCCGATTGTGTTCATTAGCCATCCAGTTAGTGCATCTCAAACTCCCACTTCAGCTATCTTACCCCTCCTCCATCAGTTTGTAGCAAGACTTTTAATTTAGGTAGTGGCTCATGTTACGTATTTGACTCCTCAGCAGCAGTACCTGCCAACTACATCCTCTGATTGGTCTGTCATAAATGTGATTGATAGATCTTCAGCCCAGTCACCTTCAGATATGTTTGTGAAAGGTTCTACCATCCTTAAACAGTTTTTACAGATTGTTATGTAGATGGACTTGTAAAATAATTTGTTATTCTGGACATGTTTAACTGATAAGTCCCACAGTTGTTTCCATGTATGCATGACCCATGTGTGGAGATTCACCAGGGGCCTTCCTGCATGTCATTCTTCAGTCTCTGTTCCCACTCTCAAAAACTATTCACTGTCTTCTTTCACCAATAAAGACAGAAAAAGCTAAAAAAAAAAAAAAAAAAAAAAAAAAAACAATATGAAAAAAACAAATAGGGCCTTTCTGTTTTGAATTTTTATATTTCCCCCATCCACTGTTTTGTTTGTCTGCTCTTGTGAGTGATGGACATTCAAATCAGGGTAAACTCTTGCCAAGTGATGGCAGGGATCAATCCCCATAGAGAACTGTCTTTCCTCCTGGAAATCATGATTTTGCAATCACAAATTCAGTGGTGCCTTGCAATTTTGTCCAGTCAATGCAACTGTCCCGCAACTTTCCACACATGCATCACAAAAAGCCACATTACAAACTGAACCAATGCTAAACTTTGCAAAAACAGCCTCCAGATGTTTTACATTAAATCAGGAGCAAAAATGTCTTGCGTCACATGAACTTTGTTGTGAAATATGATTGAAATGACTACAAGCTTTGTTCTAATGTTCACAAATGTTTTTGTTTGCTTATGTGTGTATGTGAGCCCAAGCGACATGTGTGAAACAATTCTCTTGCATATACTGTATGTACGCCACCAAATGAAGAGCAAAGATGGCTGGGTGTTGGCATCTATGTGTCTCATCATATTCTGTTGTTAATGAGCTGAGCATGATCCACCACCATGTCAAACAAAGAGCATGATACTTTTTGAATGCTCTGCAGGTTATGTGAACTTCTTTGTTCCCGCAGAGCACTGATACCTTTAATTTAATTTAACTTACATGTACAGTGCCCCCACATAAAAAATATAACTCTCCCTGGTTCTATTTTCCTTTAAACACACTCAATTCTTCAAAATATTCCTAAGAAATCTCTGTGAGTAGATCAATGTTTGCTGCTAATTAAAACCCAGCATGTATATATGTTAGAATGTGGTTGCTTTTGAATACTACAATCTCCATTTCTCAGATATCTGCAGCTTTACAGGAACACGTCAGAAGAGAAAAGGTTCTAAAGCAAAGCCCACTCTCTAAAGCTGCTGATTTTCACTTAAAGATGAGACTAATGATTAATGTCCAATGCTTAATTGGCCAAATGAGACCAAACGAGGATATTTTTCATGAGAGTCAGATATGAATAATCGAGCTCTTTGGTTTTATCTTTCTAGTTGTTGGAAGCTTCAGGCTCAGATTACCATTGACCATTCTGACAGATCTTTAGATTTTCAAAGACGGGCTCAATCAGCCATTACTGTGGTCGAATCTAACTTTTTAAACTGCATGTGTTCTGTGTTTTACTTCTTCAAGAATTGCTGAGGCATCATGTAAATTCTGTTGCTTTCATTCAGGTAGTCACAAAAGCAACCAACATTTCCATAAATAAATATTATACAGAAAACAACCTTCCAAATTAGGCTAATTGCCATTGACTTCTATTTTCAAATGCAACATTTTTACCAGTTGCTATGTAGATAGATTTTTAAATTGCAGTGGTTACCTCATGTTGTTGAATAGATGCAGAACTTTTTCTGTTTTTTCTGTAGTGTTTACTAAGGGTGTAACAGTACATGAGTTGATACCAAATCATTTTAGCACAGTTCAGTTGGGAACAGTCATGTTATGTATTTTAAACCATTGCTCTATTTGGACCTGAGAGCACCACACACATTTAGACAAACCAGAAAAAAACTTTCCCAATTGTCACTAAGTCCAACATCAGGGAACAAAGAAAACAACACTGAAAAAAGATAAGTCAAATGAAATGTCAGGGAACTCCTCATAATATACAGTGTTTTACTCTTTTGCAGGGAGCTGACTGCAGGTTAGACAGTTGGAAATCACAGTAAAAAGTCTTGTTTTTCAGTGCTGACAAATATAGACTAAAACAGAATCATTTGTTGGAAAGAATCATATTTTAGACCTTGGAAATATTTGCATATACTTAAACAATTAACTTTTCAGCCCCCTTCCTCCTCTCAAGGTAAGCAGAGCCAGCCAAACTATCAGCTTATGACAGATACATAGTATGAGTCTCAAGGCAATTGAAGCTTCATTTGCCAAGGGAAAAAAAAACATCCTCAGCCAAATAACTCCAAAACATGCACTGAAAACATACTGAACCAAAGTATGGCGGGCTAGATTGAATATTGAGGAGATGCTACATTCAAATTCATGCTAGTTTTTTGTGACTACCAACTCAGCCTTTAACTCCGATAGTGTTATTTGTCCATGCATATTTTGCTGTGAGTAAAATAGTGAGGTCATACTGGTATTATGTCTTTAAAAGGCATACTTCTAATCATGTTTTTATATCTTTTTTTTGGGAGGGGATTGGATGAATAATGTTTATAGGACCGCCACATACATTTGCTTAATATTTGTTGTGACGGAGAGCGGTGACACGAGTAATTTAATGACTAATTTAGTCTTATTTTGGTCTTGTTGTACATCTATAGAGGTAGTCCCTAAAGTTTGTCTCTAACCTGGATGTTCAGTTAAGATGTGAATTTAAACTGTTGTGTATTTTGGCCGGCTAGGGCTTCTGTAGATTGAGCTGTGCTGTTGATTAAATGCACAGTCTGACTATTGTTAAAAAAGTAACCTAACAGGTTTAGGATATAACATAAACCACTGAGTTGATTCGGAAATTATGTTAGAGAGCACAACACATGAAAAGGCCAGTGGGTACATCTTCAGCCCTTGACTATTGAAGGATAGTCAAGGACAGAATGTTTCATGACATGCAAAGTGCTTTTTGCCCTTTGGGACCACTCTACAAAGATTTTCCTGCAGGGTGTGCAGCTGAAGGCACATTTGCCACATTAAGTTCTGTGACTGACTCAACATTTTCCAGATACACATAAACTTTAGAGAGACACAGATCTAAGTAGAGAGATGAATTATTTAGCTGAACGCAGGGAGATAACCAGCTGGGTGTTTAACAATCTATTTTGTGAATCATTTAACAGAGAAGCAGAGGAATGAAAATGCTAAGTATATTGAATGTTTCAGAGTCTTTTCTATCATGTGAAAGCGGCTTATCTGAAGACGTCTTTCAGTTAAAAGTCTGGCAAGTTTCTATACAGGGTGAAAAGTTGTTTGGACAACTTTGCAGAACAGCCTCAATAAACTACCATATCAATGTGTTGAATCAGGGAGGCAATAAACTCTGACCCATCTACAACCTTACACTGGCTTTATTATTTACCACCAAAGCTTTTTTTGTATTTCTCTCATTAGATTTTCTGAATATCAGTTGCACACTCAGACTCTTGGTGTGTGTTCTTGTGTTGTTTTGTTATTTGGGGATGGTATAACTCTCTTACAGCCTTATATTTAGTGTAGGATGTGAGGAGGTGGAGCTCTGTCTCTGTCGGGAGCTGTGTCTCTAGCTGTGGGGGCAGAGATTGTCCTTCTCTGGGAGCCAGCTCTTATTGTGATGGCCTGTCTCGATAGCGCAAGCAATGCCAGCAAATGTTTTTCTCTATGTAAATAATTTATCCACTCAGATCCAGCATTTTGGGAGCCCAAAACCACACACTTTTAAAAATGGGTCCCAGATAGAAGAAGTCTAAAATCACCACCTTTGCATTTCCATTTGTAGAACATATGAGCACATTTTTAGGACTAATGAGCCATACCTCTCCCTTAAACCACATGGCTTACCCTGGCAACAACAGAAGCGATAGCAGCATACAATGTCTCGTTTTTCCTGTAGATGACAGTGAGCTTGTTTTGGCTTTAACTGCAAAATTCTTGGCTCCTCTTCCACCACAATGAGTGTGCAATAAGTGGACATAGAGAACAGCATTCTCCACATCTTTTTTGTTTGTTTATATCACACATGTTTGTGTTTGGTCTGGTTTTGGTCTGTGTGTTGTAGCACCACCTACAGGCCTGACATACATACTGCCGCATTTTCAATGTTTTCATGTGGATTGACGCATTTCTTGAAACGAGACCATGTTTGCAGGGAACGTTTCCATCTTCGTGTAGACATGTGGACAGAGCCTAAGTCTGTACCTCGTCAACATTTTTCTCCGGAAGGACAACAATCTAGTGCTAAATAATGTTTTAACTGGCTTTACTTCTTTGCATTATTTCAACTATTTTTTCTTTTTTGTTCATTAAATGTTTGATATTTTCTCATTTTGAGGGGTGTTGGGTAGGCCTGTGCTCAAAATATCGATACGGCAAAATATTGTATCGCACTCCTTTGGGATACGTGTATCGATACGGATTCTACAGAATCGATACGGCCAAAATATTTTGACAGTTGTTGTAAATACACTTTGGGTAATGTTAACAGTGGCACAGTTCAAGGTAGAAGATGAGCTACATAATGAAGCATATGTTCTAAATTTGAACTTAGGTCTACCATCTTTGAGGATCTGAATTTATGTCTCTCAAGTTGTAGAACCACTAAAAACTCATCCTTGTTCTTTTTCTTCTTATAAGAAAAAAGTGAACTTGTCAAGAATTTTGCTTAAAGCATAGTCAATGTTCACAATTTACGTGTATCGGGATACGTATCGTATCGTGGCCTTAGTATCCGGATACGTATCGTATCGTGAAGTTGCTGGAAATACCCAGCCCTAGTGTTGGGGTCATAGGTTTCTGTGGTTCTTGTGCTTCTCTGATTTGTTCATGTGCTCTTGGAGAAGTCTTTAGACCAGCACATTTGGGAACTTTTCTCTGGATTCAACTTTCTGGAACACAGGGCAATGTGAAGGTATAATTGTGGGTCTCTAATTTTCAAATGTGGTTCATAAAATAGGTAAAGAAGTCAGGGATGTCAAAACCAAACTAGTCTAAAAACCATGACCAAAAAATGTAATAAAGGAATAAAAAAGGTGTGTGTGAAACTATAGGGTAAATGTATCATTGCACCCCTATTTGGGCCCTATTTCTAATGATAAGCCATCCATATAAACATGAGCAACTTAGTTTTATCTTCGATAACAATGAAAAATTGTTCTTAAAGAAGATTGATGAGAATACTTCCCCTTATCAGTAGATGCTGGCATAATAACAACTTTAATTACTATTTAAGGGTTAAAGTGGCATAAATGTGGGGCATAATTACCAAAGCATTTCATTAAAAATGAAAAATACATTAAACAAACAAACAAAAAAAAAAAATTACAGTTAAAGGGAAATAGTTAATTACAGTGGTTAAGTTGGCCATTTTTGATATTAAAAGTTAAATCATTGAGATAAAAAGTTTGTCGAACATATAAACAGACATATTATATAAAATGTGTAGAGATGTGTTTGCCATATGTATGAGAATTTTGTTCTACTGGTTGTCCTCAGGTCCTTAGACTTTGATATATTTTATGACCTTGCATAATATTACCCAAGTAGAGACACACCTGCACTTGGTGGTGGCATCTTGAATTGTTTTCTCGCTTCCAAGCCCAAGCTGCACTCCTCACACTCAGACCTTTCCACCTGTGGCTCTGTCTTTTCTCTTTCTCCTCTCTTTACTTCACCACCTCTCTCACCTTCCTCACCTCTCTCATCCCCTTTTCTATTGTACTCTTCAGTCAGGATGTTATCTGTCTTAGACTCTAAAAAAGTCATGGCGTTCTGCTCCTCTGCTCTGTGGCTTGATGTCTTACTCCGGCTCACGAGAGGCTTGTCTTATAAAAGTGGAAGGGGACATCTCTTCGAAGCCACAGTCTTCAGCTCGGCACATTAGTTATTCCCTGCGAGATCTGCTACGTGCTTTGCATCAAATTAGTCTCTCTTCCTGTCTCACACGAACACACATTTTTTTTCTCCTTCTCTTTCTCCCTAATGCCTTCTCCATCCACCTTTGTGTTTACTCTCTTCTCTTTAGCTCTCTCTTTCTTTATCTTATTGTTGCTTTTCCACATTTGAGCTCAAACTTTGTAACAGTTACGATGATTTATTCGCCATACTTTCTATTTTTGCCTTTTATCGTTCAAGTCTCATTCTCCAAATCTGCCTCTCTTCTCTTATCCCCTCTCTTAGTGTCAAGTGTAGGTTGTGTTTCCCTCCAGAGTTGGATACAGAAACCACCCTGTTGGCCCTGTCAGCCAGGCCATAGCTCAGTTAGCAGTGCTGATCGATCAGTGGAGCTCCTGAATTCCCCTGACAGTCAATTACTAACTTACACATTGGAGCTATTTTTAGAGGACGAAGAAACTGCTGGAATCATTAGCGAGATAATGTCCTGACAACCTCTCCCAGCAAGCCAGGGCAGAACAAGCACTGCTAGGGGATATGTAATTTGTCAGGGTCATCTGAGAGTGGGACAAAGCACGAGATTGTGCTATTTTTTTTTTTATGTTGCTCTTGAAATGAAAGTAGTCTTGGCATTTGAATTAATGCAGATAGTTAGCTGTGGGGCTTTGGTTAAATACCTGTATCTTTTTGTCCAAAATATTGTCACAATGAAAGCTCACAATACATCTTTATCTCCATACAAAATCTGGCTCTGAAACATAATTGAGGAGTGCTTATGCATCTCCTCAAGTCAAGGCTAGGGCTTGGCTGATCTATATCTATGGGGCTCAATACTATAACTGGTCTGCTGGCTCGGAGTGCATCTTTGTCAGGCTCCACACGAGCTGACTGCACTTTGCAATGACCCACGCAGGCCAGTTATAATGCTGTCAAAAGATCATTTGCAGTGTGGCGTTGTTTTGCTGTGTGTTTAATTCTGTTTTTATTCAATCAATGCCCATATGAACCATGATCAATATGCCACAAAAACCTGCCGCTCAGTAGAAACACTGGACTGTACTCTGCATGGATATTAACAAGGCTTCTCATAAGAGTGTGCAGATCACCTGCAGTAGGAGACAATTATCCAAATGTAAAATTTAAGCAACAGCTGCCACAAATTTACAGTGTTGGTTATTACCAAAATCTTTTTTTACCTTTTTGTAATGCTTAAAGGAAAAGTTCGGTTCCTGCAGCGTTTAAAGGCAATGAAACAGTTATCAATATACTGCTTTTCCAGAAGGCTTTGAAGAACAATAGCATATACTCAACGGCGAGAAGCCTTTACCTGCAATAGCCCGTCTGGCCGGGGATATTTAGATCAAAAATCAAAGATACATCACGATATAATGGTATATGCGCCGATTCCATTAAAAACTGTGTGCTCGAAAAAAAAGCCTCATGTTCGTTCAAAACTGTGTTTCACCGATATTCCATGCCATGCATAGTTGCTCCGAAAGGACCGCCATTGCACAAAATCAACTGTCTCTCTGGCTGACAGCGCTAACCTCTGGACTAAGGAATATTTATGCTCAACTGTAGCGCACTATATAGTCTTGACTCATTGTTTCAGAGGAAGATCGCTTCACAAATCAACTTTCTTCTCGCTTTGCTTACAAAATCTTGAATGACGAATATGGGATGAAGATGTTGTGGGAGAGGACTTTGAGGAATATGATGGAATCGCTATGGTTTTAAGACTGCACACAGATATACAGATAAGGCGATATACGAATGAGGAAGCTATAACTCAGAAATTCTTCCAGAAGTGAAAAGGAAACTATATCTAACAATCAGTTTCTAGAAGAGGTTTATAAGCCACACACAGAAAAAATAGTCACAGGCTGCAACAATGGTCCTTTCCAGACAAATCTTGATGGAATATATCTATAAATCTTGTGTTATATGTATGTTTAAAATTTACCGTTATACAATGAACACAGAAAAAAATAGTCAATCACAACATTATTTTTATATAGATGTCAAATTGTAGTTATTTTACTTGCATTCCTTAATGAAGCCAAGGGAGCCAGCTCTTATTTGGGAATAAAAAATTACATTGAGTTTCAAATGTATCATTCCAGTTCAAGATGGTAGTAAAATATTATAGCATTTTTTAGTTTTACATATGTTATTATTAGGTAGGTATTTTACTACATAGATAGATAGATAGATAGATAGATAGATAGATAGATAGATAGATAGATAGATAGATAGATAGATAGATAGATAGATAGATAGATAGATAGATAGATAGATAGATAGATAGATAGATAGATAGATAGATAGATAGATAGATAGATAGATAGATAGACAGATAGATAGATAGACGGATAGATGGATAGATAGATAGATAGATAGATAGATAGATAGATAGATAGATAGATAGATAGACAGATAGATAGATAGATAGATAGATAGATAGATAGATAGATAGATAGATAGATAGATAGATAGATAGATAGACAGATAGATAGTAAAAACATAACCTCCTTGGAGAATACATATATAAAATGAGACTTGGTTTCACTGACATTATTTATTTGAAGTGCACAGCCCCTGTGCATTTTGTACAATTACCCTGAAGCAGCCAAACAAATTTTGTTACACATTACTCACCAATACCACTGACTCACTCCAACCCTGCTTCATCTTTCCTCTCTAGTATATTGTGTTGGCAATTTTCTGCCCATTTACTCAATATGCTACCTTACTCAGTGGAAAAAAACATTTTCAGGACAATGCTCAGTGTGCATGCCTGATGCTTCCTTTGGTAGGACGGGCTTTTAGAAGAGATTTAAGTGTGCAGAGGAGAAACATAAAGTTCTTTGGGTTGGTACATTTGTGTTGCTGTCTGCTCCTAAAGCTGAGTTCTGTGCCGTACTTAAGTCTCAAAAGCCCATTTGAGGGTAAAATTCTTTTAAAATTTTCAGCTCTGGTTGTTCCCTTCTCTTAATTGGCTCATCAAGCCCCTAAAAAATTAGATTGGGAAATGTAATGCCCAATTTTCGACTTCAGGGATCTGCTGCACAGACATTCAATTTCTAACATTTATTGGTCCCCAATGACTATTCTGTTATCTAATTCCCAAGATAAACTGCATCAGAGACAATCACTAAGCTGTCTTATTTTTCACCACTTTTTCATTAAACAAAAATAGAGGATTTTTTCCTTTGGCTTAGTCTCCCAACTGTAATCTCGATGGGTCGAGCTTGGATGGCATCGGGATTAATTTCATAGTGTCAAGATTCATTTTACTTCTGCTCCATCTTTCACAAAGCCTGCTGTTTTTTTTTACCCTGGCCTTTCTTGCCAGACATTAAAAGTGAGGTCTAATACATCAGCACAAGTTTAGACTGACCTTGTATAAAATGTTGCCAAAGAGCGCCTGAAAAAAAGAATCAAATGGTTTTGAATAGATTGTGCATTTCTGTGAAAAGCAGTGTCACAGCCCTGCATTAGCCGAGCTGAAGGTTGTCCTTTCACTTCTGTCTCTGCTGATTCAGAACAGTCTAATGAAAGACTTCATTCCAACACTTGATAAAAACAGTGCAATCAGAAACAACCTGTGAATATATCAAGAACTTAACAGAACAAAAAATCTCAAAAAAGACACCTTTAACTCTGACTGGAACGTGTTTTGTCAAGACATTATTAATCTTAAGCTTAAATTAATGGCCCTTAATTTCAGACTGAAAACTAAATCCTGGTTTTGATTCACCATAAAACAAGCTAAATCCATTTAAAGGTGTATTTAACATGATATGTGACCCTTTGAGGTGACATTTTATAATTAAATATTAGAGACTTGGATACATCCAATAGAAATATATCAGTAATGGTCTAGAAATATGGAGGTCAACCTTCCGCTGGGGGAAATTGAGGTACTCAATTTAAGGCTGTTCTAAAATATTTTATAATATGTGGCAGCCATTTATGGTCTGTTTCAACAAGGAATCTTCCCTGCCTGCACGAGATAACAGTGAACCTTAACCCCCCCCATGTGCTATTGTATATAGTCGTAAGTTGTTGTTGTTTTTTGTTTTTTGGTGCCCTGTCTTTTTACTGTTTTAGCCATATGCCTGCTTGTTTATGTTATGTTTGGTAAAGTTGGTATATGTAATGTCTGGAATTCTTAATTCATATAATTGAAAATTCAATAAAAATATTTGAATAATAATAACCTTCCACTGGGGTTGTTGTTATCAGTTCTTTATCCACACTAATGAGACCACACCTTTATTTAGTGTGTAAATCAAGTTTAGGCATATCCAAAAATGTTGTTTTTTTTTTTTTTTAATGAAGAGGCATTTTAGCCAAAAGGAGGCAGGACTGGGGAACTTACAGAAAACACATTTTTGACAAAAAGTCCCAGAGTGAATACATCTCAAATTACCAGCCTTGTTTTTTGAGTGTATGACAAATACGCATAATTTCAGAAACAATGATCTCATGACCCTGCCTCTCCCTGAGCCCACATGCACTAATCCAAATAACAGTAGAATCAATGGTGGTATACAGTGTCACGTTCATGCTGCGAGGGCCACTGAGCTTTGAATTGAATTGAATTAATTTTCATTTCGAACATGCATGCAAAGAACAACAAAAAATAGTGAAATGCCATTCACATACACGAAAAAAAGGATGGTAGCAACCACATGCTTGAAAAGGAGTAGGAGGAAGTAGAATACTTTTTTAGTTCCTACCCCTTATTACTGTTCCTCATAGGTCTTATAAAAAATAAATTCTTCTATTGATGCAAATACATTACACAAATTTATATTACGAAACATATCATCTATATAAATATGCTTAACTACCTATACAAAACCAATAAAATATATCATCAATATACATATACATACGCTTACATACAAACATATATTCATATGTATATACATATGTACACATACACACATATACACACATCCTTCCTACATATATACACACATACACATATACACATACACATATGTATCTAACATATAAGCATCAATATAGACATAATATACCGTTATTACATATACATCTGTGTAAATATAATTCGCACCTATGCACACACATACATATATACTAACATGTATATACATAATTCATAACTGTCCATATATATTACATCTATATCCAATATCCAAACATTTTATAGCAAAATACTTATCAACATCAACATAACTTTTAATATTTGTTTAAGTATTTACCTCACCACTCTCCCACACCTCCTCTTCCTTATACTTGTGTAGAACCAGTTCTTTGTATCTCTTTTTAAACAGATTAATGTTCACGCTTTGTTTTATCTCCATATCCAAATTGTTCCATAAAGTCACCCCACAGCTTGATATACAGAAACCTTTCATTGTTGTTCAAACCTTTTGTTTTTTGAAATTTAGGTTTCCCCTTAGATCATAACCTCCCTCCCTTTCTGTAAACATTTTCTGAATTGTATTTAGCAGCATATTATTTCTTGCTTTATACATTACTAGTACTAGACCTTCTTATAGCTTTTACAGTGAAATCTTCTGTTACTCTACTACCACTGTGAGCAACAAGTGGATACTGAAAACAGACACATCTTGTTTTGTTTATTTATATTGTTCATATTTTATGCACATGCTCAGTGACTTCTTCTCTGGCTTTGGAGTTTGTGTTACAGTGCCATTTACAAGCCTGGCATAACTGTTTTCCAATGGATGGACACATTTATTGAAAAATGCCATGTTTACAGAGAACATTTTGAAAATGAAAACATATTCATCTCTGTGTAGTCAGGGCTTTAGTCATTTTAGCATTGCCACCAGGTGGGGTAAGATGGATGGCCCTGGCCCCTCAAGGACGTTGTTTACTGAGGCACAACTGCTGAGTTTTGTGACATGTTGAGTACAATTTAGGCAGAGACCCTGGATAAATTCTAAAATATCTCCGAAAATCAAGGTCATCAGTGTCTGAAAAGTCTGACTTTTACACATGTCTAACATTTATGATGTAGGTATGCCTAAATATTTGATCAGACTTACATGTTGAAGCAAATTATTGTTTTTATTATGAACTTTATACAACCAGAATAGCCTTGTTGTGGTTAAATATCTAATTTTGCAAAAGTGTCCTGGTCAAGACAGGAAGGAGTACATTTACAAAGTTAAAGACAAAAAATAAACAATTATAGACATAAATACATACATATAAATTACTTTGTCTATCTTCCCATAAAAATAAAATAAAATGAGCAATGAAAAAATAAAGGATCTTGAGCCAAATGCTGCCTTTGTGAGTCTTTATCACAATAGAAAAAAGACATGGGGTCTGAGGGTGTGTTTGTGTATATTGTGGTGTGTGCGGCCTGTGTAAGTGAATGTGAGTTCTGTGCGCGAAAAATATAACATACAAAGAGCTCAAGACATCTCAGGAACAGTAGACGTCAACAGCTGATACCCAGAGACCGAAACAACAGAGCCCTTAAAAGGTTAGGGTTGAGCCAAGATGAGACATCAGGACATCAACGTATCTGTGTGAGCCCCTGCAGGATAAGCAAGAACATCTCATACTGACATTTATGAATTATGTGTGAAACCAAGGCTGATTCCTGAAAAGGCCGTATGTGGCTAAATGTGGTTAAAACATGTTACCTTAAAAGACTAAATACTGAACATGCAAGCAATAGTATAATTTCCACAGCAAATACTTTATGGATGCAGATACATGATTCTACACATTTACAAACTGCTGTATGAGTGTTAGAAAAGAGAAAGAGAAAGGTAAATTCTAGTTGATTGAAGTGTTTCCTAGATGAAAAACAACAAAGCTAGATGACCATGAGGAGACTTGGAAGGTAAAAAAAAAATGCAAGTTTAATGTTGTGTTGTAAAATAACAGTTTTATCCTGCTCGACTTTACAAAAACAGGCATGCTTGTGTGTCTTAATTGAAAAAACATTTTTTTTTTACTTTAATTCTACAAGAATGCAGAAACTCTGACTTTTGACAGAGCTGCTGCAGCAGTCTCTCTTCTACACTCTGTATGAAATCTAATGTGAGCAGCCATGTGGCTGAAATTCTCTGTGCCACCCTGAAAGCAGCCCTCCAAGCCATGTCAGATCAATGCCCTTCATCCCTCATCTGTCCACATGGCACTCAAAGCCTTTCTGCCACCCAAATTACCGCTCTGCTGAATTATAACTTTGTTGGATCTGGCAGTGTACTGTACCCAAGGCAGTCTGAAATATCACTGACAGACTGAGCTGTCAGCCTGGATACATCTATCACCTGGCGAGCTATGCCAAACCGACAGCTAATATCCAGGGGTCCTTTACAGCAGCGTTTGTCGAAGTCTGGAACCGGACAGAAGGTCCCCCACAAACATTTCAGAGTCAGTCAGGCGTCTGCTTCAAATGTTGTTTGACATTTCAATATTGTCTCTTTCTGGGTGTTAAAGTAAAACTTTGTTTGAATACTGTCTGTCAGCCGTCAGACAGAAGCAACTGTTTGTTGTCAGACATTTATTGTCTGCAGAGTCCCATGAATACAATGGAGATGGATAGCAATTTACCTGAGGCACAGATGTAGTGTAAGCCTTAGAAATGTTGAAAATAGATAGCTCCATTGATTGATTGATTGTTTGTTTCATTGATTGATTGACTTGAGATTAGCAATGTGTTGCACTGGTGTCCAACTTAGTACATTTCCATGTGGAACACCTTGTTAATAATGAGTTTAGAAAGCAATAATAAACTTCTGTCCTAGAAGGACTATATTTAGAATTGTTGATCAGCATGGGTTGTGATTGAACACATGAGGGGACTTGAAAGATTCATTTTATTTCTCCTTTCTATCAACACTTGCATTCATTATCATCTGAAATCCTACAGTGAATTTCATAAACATTCTGTAAATCATTCAGTGTCTGCTTTAGTTATGTATGTCCTCCTATAAACAGGAAATTAGAAAAATGAAATTTAAAGTAAATCCATTTAGATTTTTATTACACATGCAGTAACTATTAGTTAATGCTTAACTAACATCCATGAGGCTGGTATATTGATGAACTGATTATTCACAGAGTTCAGAATGGTACATTAGTAAACCATTCAGAAATACACCACGATTCATTATACATAAGTCAGAAAGTCATATGACATTTCTAAATACAGCTATGAAACTTTTCTAGATTCATTAGTAATGTGTAAGTTAGGGCCTGTGTCCATAACCACTGGTTTTGCAGTGTAGAATGTAGATTGTGCTCACCCTCCAACTAAAGGTCCTCACAGTACCTGTGAAACATCTCCCTTACTGAAAATCAAAATCAGGAGACAATGGGGTCTCCAAGCACTCTTTTTCCAAAACCTCAAGGTGGAGGAGAAGGTAATTAGTGTGTTAAGAGATTAGATTGCTGGTCCTATTGCAAAGAGAGGTAGTACATAATTCTTCATATTCATGCTTACTGAGCTGGAAACATAAACACTGATGAAAGGTGCTCTAAAATGAGGAGGTGAACAATAAATGACAGCTGCGGACATAGGCCCTGAAGCAGCAGTAAAGCATTGATAATCATCAATCAGGCATTAATTATTAGCTGAAAGTACAATCAAATATAATGGTACATGTTTTATTAAAACCAAAACTTTCATCCTAACTCTTATTTTAACCCCAACCCTTAACCAAAGAACCATTTATAAATACTGCTTATAATATCATAGGCTTATAAGTGCCTTACTTATTATGAATAGAGCACTATAACTGTTAATTAACATACTCAAAAATGTTTTACAGATGATGTGTGATGTAATTATCAGTGCGTAACTTATAAGAGTTATAAAACATTATAACTGTGTTATAAGTAACATAGATAATTAATAATACTTTTAAAGATGATGAGTTTTCATTCTAAGGGAATGGAAGTCTCCTTCCCCTCCCCTGTCTTGTTTACATCTCGAAGAAATTTGGTTTTCTATGTCCAATTCCCAAGATAAATTTAAGAAAATTTGGGGCCCCTTTATAGAACATATTAGTCAGGAGAGACCGCTAACCGATGGCTGAACACTTTTTTTAAAGTTTGCTTTGCCGTTTTGCTTTGTATACACACATGATGAGTCTTTGCCATCTTTTGCTCAGGCCTCATGGACATATTCTCTGGCCTTTTCACTATGCTCGGACACTCTTGAACCTTTTTTTTTTTTTTTAAATTGACATGTATTGTATATCTGTACATATTTTCATTTCTTACTGGATAATCGCTGGCTGTATTGTCGATGTTTTTTGTTTCTTGTTTTTCCTTTTTCTTTACGTATTGTGATTTTTTTTGTGTCTAAATCATGGATGTATTATAAGAACTGGATAGCGTGGCTCCGCCTTCTACCATGTAACGGATTTGAAGCCATAATATCCCCCGTCAGGGCGCCGCCATTGTGCAGCCGGTAGAGAATTTGGGCCATAATCCGGACGCAGCTGTCGTAAACGGTCGCAACACTCCGCAGCATACGCCGTGCACAATCATTGTGAA
Organism: Scarus forsteni; assembly: GCA_036419115.1. Classification (NCBI taxonomy): domain Eukaryota; kingdom Metazoa; phylum Chordata; class Actinopteri; order Labriformes; family Labridae; genus Scarus; species Scarus forsteni. The sequence continues at coordinate 11,884,593 of JAZDUH010000130.1, read as the reverse complement.
GCTGCCGTAAACCGCGGTTATTTTTAAAGTCTAATATCTTATAAAAAAGAAACTTTTCAGAAAAAAGAGGACTTGGAAAACACGCAGCCCAATAATACTTTCATATCACCACAGCATACAGATGGGAGAAATATTTGTACGGGGTGTAATAATTTTTTGAAGTTTCACTTTGGCCCGTTCAGATGAATGGGGGAGACGGAAATTTGACCTATAATGCAGCCAGTCACCAGGGGGAGCAGTTTTCGTGGAGGCTTCAATTTGAGCCCAGCGACATGGCGTCCATGTTTTTTACAGTCTATGGTCTAAATATACTTTAAAAACCTATTCATAAATAAAATTTACAAAAAAAAGATGAGTTTAATATTCATAAATGATTTGTCATTCATCAAAAAAACATTTGCTACTGCGTTATCAGTAATACAAATAATCATTGTTTTTATAGATCATAATTTAAGTATGTATATTCTCAGATCAAGCAATCATTATAACTATTTCTCAAAATTCAATAATTTGCTAATGTTACTAATAGACTATTAAGTAATAGCTTGTTACTTATTGGTCAGTACTTAATGGTAAGCACTTAATTATCAGTCTTTGCATGTGAGCTCAGGCCAGTAAGACTGCTAGAGATGAGATATTATAGAACCAGAATGTATAAGAATATATACAGTTTTGAACTTTTGTTGCTTTCATTGTAATGATTTTAGTGTTATTCCATCATAACAATGTGGAAATAATTCCCCATAGAGTTAAACCCTACTCAATAGGTCAAATTTGAATGGTAAACCTCATCATCATCACATCATGGGTTGCGAAGCCAATAGTGGCTTTTATAACAGTGTGTGTACTATTATGTCGAAGAACTCAAAATTAGATAATGTAATTGATGAGTGGATGAATATTCTGTTCTATCAAATTCACCCTGCAATGTTGTTGAGGTCCATCATTTTGTAAACACTTGGTTTGCTAAATGAAAAATGACAGAACAAACAAAAACATTTCTGCTTTTACAATGTTATTTTCTTAGTGTGGGAGTTAATATTTGTATTTGCCAGTAGTCTGGATGGTTCCTCCCTTGGTATTTTAGTGATTACTCTTTAAATCACAGCATCTTTTAAGACTAAGTATGATGTTGGTTTAATTTTTTCTGCTTTTTTTTCTCTGGTTTCTCTGTTTTATGTGTCTTTTTTATTGGGATTCCAGTCCTGGAGAGCCATGCAGCAGGGCTTAAACAGTGCTGGTCCATTAATTGACTGTGTTGGTTTATGCGCTCTTGTGTGTGCCTGTGTGTAAACTGCACACTGTAATGCCCCAATGGCTCCATTCAGATTTCTATCAGATGTCTGTGCCTCTTTATTTATTGATCCAAGTATGTCCTGTCCCCAGTCAATATTGACCCAGGGTCGCACACTGACATTTATCATTTCAGTGAACACATAGCAACCCCAGAGTCACACTGTGCCATCAGCATACTAAACGCTCCTCTTACAATTGCATACCAGCTTCTTGTTGAACAAAAATCCTAATTTAATGCTGACAGCATTTTCAATGAAGGAACAGAATGAAAAGTGGAAGTACCCAAGTGGTTTGGCGCTGCAATCTAAGGTCATAGGGTCAGCTACATGGATAAGAAATATGGCACAAACTGCACAAAAGCCCACTATGAGGTGAAGATATTGTTTCATGGCTGGATAAAACACTGAGCTCATTGTAAATTTAAACTGACAGAATGAAAAGTGTTTAGCAGATGACAAAGTTTTCCCTCTCTGGCTGTGGATTTTTTTGTGCAACCATACAGCTTGGCCGTAGATCGTATTTATGATTCCAAAGGGAACCAGTGAAGAATAATTCTTAATTTGCCGTAAAGGTGAATTGATTCGGATGGCCATTTCAATGATCATAAATTTTCCTTAATGAGAAGCATGACATTTGGCTGCTGTGTGTGTGTCTTCTGACACATGGCTCCTGGATATTCCTCACCAGTGGACAGATGTTTATTCTCAGTCCACTAGTGACAAGACAAATGTTAAAGAAATGTGCTACATCTGGCATAAGACCAAAAACATCAGCGCCCTCATTGTAGCTGTTGATTTTTCTCTGTCCACTTTTCTCTATCCTATCTTCTCTGCTTATCTTTTCTTACTATCTGTGTCTAATATTTGCTTCTGCAGAATCTGTTCCCTTTAAACCAACACCAATCATCCCTCTTCATCCTCTCATCCTAACAGAGGTTGTGCAGCTGAGCCTGGCTGAGGACCAGCAGATCAGCGTCTCCACAGTAACAGTGGGCCTCAGTGCGGTCCTTACGTGTGCCATCCAGGGGACGCTACGCCCGCCAATCATATGGAAGAGAAACGGCATTATACTGAACTTCCTGGACCTGGAGGATATCAATGTGAGTGAGGACAACTTATGCTAAAATGTGATTAAGTGATGCTATCTGAATCATTTGGTTGCCAAAACACAGACCTCACATATTTAAGCTCCCATGGCTGCATCTCATTAGCTTTTTTTTTTAAGCTATTTCTTGCTCAGATTTCTTTTGTTTGTTTCACTTATTGCAATTTTGGGGTACTTTTTTCTTGATCACATTATTTCTCAGCTGTTTGGTGATGTAAAAATAACTGTCTGTTTAAACTTAACATGCTTAATAGCCTTGAAATCTTAAAAAAAAACTTTTATTTAGTCTCCCAAAAAACACTGAGTTCATATTTCCTGAAAAATGTATAAATAATTAAATAAATAAATGAGTGCTGTCAGGCGATTAAAAAAAATGTATTACAGGATTTGTAATCTAATTAATCACATTTTTATCTCATATCTAATTAAAGTGCCCCCCCCCCCAAAAAAAAAAAAAAAAAATTAAATTCTAGGACACCTAGATCCACATTTTCATTAATGATTGGATAAAACCTAAGTCAGGGCGTCTTGTCCAAAAAATTCTAAGCTCAATCAGGCAACTCTAATCACACTTTCAGTGTGTTTCATTAATCTAAATCAAAATAAAAAGAAGGTTGAGGGCATCCAGCAAACCAATAAGGCCTAGTGCATTATTAAAGAATGCAGTACAAATATAGATGAATAAATTAAGAAATAAAATAAGACTGAGTCTTAAAAAAGGCCATTCCTGTTGTCACCTTAGCTTTGTTTGGTTTGACTAGAGATGCATGTGTGATCTAATTAATGCATTAAAGTGACAGCCCTTAAATAAATAAATAAATAAGCATTAAAACATGAGTTAATCAGAATAAAGCCTGTCAACATGCTATCTACCACAGATCACCTGTAGATTAACCTCATGTTTACTCGCTGATCATCTGTTCATCCACTTGTGAGGTGAAGTGTATTTTATTCTGATCCCTTAACCTCATATGAACACAGCAAAGTGTCTCCTTCAGATTGAACTGTGTGATCAGCTCAACAAAAAGATCAACAAGGATGTCAACGTCTGTTCTCAAGCACCATGTTGGCAAAGTGAGCTGTAAAATTACATACATTGTTTAACCTGCTGTCTAAATATCACCATGAAGCAGTCAGTGCTTTACCTTTATTAAGCTAATCCCTGGTCAGTTTCCCCTTCGTCACATTAGATCAATGTCCTATTTCACTTTATTAAGGTGTAACTATTATTTTATTTTTACTGACATTTGTGTGAACTGTAGCCAAGATTATGTTTTTTAGTGAACCTGACTGAATACCATCTACATATATGTTACTAAGACAGGTAAAGGCTGGCTAATGCTGATGCTAATAATAATGCCAATGCCATTTACTTAGAGCGAATATGCCTTTTAGAGTTCAAACACTGACTCATTTGCACTGGCACAAAAGTAAATTGCGCCAGCAGTTGTTTTTCTTCTCTCTACAAGGATATAATTTTACATTTCCCTAGGGAGTCTTCCAAAAGGATAAATAAAGTTCTGTATCTAATCTAATCTAATCTAAACATGGATGGATGGATGGATGGATGGATGGATGGATGGATGGATGGATGGACGAGCTCAATAGCATCCAAACTTACTCTACCTTGAAAAGAGGGAAAATGCACCCCTGTATTCAAATGACAGCTTTTTTTTTTTTTTTGTAAACCTGCTCCAAGAGGGCACACAGGCACCTGGTACCAGGATTTGCCTGAGGCGAAACAGAACATGAAAAGTAAAGCTGACAGTGAAAAAGGAAAAAAAAACTTCAAGGATCAAACGTAAAGGAAACTTTTCTTCCTCTAAATTTGCTCCCCAGCATCAGACAGCAGAGATGGAGTTTGCTCACTGCTTAATGAACTCTGCGGCCCTGCTCCTGTTCACTCACATCTGCTCAGGTGACAGCGCTGTGCTGGCCTTGTGTTACCCACCGCCGGATCACTATCCACTAATTGCATGTTAATGAGCGGCCTTGTTGGTCTGTTGTGATGATGAGCCGATAAACAATGTCAAGTGTTGAGGTGAAGACTGGAGGGGAGGAGGTGGCAGCAGAGGTCCCCTAGGCTCATGACCGTGCATAATGAATTTCCACAGAGTGCAGTGATCTGAGAGAAGTGGCTAGAGAGGAGCCCCATCTGTGTGAGTTTGTTTTTAGACCAAAGCAATGAAAAAGAAATACAGATATAGGTTTTTTTCAGTTATTTGTTTAGGTAAAGTATCTTTGTAACTGACCAATGTCTGTTCACACCAGATACCACATTAAGGGAGAACTATTATACTAATTTTCAGGCTTTTGTATAAGATTGTTGGACTACTATAGAGCAGCTACATGAGTGCCTGCACAAGAAGCTTTGTAGCTCTTTGGGACGCCATGCCACTCGTTGCATGGCTTCTTTGTATTCCCTGCATCCCCCAAAAATGGTCTATGCATTTTAATCCGCTCCCCAGCTGAAGTCCAAAGCAGTAAAATGCAAATGTGGTCAGCACGTAAAGCTGAACACTCTTAAATGGTGTTTTTTAAGTCCAAACTTTTTATTCCAATTACCTGTTATTATTATTCTCCCTGAATTTTAGGAATTAACAGTAAGTACCAGCTCACTGCTAGCCTACTTTAACTGAAAAGAAAGAGTGTGGCTGGCTAGAAACTGTCACATGGGCCTGAGAATTTAAGAAAAAAAAAACTGTATCATATAGACAACTGTTTAAAGGTGCTATGAGGAGAATCTAGTTCTGGCGACTTAAAGACTCTGCTACCCATGAGCAGGCGCGGCGACTGTCGTAATGCTGCTTTCCAACAACCTCAGAACTGGGAGTGACATCATCTCCAACTTCTCGGCATTCCAGTTGAAGTCGGAAAAAAACATGCCGATCTACCAGGCTACTGTTAGCTGATGTTAGCACGCCCTGCGTTGTTGTATGAAGAATGTGATTATCACTATGGCAGCATTTTTGTAGATACAAGTCTAACAATACTATGTATACAGCTGATCTAGAGCGACACACCCCAGTCAGAAGTGCTAATAAATTGATTATTACAGGAGCTAAATAAATGTTCACACTGGGGGCAACCATCTTTGATTGTCAACTTGGAGGTGGCGAGGTTTCACAGAGTTCCCAGTAGGAAATTCCGACTTCGGGGGGCGTTCCAGTTGCAGTTTCCTATTCGGAACCCGGAAATCCCTACTTCTGACTACAGCCGGAACGCACCAAAAGACATGACCCAAACTAAAGCGTGTGCTTGTTGCGATGCTAATGAATGCAGCTCAGACCTTCCTCAGAACTCTGCATTGCTTCACAACTTCTTTTTTCAACAATTACGGGATGCAAAGTGTCGAGGTAATGTATTTCTTTCTGGTTACGTAGTGGTAGTTTTTCATGTGTGACAGCAAGCAATTTTTGAAAAACTTAGTATTGTAGATTTGTAGCCAGCTATAGATCGCTACTTACAGCCCGGTGCTCTAAGACGTGTCTGAATAATCTAAATTATCTCTAGTTTTAATTGTCTTGTTCCCGAAGTTGAGTATCCAGGTCAGTCCAGCTCTGTCTGACCCGAACGCGAAGCTAAGGAATAGCATTTATAGATAACCTATTTTGATGCTATAAAACTCATCTTAAAGTGTGTATCAGGCATATACTGTATCTAAAAATGAGACTTTTTTGTAATTACTTAGAAACTCCTCACAGTCCCTTTAAGTCAACTGATCTGATTGGATAATTGATCAGCCCTTAAAAATATAGACGTATTTCTTGGTGTTTTGAACCCTGTTTTATGTTTTAGTTAAAGGTGTTTTGGTCCATTTTAGATATTCCTTTTTAGCTACTTTGATTTATAATAACAACCTTGGAAGACAAGCCTCAAACATGTTTCAGTATGACTAAACCTGTTTTACATCTCAGACAGCACTAGGAATATGCAGGCTTTCTCTGCACAATCTTTCAGGAGCACTGAGTTATTTTCAACATACATCAGTCCATTATCAATACCACTTATCCCTTTCAGGGTTGTAGGAGCTGGAGCCTGTCCCAGATGACATTGAGCAAGAGGTGGGGAACACCCTGAAGCATGTAATTTGGATGTGCCTGGTTGCTAACCACTCTGCCAAACCAGCACCCTGCACATAAGAACATTTTTTTGAGGCACATACTTTAAACAGTAATGATCAAATACTAGGCTGCAGAAGAGAAGAATTTGACTATATATTCCTCAATCTGTCTATTAGTTATTACCATCCCCCTTCAGAACAGGGAGTGTGTCCATAGTGGACGGGGGGCAGGGGGGGACACTCTAGACAGGTCATCATCCAATCACAGGGCTTTCAGCATCCTGTCAATGCACACTTTTTCTCTGCTGAACTGTGTTGATTGGAAACATGCTTGATTTCAGAAGTTTTGTTCACCCATGATTGAAATCCCTCTCCTCTCTTAAATATCTTTTTTCCTCTCACCCTGACAGCTGAGCCTCCATTACAATCAGCATCATTTGTCTGCTCTCCCTCTATATATACAATCCACTCCTCTGTCCTGTTTTATGTCTATCTTTATATTTTGTCTCCTCAATCAAAAGTGGAGCTTTACATTTTAAGTGAGATAGTTGTTTGAAAATAATCATGTTTTAGAAAGTTTGGACCTGCTTGATTTAAGGAGAGCAGAATCAGAACAGTCCAGAAAAAGCGATCCACTCTCCTACAAACTAGTTATTCTGCTGCTACCACTGCTCATCAATAGGGAATTGTTGACTGAGTGATTGTAGATGCAGACTAAATTGGTTATGAAATGAATATTGTATATTTTCTTTATTAAAAACAATATCAACATGATGAATTTTATAAATGCTGCAACCACTTAAGAAAATTACATTCCCTGAACCATTTTTTATTAAATGGAAAACAAATAATAACACTATGAACTTCTCTATAGAAAAAAAATTGTCAATCCAATTCTGAGTTTGTTCAACACAATGGCTTACATACTGCCCTGCCACAGCAGGAGCACTGATCTACTACATTATCTGATTGGCCCATAATGAAAGAGATTGACAGTACAAAATCCAAGATTTTGCCCATTCCCAAACACTTTCTATGGGCTGTTGTCCAGATGGACATCTGATGAGTCAGGTTACACTGGCCTGCCACACTCAGTACAAGTTCAGTAAACTAATTCAAAGTGTATTGACACTTTATAACCATACAGCAGTGATTCTCAAACATAGGGGCACAACCCAAGTTTGCCCTGTCTACATACCAAGGGGGTGGAAGTTGTGAGGGCATGAGGCCACGCAAATAGAGGCAATGGCACACTGGAATTTTGATCGGCTACCCAATGTACCAGTTCAAAAGTCTGCACTGTGGTTGGCTATTTGGCATGTTCAAGGCAAAATGTGGAAATAATAGATATATTGTTAGTTTTTGTTGTGAGTTTTCCTCACACGGCGTAAACTGTCAAACTGCCATTTCTGACTTTAGTTTCCTGGAAGAAACATTCATTAAGATTCCAGCAGAATTTTTGCACACACTCACGTGTCAGAGAAGGTCCAAGGTCTTTAAATACTGAACACTTTAAAAACAATCAGTAAATTAAAATAAGTATGTGGAAAAATGTTAATAATTGCACACAATAAACTGTGTTTTGATGCAGTAGTCGTCTTGTAGCAAAATGAAACAAATACTGAAATATTTATCCAACATGACATAACCAGTTGTCAAAATTAGCAGTCAACAGTCATGTCTTAATCTTAAGAATTTGGTTTTCATGATGATGGGATGACAAAATTTTATTAACAAAATAAAGCCCCATTGATTACCCAGCCCTTCATTTAAACATGAATATATTGCTTGACTAATGAACAAAGACAAATGAGTTAAGGAAGGAAATAGTATAAAGAAACCTATTTTTTCCACAGATCTACTCCATACAACATTGGATTTGTAAAGCATATTTTGTTAATTTTTCAGCACACCAAAACTCCAACAAAGTGTTGTCATTTTGTTCGGTTTGCTTCTATTTTTTTGCCAGAGTGAGGAGATGCGACGTCAGTTATCTGCTTCCTGCTGCCCTAGGTCTTACTCGTCCTGACAAGGCATGGATCCTTGGGCCACTGAAATCTGATTGGCTGTCTTAAAATCACCCACTTTAATGCACTTAAAGGTGCAATGAGGAGAATCTAGTTCCGGCGACATAAAGACTCTGCTACCCATGAGCAGGCGTGGCGACTGTCGTAATGCTGCGTTCCAGTTACCTTGGAACTGGGAGTGACATCATCTCCAACTCATCGGCGTTCCAGTTGAAGTCGGAAAAAAACATGCCGATCTGCCAGGCTATTGTTGGCTGTTGTTAGCACGCCCTGCGTTGTTGTTCACAATTATCACACGAAGAATGTGATCACTATCACTAAATAACTGTTCACACTGGGGGCATCTATCTTCGATTGTCAACTCGGTGTAGGAAATTCCGACTTTGGGGGACATTCCAGTTGCATATTTCTACTTGGAACTTGGAAATTCCTACTTCTGACTACAACTGGAATCCACCAAAAGATGTGACCCAAGCCAAAGCGTGTGTTTGTTGTGATGCTAATGAATGCAGCTCAGACCTTCCTCAGAACTCGGCATTGCTTTACAGCTTCTTTTTTCAACAACTTACAGGATGCAAAGAGACGAGGTAATGTATCTCTTTCTAGTTATGTAGCGGTAGTCTTTGATGTGTGACAACAAGCAACTTATTATCGTAGTTTTGTAGCTGGCTATATATCACTACTTACAGCCCGGTGCTCTAAGACGTGTCCGAATAATCTAAATTTGCTCTAGTTTTAATTGTCTTTTTCCTGGAGTTGAGTATCCAGGCCAGTCCAGCCCTGTCCGACCCGACCACTTAGCTAAGGAATAGCATTTATAGATAACCTAATTTGATGCTATAAAACTCATCTTAAAGTGTGTATTTCTATCAGGCATATATCCAAAAGTGAGACTTTTTTGTAATTACTAAGAAACTCCTCACAGTCCCTTTAAGGTGAGGTGTATTAAAATGCTCCAGTCTTTTTTTCATTCTCTGAAAATTTTGGACATCCCCATTAAAGTAACAGTTGAAGCAAATTTAATTTGACGGACATAATAAATTCAGATTAAGGAACATCATAATCAAACTTATTTAATTAAGCTTGACCAATCTGTCCATCTCTAGGAAGAATCACAACTTTACAACACAAACATTTTTGTATGACCTGCATCTTTATTCTTGTTGCTGTATCTTTTAACTTTAGATTCATAACAAAAATAGCACCTTAAACTCAACTTTCCTGCATGGGAGAAAGTTGTCTCACACTCACTCTGATGTCACAAAGACACTCTCCAAGTGGTCTCATAAATTCTTAAGCCCTGAGAAAGAAAACAGCCGTTGAGGTTTCCATGTCACGACTGAGCCACATCAGGACATCTGCTCTGCCACTTGGTGGGACAGCAAACTATTTAATGCCTTAATCCGCCCTAAGCTGTGGCTGGAACCCCCCTGGTGACTGTCTCATGCTGCACCAACAACAAGCCGCTCCATTCATCAACCTAATGGGCTTTATATTTTTAACCCTTACCATTTATCAGGCTACGGCAGTGTGATGAGGGGAGAGAAGAGGCTCGAATTCCCCATCGTCTGCCTCAGCTCAACAGGGATACCGTTGATTCATGGTCCCTCTTCCTTTTCACATCACTCTTTTTTTTCTATCTTGTCTTTTCCCATCACTCCCTGCTGTTATGTGCCTCCTCTCTCCTCTCCGAGCACCCTTATGTATTCTATCAAGCCGTCTCTTCTCTCCCTCACTCCCTGTAGCTCTATCCTGCCCTCCATCTTTCACTGCTCCTCCTGTTCTCCCTCTCCCTCCTCTTCTTTCTCAAGGGTTTTCCCCCACTATCTCTGCCTCCTTTTTTAATTTCCCTCTTCCCTCTCCTCTGTGTTTCACAGGACTTTGGGGATGATGGCTCACTGTACATCACCAAGGTGACAACTATACACATGGGAAACTACAGCTGCCACGCCTATGGCTATGAAGACCTCTATCAGACACATGTGCTGCAGGTGAATGGTCAGTAGCTCCTCATTTCTTACTTACAGTGGAAGAAAAATGTGAACAAGATGTTGTGGTTTGTTTGTGCTGCTCTGTGCTTCCCCTGCAAACAGACTTTTCAGATTGGTTTCCAGTTCTGAACAATATGAGAATCTTTGAGTTTACTTACTGATCATCAAAATGTTTGGACATAAAGGATGATTACATTAAAAATGGCATTGCTTTATGTCTGCAACTTTTAATCTTTTTTCCACTTTAATCTCCCATCCCTTTAATAAGAACTTTAATTAATTTGTAGTTTAGTTTATGTCAAGACAGTACACTGTTTCTTATATATACACAATATTTTGGGTGGGCTACCCATGTATACTAACAGCCATCAAAGTGTATTTTATAAAACTTTTATCCATACTTTATTTCATGCATAAAGTTTGTTACACATTTTGACTTTTGAAAAAAATTACAGAAAAATTGCAGATGTGGTTCCAAGGATTTTTGAAAGAAGTTTTCAACAACATAATTTTTCGACACTTCTGCTAATAACTCAAAAAGTTCTGAACAGATCTTGATGACATTTTCGGGGAATATTGGTCATAGCATCTTTTGTTTGTTTTTTTTTCAATCCACACTCTCTATTCCAGAGTGTAGGCAACCATAAAGACCTTCATTATATTAAACAGTTATGAAGACCAAGCTAAAAACAACCTGCCAGTCAGCAACAGTTAACTTTACTAGAGGATGTTCACTAGAGGTCAACCTGAAATCATTGATCTCAGGGCGTTTTCACATTAGGCCCACTTGTTTCGAACCGTACTGCGGCGCGGTTCGCCCCCCTCCCCCGCTGGCTTGCATTCACACTTGCAACATCAAACCATGCCCGGGCTCACTTGTGTATTTACTCAGTTTAAAACAGCAGGGGGCGATTTGCACGTAATTGGTCGCCAAACCTGCTACGGAGGAGAAACAACCAATGTTTACGTTTTGCTCTCTTTTACATTTTCCTTCAAATGTGTTTTTTATCGTGTTTGAGACGGCATCAGTGACCTTCTGGACCCTCGTAAATCATCGTAATCCTCCACCGGAATAAACAAATCGACAAATTGAGTAAGCAAAAGATTCAACCGCAGGATTAACAGGAAGTAATGCATTAAAAGTAGATCAGTTCGAACCAGTTGGTTTCACACCAGTGAAACCGCACCAAATGTAGGGAGATGGAGCGGATCGAGACCACCCCTCCATGGAGGTCTAGGACCGGCTGATTTGGTACGCACCAAAGTGCGGTGGTTGCATTCACATTGACACTAACGTACCAAACCCTGGGCCAAAACTTCTTTGGTGTGCACTAAATGTGGTTGGTGTGAGAACACCCTGAGTTTGCTTCTTAGAGGACCAAAATTGGTTTGAAAGCAATCCAAACCAAACAAGGACAAAACAAGGCAAGGGAACAAAAGCAGAGCATTGGTGGTTGAATTTGTCTGAATATCACTTCAGAAAACATTCACTGACAATAGCAAACAGAGACCAGCAAATGTTAGCATTGCCAGCCTCTGGTCCTTTTTACAGGTTAAGTCTACAAATCCATGAAGTTGATGGTTACGTATCACCACAGTCGATATGCATGTGCCATTTGAAACACACCCTAAATACAGCTTTATCTTGAGTGTATGGCACAGAAGGGCCTCAGGCTAAACAATGTTATTACCTCTTGTATATTTCCAGGTCTAGGTGCAACAATAGGCTAGGTGGCAGAAAGAAAGGCTGCAGCTAAAGCCCCAGTTAGTGTCAGGTGGCTACATGACCCATTCTATTACAGCAAAGAGCAGTGGGAAGGAACACCAAACCAACAAAACAAGCAAAAAATGTAACAACTTTCAACCTTTCCGCTGAACCAAACAAAGTTTGCCAAACATAAGCTATGAAAGTGACATAAAAATATCAGCGTCTCAGACATTAACTAAAAAGCCAATATCCAATATGCCATCCATAACCTAATCACCAATCACGGCAAAGGTTCACATTGTGTGACAAAATAAGGATTCTGTTGTTCAGTAATTAGATGAGATATTATGGTAATCTAGTGAAATAATATAATGCAGTAGAACTGTCTTAGTGGATAATTGCATGTATATTTTGGCATTAAAGGACACATTTTTCTAAGTAAGAACACCTAGTTCCATTTTGGTTCTGGGCCCAATAGTTTGGTAACTACTTCGGTAGTCTTTGTACAATATGTCTCATTTTGTATATTTCATCTGTGGGCTTAGAATTGTCGATTGGCTCTTGAACAAATGATATGCTATATGTTCTATGTTCTAAACCCACAAATTTAATGGTAGGTAACACAGTCAACCTGCCTGATTTAAGAAGTGACAGCCCAGTTCACACAGTCACAACTGTCGCCTGCAACCTTCTGAATGTTGTTGCATACTGAGCTGGCCATTAGAATCAGGATTTTTTGGACAAGATTTTCTCACATCCCAATAACAGCTCCTAAAGGGGAACCAGGTTCATATGCATTCAAAGTATGATGTCAAAACAGTATGATACTTTGCAGAGAAGAAGTTTCCAAAAGTGTGTGTGTTGCTCTTTAAAGTAGTTCATGAGATGACAAAATTTCAAGCACAGCATCTCAGTGACTTTTCTGTTCAAACGACACCATGTTGAGACTGAAAACTAATGGGTGCTTTTAACTTATTCACTTAATTCAACAAAGTGTGTGAAAGTTACTTAAGCTATCTAAAAACCAGCTGACACAATTCCACTCATGCTGATTTTGGCAGGCTGAACTTACCGCTATCTTCTTCATATTAATCATCTACATAACAGCCTTTATCGCCCCCGCTTTAACACTCCAGAGGTATTAATTGGCTTTTCTCCAAAGAAGTCCTGGAAAGATGAACTTTAAGAGCCCTCCTACCTGTAACATTACAAATCAAAAGCTGCAGCATTTTTTTCTACATTTTTAACAGCGCAGCAAAGGGTATGAAATTTATTCTTGTCTCGAGATTTACTTTCATGACATGCTAATGAGCAAAACTCTATTTTGAACCTGAAATGAAAGAGCAGGTGATCGTCAAGGTGTCAAACTGACAAGGGTCTTGAGAGATGAATTACCGGGAGAGTGCAATTACCAAATGTTTGTCTCAGAGATTCGGGGTATCTCCAGTGTGACAGTGTGAGGTGAAATGAGATGAAATGGAAGGATTCCAAGTGCCACATTAGACTAAGTACAGTCTGCATGGTGTTTGAGCAATGAAACACATCTTCTTTGTTACTAATGGAGATGAAAGAAAAGACAAAGCTGGAGCTTCAGTACCTGCAAGGAAGTCAAAGTGGCAGTCAAGTACTTTTTTATGGCACCAGTATGACAAAGAATGTCTCTGAAATGTCAAGTAGGTGTATACTGTGTGGAAAAATGGAGGAAATAAAAGAGCAAAGTGCTGTTAGAGAGAAAAACTGAAAAAAAAGTGTGTAACAGAAAAACACACAGAACATCACAAAGACTTTAGACAGGTGATGGTGCCAGGAGACTTTATGAGGGAAAACTGGGTTTTTTCAAGTTAAGCTGTGTGATTGGATGATGGCCAGAGAAGGTTGTATTCCACTTCTTGCACTTCTTGCAGAACTTCGACAGCCCTCTGCATAGGACAAATGGCACACATAGAGAGATGAATAGAAAAACAGACAGGAAGAGAAGATAGATAACTTATCCATGACCATAAAACCCGGACACTTAGCCACTCCACATGTACAACAGTCTGGTATGAGGTCAACTGGCAGTGTTAGGGAATTATATCAATATCCTCTCATATTCAAATTCAAAAAAGGATACTTACATTTTTACCAGGATTTCAAAACTAGTGACCCCTGGTTCTACTGCGTCTATGACCTGTGCTGCAGAGTAGGGATGGGAGTCTTTATTACAAGTATCAAAGGATCATACTTTCACAAGTATTCTTTTGGTATGGATAACACCCCTAAAATATCAAAAAAAGTTAATCTGTGAAATCCCATGGACTATTTTCTTTCTCTCTTTATTTGTGCCTCTTCCATGTCATGTGGCTTAGGGGGGCAGTAAGGCATATCAAACAGTGCTGAGCTGGAGGAACACCCACTAAATTTACTTCCTGTGAACTAAAACAAACCTTATGTTAAAATCTGAATATCTGGAGTCTAGACCAGAGCAGGACACAGGAGTGGATTTTCACTTCTGTCCCGTCCCACTCCCAGAGAAAAAACCCTGTCCCGTCCCAATCCCGGGCCGGGGTAAAAAACATTAATCCTGTCCTGTCCCACTCCCGTAGAATGACTCCCACTCTCATCCCGCTCCCACTCAAAATTACCCCCACTCCTGTCCCGTTCCCGTTTAAATAAAACCAAACATGTTGAAAAAATATTGCATTTTTTATTTTAGGTAAAAGTGCAATGTATTTAAAAGGCCTTGCCTTTAAGTTTCACATGCCTGATATTCGGTCGGTGTAAACAGCTCTCTTTTCAGTGTCGTCTGCTCCCTCCACGTTGTTTTGTTATGTGTGTCTCCAGCAGTGCTCCGAGTCGCTTTTCACTTCCTGTGGTGACAGGAAGTCAAACCACTTTTGTAGTTCTTTTGTGTTGCTAGCGCAGTCAGGAGTGTTGGCTCTCACTGAGAGATGACTACAAAAATGGACGCATCTGTTCATCTGGTTGTTTAACACAGCTGAAAATGCTCATCCATTAATGTTGCTCCCTCTCCTGCCCGGTCCTGTTGCTTTTTTTCCCTTTCCGTCCCATCCCGATCACGGGGTTAATTAAAAAATGACTCTCATCCCGTTGGATTCCCGCGGGAATCACGTGACCCACGGGAATTCCCAAAAAATGTCATCCTCCAGTCTAGAGTACATGTTTCTTTATGTGTTTTTGGTCAATAAAAAGCATTTATTTCATGAATATTATGTATGCACGATAGATAATCTTGGATAGAGAGCGGTCATCACAAAAAGAGCTGGCTCCCAGTGGAGGACATACTTTGCCGGCACTGTGACACCAACATGTAGAGACAGAGCTCCACTTTCTCACATCCCAAAATATCAGGCTGTGAGAGAGGAATACTATACACAAATAATTAACACACAGTTTTAGTACAAAGAAGAAAATTCCACATTTACAGGGAAATATACAAAATCCTGAGATTATTGCAGCCAAATATATCTATATATCTTATTTATTTATCAATCAATCAGTCGATCAATCAATTAATCTTTATTTATGTAGAGCCAAATATTATTGTGTGAAATCATGTTATCTCAAGACACTTTTAGTTTGCTATAGGCCTACATATGCTTGGCTTGAGAAATTGTGCAGGGGTTTAAGACAGGGCCTGATCTGTCATCTTTACATGGTGTTCAAAATCTCTGGCAATGTTCCTGTTAATCAACCATACATGACTGACTTAGATTATCTTTAACCTATACCTAAATAAAACTTCTATTGACCTTAAAAGCCATAAAGTCACATGAACTTTGTGAAGGAGAAAGCTTACAAGAAACAACAACACTACATAAATAAACAAGGAGCAAGCAGCAGCTGCAACATTAATATTGCATAAAGGTTAAGGGGAAAGGTTGCAGGTTGAACAGGAGAAGTTAGGATTTGGCGGCAGCCTCAAGGTTGAGAGGGTGTCCCGCATCTTAACTAGCAAAGGACATCGTACCTGTTCATGTAAACTATTACCTCATATTTCATTTTACTTCTCCATTCCTTCACGTTCATTTGGGGGCTTCTCCCTGGAGGCTTTGGTAAGTGGTGGATGCATCCCAACATCTATTTCATGCAGGACTCGAGCTGTAATAAAGCTGCCCCAGAGCTCTTGGATTCTTGTTATGTGTGAATATATTCCATGCTGGGGTGAGACAAATTCCTCTCTGCCCACTGCGTGTGTGGGTGTTTGTGCTATATTCCCCCAGGAGTAACTGTCTACCATGAAACACTGTGTAATTATGTTTTTTTTTGTTGTTTGGTTTTTTTTTTTACACCCGCTTCTCTCTTCTCTCCCTGTTTGTGTCTTGGCTTTTGTTTGTGTTTGTGTATCCAGTCCCTCCAGTGATCCTGGTCTATCCAGAGACGCAGGCCCAGGAGCCCGGTGTGTCTGCCAGCCTCCACTGCCATGCTGACGGCATCCCGAATCCCAAACTGCTCTGGCTGAAGAATGGCATGGACCTGCAGCCCAGATCCTCCAAACAGCTCTCTCTCATAGGTGAGAGCTGGTATCTTGTGTAGATACTGTTTGTCTCATGTTGTTGGTGCACTGTCTTTTAAAAAGCAAAGGGTGGCATCCCTGTAGACATCTTTTAACCGTAGAAAGTGACTTTTCACCTCTTTAAAACCGACTTTTTTATTGAAGACCTCAGAGATGCAGCTCATCAGCAGTAATGTTCGTCTGTGCTTTTCATTCATTTCCATTCAAAAACGGGGTGATGAAACCAAGACTGCGCTCACCCTCTGGACTATGTTCAAAATAAGCATTATTTTCTTGAGCGAAGACCAAAAGGGAGATTCAGGGAGGGAGAATTAAGCAAAATATACTGTGTGTCAAGAGCTGGCAGCTACTTATCCCAGTGTGCAAGGCTGCTTTTAAAGACACACTCTCAATATCTGAGGGAAGGAACTGAATGGAGCGCTACTTTCCTTTTTATGGCCCAGTTCTCATTAAGGGAGAGTTTATTGGCTGTGTGTGGGTCATTACCTGTGGTAATAGCCTGTTATCAACCCTCAGACACTCAAACATAGGAGGTTCTGCAAGGTTCACCGGCACATAAACACTGCTGTGTCACTGGCAACAGATTTTAAAGCTATGCAAGCAACAGAGAGAAGTCGGGAAAATACTTCAGTACTGCTTCTTTATTTAAAGGTGGAATATTGTACCCCTTTTCCATCTTTTAACACAGTCTCCTATGGTCTTAATGAGGAGTCAATGCTGTCTAAGGTCATAATGTAATATGGATCAATACAAGAAGAGGTTTTAACCCCATTTAAACAGCAGCCTTTAGTCTAAATACTTACTTTTAGAGTGATGTTTTAATCACACATGGGCTCCTTTCCTCCATGCTCTCCCTGGCCACTAACCATAGCTGTCTAGTCTCCCGTTTTGGTCGAGAAACTATCATATTATACACTTCTTTCCCACTGTCCTGTATAAGTATTTTCCCCCGTAAATTTCCCGTATTAAGTTATGCACCAACCCGATGGATACCGTAAAACCAAAGAAGAAGAAAAAGCCTCATGAGAACTGCCACCTGCAGTCACCTCCTTTCACAAGCCTATCCACTGTCTCTCTCCGATCAATAAAGGCACAAAATGCCCAAAAAATACATAAAAAGTACTTTAATTCTAATAAATGGTCTGTTTCTTGCATAAAAAATGGCACATACTGACTTAAAGTATTTTAAATGCTAATTAGCTTATAATAAATACGCTATTTTCTCAATTGGTACATTTATCAAGTACAACTGCTTGCATCAGATCATAGATATACAGTGCTCAGCATAAATATGTACACCTCGTCAGATTTGTCAGAAAACCTTCAAAATCAACATTTACTATGGCACATTATGCCACAAGATACTCCCACAAACGTGGGCCATTCAGCAAACAAGATTGTCTAAGTTGTATACAAAGAGTATTTTTCTCAAATTAAGATCAGGATGGAAAATGAGTCCACTTCAATCAAAGGGGTGGGAGCAAAGGTAAAGTTTATTTACCATATCATGTCATGGTGAAGAAAAATGTTATGTTAAACTCAGCTTTGTCAAGACTTTAAAACTGTACTTTTGTTCATGTAGTAATAGATTAATACATTACTTTTATTAGGGGATACATTCATTTATGCTGGGGACTGTATATACTGTATGAATATTCATGAATAACTGTCCACGGCAGCTAAGTACTGTATTGTCTTCTTGTAAAGCATGAGTAATGACAATTGTTAAGTTGAGAGTATCCCTCATTATGCAAGAATCCATATGCAATTATCCATATTGCCCGCTGGCAATTTGGATAATTTTATGTTGCCCTCTGGGTTGACCACAGTTTCCCTTTCCTGATCTAATGGCTTCTTCCATCAGGATTCTGCCTCATATCACAAAGATTTGGACATCTCAAACCAGTTTCTTGAAAATGACAATAGGATCACTGTACTCAATTTAATGCTGCTATGTTATTATGGACCAAAATCTCTGAGGGATGTTTCCAGGACCTGAAATCAATGCCATAAAGAATTACTTCAATAACTTCAGTAAAGTGGTTTATGAGTCTTGTTCACCTGACATTAATCAGATAACAATGCCCCACTAACAGTTGCTATACATACACATACATACATAATGTGCTTCAAATATATACAGTCCTGCTCAGTATTATTGGCACCCCTTCATTATTTTCATTGCTTTAACTATATCTTCAGAAATAAATTGAAATGTACCAAATTTATGTCATCAGGATCTGTTAATTGAAGGTCCAAAATACTTTAACAAAAAAAAATTGTACAAGTTATATGTTGTAATTTCAAAGAGGGAACTGAAAAAAACATGTGCAGCAGTAATGGCACCCCTCTTCAGTATTTTGTTGCACACCCTTTGGCACTGATGACAGCCTCCAAATGTTTCTTGTAGTCATCTATAAGCTTCTTCACTTCTCAGCTGGTATTTTCTCCCACTCTTCCTATGCAAATAGTTCAAGCTCTTGAACATTTGCAGGTTTCTTTTCCCCAATTGCAGATTTCAGCCATACCAAAGATTTTCAATCAGATTGAGATCAGGACTCATTGCTGGCCATTTTAAAACAGGCCATTTTTTCCTTTTCAACCATTCCTGTGTGCTTTTGGATGTGTGCTTTGGGTCTTTGTCTTGCTGGAGGGCCCACGACTCAAACCAAGTTTTCCTACACTGGGTCGGACATTACGCTCTAAAAGTTCTCTGATTTCATTTCATGATTCCTGTGATACGGTCAAGGCCTCCAGTACCTAATGCAGCAAAGCAGCCCCAAAGCATTATAGAACCTCCACCATGCTTAATTGTTGGTAGGGTGTTCTTTTCCTTGTATGCTTCAAGTGGTTGCAATTAAAACTGCCTATTCTAAATATGACTGCATGATCATAGTAGCTAATGAAGTATAATTTACAAAACTTAATATGTGAACATTACTTCTGCCAAGTTTGAGTCTGACAAAGTGATGCAAAGCAACGTTAGAGAGGTTTGTAAAGAAACTGTACTGTCACATTGTGTACTTAAACTTCATGGGTGCCAATAATGATGAGTAGGACTGTAATACCTAATCCAAAGTGTTTCGCCAATTGTTTTCTCATTAATTTTCTTATCTGTATTAATTTGCTATCCACAATAGTTAAAGTGATCCCCCTCATTCCTCCCTATGTTTACATGTTGAGTTAACTTCACACCAGTGCAGCTTCATGCAGAGAGCGCAAGAGAAAGAGAGAGAGGCTATGCAGATTGTTCTTTTAAGCCATGATTTTAGCTTTTGCTGCTGATGCTCCAGATGATATTTTACACTCAGTAAATACAACATTGATAATAATCCTCATTTACACATAGATCAGCTGTTTTAATAACTGAATATTAATGGTCATACATTTGAGCTCTAAAATGTGAAGTCAAAACATTGGTGGCTTTTGGCTTAAATGAACTGAAACAGTAGGGGGAGAGATAGTAAAAATTCAGTGAGGTATGCAAGTTGGTTAGGAAAACTTAGGGGTAAATAAGCATAGCAAATTGGCAAACAAACATCCATTTAAGATGGAGGAAAAACACTATGAACAGCCTGTATGTGTCACAATCGTTTTAATCACAAAGGCTAAGGCCTCATTTGTCTTTTGTCATGCATAATAAATTAGAAGTGCTTTGTAGGTAAGTTGTTACTCAGGGTGCCTTGTACAAAAACTCCAACACTTTTTTCATGGTAGATCCCCTTTAAATTTCCTTAGAGAGGTAAAATAAGAGCACGAAAATGGTGTAGAGAACAGTATTTATGCAGCCATGCCCCAAAACAGAGATCTAGACACGGAGGAGGTTTCGATTTGATCTTTCACGACCACATATCATATTTAATGTCAGTGGTGTAATAAAGACACAATAAAAGTGTTGCTCTTTATCCTCATATTTGGCTTCTGCAAAATCTGAGCCTCACACTGACAGTTTGTGGTGAGAAGTATTGATCCAAAGCCACAGTTGAACAGTAAGGTGGAAATTAGCTCTGTGCTGCTGAGTGGGTGAATTCTTGTTCTCCAGCCTGCCGTAGATCACAACCCTGTTGTTTAGTTTGTTAAACAGCAAAGCTCCCACAAACTGCAGATTCATCTTGATGATAGGTAGCAAGATAGATCATTATTCTGACCAGGAAGAATTATGGGACAGAGTTTAACCCATTTCTTAAATGAATTATTGCTGTAATCTAAGTCTTTGTTTAGTGAGGGCAACAGTTGGTTGTAAGCTACATTTTATAGCTGTGAAGTTGAACTTGAAGGTTAAATTTCTCTAACTTTTTTCTGTAGTAATCACAGGGCAACAGATCCATTCATCTGAAGAATCATGAGCTGTACAGACTAGTTGTGTGACAGTTCACAGAGATTACAGCTTGGATCAGACCTTATTTTTTGGCTGATGGGCCTATTCCATTTTCTCTTTTTTCTTTTTTCTTGTTTGTTTGACACAATACATAAAGGAGGTTTGAAAGCGAATTAAAGGATTCCTTCTCTTGAGATGAGGATCATCTGCTTCTGCATATCTGCAAGAAGAGTTCTGATTTGTTCTTTTTATTGTTTGTTTTTTGAGTCAGTGATGTTTTAACCCTCTCTGTTTCCATATCCAGACACTGTAAAAGCAGCTAAGCTAATGTGGGCAATGATAAGCCACAAAGAGTAACAGTGTTCTGCTGGTGTGCAACTTCTCTTCATCTTATGTTTTGTTAGGATAGTTTCTTTGTTGTTTTTTAAGCAGTTAGCAGGGAGTTATGGTGATCTCTTTCTGAGTTGGGTAATCATAAACGCCTATGATGTACAAACTTTAATATACATAATTATTGTGCATCTGCATGCACTGAACTGAGATTACAGATGAGTACAACAGCTTTTTAACACCCTGTACAGACAGTTTTATTAATGTGTGTAGTGAGATCTGTCTTCAGACACAAAGAAAATTGATGACACGTAAATGGGGTTAAAATTAGTTGATGTATTTTCTCAATTTTTAACTTTTCTCAGCAATCAAAATTGATTGGTTTTGAAGTAAACAAGCTAATAACCGAAGATGTTTAACCCCTAGTCTCGCCTAGTCTAGGCAACACAGACGGGAGGTATTTAAATTAGTTCAAATAACAACATACTACTCCTTAGGCCACAATGGTGGGTTGTATGTCCTTACATATGAGTCTTACAATCTTGTCTGTGATGGCCTTTTTCTGCACTTCTGGCTTTGGGCCTGCCAAAGTGGATAGGATCGCACAGACACTCCACTGTCATCACACTTGGATGTAAGGCTGATAAAAATGAGCCTACAGAATTGTCGATGGTGAGGAGTAAGCCAGCTGCATTGTAAATTATTGACACACAACCAGGTCTTGTTTTTATTTTGTCATAAACAGTGTGGAGCCCAAAGTGCTTCCACAACGTCCAGTTTGTCAAGCTGCACTTCCTGTTGTTGAGGTCAAGAGAACAACAGACAGTCCATTGGTTCACTGCCTCAGGCACCCTAATCTGTAGCTTTCAACTCACTCTATAACATGATCAAATGGGGGTTTAGCACTTCAAACTGATTTGAAGTTGTGTTGTGCTTCCTCAGGGTCCCATTCATTCCTCAGCTTCTAATACAGAACCACACCCATGAAGTCACAGTGACAAAAAGTCTAAACCGTGCACTAAACCAATACCACAAAAAGCTCTGTCATTTAAAATAGCTCCAAGGTTGTAAACGTGCAGATATAAATGCTAATTTAATGAGTGGTTGATTCAGTGGTTTTCAATAAGAATTGATCAGAGCATAATTATGAATTAAGCGTAATTAAAGTGGTTTCTCATTCTGTGAAGGCTGCTTCAAGGCAGACTTCACTTCAAAGTATTACACACTTCTGCCCTGATAAAAGAGAATTATCATCAGATAGCAAGAAGACATTTCACTAATGCGAAAAGCTTTGCATCAACTTCTGTAATTGTTATTTCACAACCCAGTGAGTGTGAATCAGACGGTGGGGATAATTTCTGACTTCGAAAATGAGAACGACATGCTCTCTCTGCTATGCGACTGTTTGGTAAATATTTATTCAGCACCAACACTAAGAGTATGGATGCTTAACAGGTGGAAAGATACAGGAAGAAAAGATGAAAAGAAAGGTTATGAGAGGGCTGTGTGAATGCAGTCCGTTTATTGAAGTCCATAAAGGAATAAAGGTAGTCTCTAAGTAGAGACTACAAGAGAGGTACAGAGACTAATGTAAATGCTCTTTTATGGTCTTATACAACATGGCCTGTAAGTGCATCGAGGTAGTGCTACATACAGTATAAGAAGGATCAGAGTGCTGCTGTACATCACAGAGCTTCATGCAACAGCAAACATCAGAGAGTCTTTCTCTGATGATTGCTCCTGTGTCTAAACATCACCTGTCACCTTCGCCTTACATCAACACCAGCACTGGAGGCAGACAATTCAGCTTTGTACTCTATTCAAGGCACAGGAGTGTGAAACTAAATTTCACTCTGTACTACCACAAGGCTACCATGGCACATTGTTTGAAATGTGAGGCATTCATGTTTTGTTGTAGAGAAAGGAGGATATTTTGAAAGTTTTACTGCATCAAAGCATTCAATAAATGTGGAGTTACAGAAAGATGAAAACATTCTAAGGTTGCTTCAAGCTGACATGGCTGGGTTGATTTGCAAAAACAAATTAAACTTCTACCAAATCAAGTCAAAGGTGCAGCCAAAACATTCTTCTCTGATAAAACATCAAAAACCCTACTTTATTTTCTTTGGAGAAAATAGGCAGTGCTCATACCCTTTACTTTAACTCTGAAGTTTCTGTGGATTCAACGATTGTTTGCACTTTTGAGTTGTTGGATACAAATTTACAAAAAAGTCTGATACACAGGTATTAAAACTCATCCATCCGTTATCTGCACAGCTTATCCCTTTTGGACATTGGAAGAGGCAGGTACTCCCTGAACTGGCTGCAAGCCAATCACAGGGTCACGAAGAGAGACAGACATCCACTCACACCTAGAGGCCATTCAGAATCACCAAGTAACCTAATGATCATGTTGGTCTGTGGGTGGTGCCTAGAGAAGACCCACGTAGGCACAGGGAAATCATACAAACTCCACACATAAACCTTACTGGATGAGTCATCAGGCTGCCTCCTTTTCAAATTCAGGCTTTTATATACACTGAAATGAAATATGACATGATGATGAAGTGTCATGTTTTCAGATGCAAATCTAACAAAACACAACCACAGATTAAAACTTACTTATAAGTTTTTTTATTAATGATATCCACCTTTCCTTACCTTAAACATCCATCCCATAGTTTGATGCCTAAACGTCTTTGAGCTCCTGCCAAAAGCCTTACACCCTTAATCTTAAAAAAAAATCTCATTCTTATTCCATGGCAGAGAATTTAACGAGGTCAATACGTTTTGTCTGTGCAGTGCAAGCTAATAAAGTGAATATAGATTGTAGAGATCATACTGTACTTGGACTGCATGACATGACCACAAGGATTGGTACAGCTGTCTTGATGTAAAATACACTGGACTTTAAAACAGTGTATCATCAAGCATGACTTAAAATTCAACAATTATGTTTAAGTTTTTTTCTGTTGTCATTATCTTCCCAAATCCCATCTGCAGTACCTCTTGGGCCCACCAGGGGGCCATAACCGTTAGTCTGGAAACGGCTGTTATATTTAACAGTTGAACTTGTGTTAAACTGACTGTAGGACTAATTTTATTTCATAATTAACCTTTTTTTCGGAAATGCAATAATGGCTACAGAAAAAGAGATTATACGTATAATATGTTTCCTACTTTTTCTTTCTTTTAACTAAAAACAGCGCCAGAACCTCACAAGGGCTGTCCACAGCATGAACTGTGGAACAAAGTCTTTGTACAGTTAAAAAATGTTTGTTAGACTAATTTTTGTTTATTTTTGTAGCCTCTAGTTAAGCAAGGAGGAGCCACCGAGACTGCGGTTGCTTCTAAGGGGCACTCTGCAGCATTACAATTAAAAGCATGACAGACAAGAACAATTAATGTTGTATACCGTAAAATACCAAATAGAAGCTGGGACATTTATTTGCTTCAATCACTGAGCAGACTGGGCTTTTATTTGGGACCAGACGACTATTTGGGACAGGCGTTTAATTCCTTTTGCACAAAAATCTTGCTTAACAAAAAATGAAAATATATGGTAAATATAATCAAATTATTTACACCAGTGTGAATAACACCTGTACATTTTCAAGGCAAAATTACAGTACCGCTGTTATACTCTTGTCTTCTTCTTTCAATTCAGCACTCCCTTAAACTCTTAAAACTGGTAAGGAACAACTGGTAGTGAACTTAAGGTCGTAAATTCTATTTTTTTTTTCGCTCAACTAGGGCCATGGAGATAAGCAGCAATGTACCGCTAACTGACATGACCAGCCTCCTGACGTGACCAGCCTCCTGACGTTAGTTAAGGGCAAAAAACAAACAGCCGCAGTGGCAACGTCTTCTTCTTTGGATTTTTAAAGCCCGAGTATGTCAGATTCTGGCTTTTTGCACTCTATTGGCCTCTGTGGACGTTGAGTTTAACTTCACTGTCATGAAACAGAGCGCCTCACACCAACCTGCATTTGTTGACGTACAGAGGGAGGAGAAGCCGACAGGACGTCCAGAGAGACAAATAAACCATGTGGACTGTTAAGTTAGTCTGATCATGTTTCTTGTCAAGCGTGAACTGTCAGTTGTGAGCTCAGCGTTTTGCATGTGTGCTCTGTAACTTCGACTGTAGCTTCTAGGCTGTGCCAAATAAATTACACCAGGTGTTTATTTGTCAAAATGTACTGCTACACTGGGCGTTTATTTGGGACCGGGCGATTAATTGGAACCAGGCCTTTATTTGGTATTTTACGGTATATTACATTTTACAGTCACCTTATATATTTACACTTACAAACCACATCTCTCTCAAAACTTTTCAAGTTTCAGAGCAGTTGCAGTTCCAGATCTTGAGTATTACTGCCACTAGCTCTTTAAAAATGCTGTACAGAACAAAGGAAGGTGGCTTAGCAATCATTTGAAAATTATTCCACATAATAGGTGCAGCAACACTTACGGTTGTCTGAAACCTCTATATTTTCAAAGTAGCATAGTTCTGAGTTCTAATTCTATGGCTTACAATATTTACAGAAAGGAAAGTAGCCAGGTTAGGATCCAAATCAGCTGTTTGGTTAGTAAAAAGATCTATTGAGTCCAATCATTGGTAGCCTCCATGTGAGAACACTGTAAATATGTTTATTTTACCATGTTGTGTGCATGTTACTTCTGGTGTTTCTGCACTTTTTAGCACCTTATCATTCGGTTTGTTTTCAACAAGAGGCTGCCAAAAGGTCAAATATCTAGCTACGCCACTTCCCTTCTTAACCAGTCAGTGCCTTGGGCTTTATGTGAGCCCCAGATCATTTCAAGGTCAAATATTTTTTTCCATTTTCCATTTCGTTCGAAATTTTGTGTGTTTTCATGGTTGACAAGTTTTACTCAACCATGCGGCGTTGGAGGTATCATCGTCTTGATTATTGTTCGGTCATCCATCAGACATGTTTTCAGTAAACAGTCCATTGTCTCAAATGTAAATTAATGTTGTTTCTCAAGATTTCTATCTCTATTCTTTTTGTAGCAAATGGTAGTGAGCTCTTTATCGGCAGTGTACGGTACGAGGACACCGGAGCCTACACCTGCATCGCCAAGAACGAGGTGGGAGTAGACGAAGACATCTCCTCTCTGTTTGTTGAGGATTCAGCCAAGAAGACACGTGAGTGTTGAATCTTCGAATTATAAAGCTGAGCATGTATCAAAACCAGAACAAAATTGAAACCTTGTCTGTGTGATGATAATCCTGAAAAGGTTTAATCATCCTTTAAGATGGAAAAGAAAACTACTGCATAATGGAGGCCTTCAAAAGCCTTAAGGTCAAGAAAACTCTTGTAGAAGTGAGGGCGGTGCAGTAGTTCAACACATTAAAGAAATAGTGGAATATCTTTAACAGATCTATTCACACAAGGTCCAGGACACAATAAATATAACACAAGTTTCTCATTCCAAAAGACTGACCATCAAGGTTCAACAACCTGATGGATTGAAGGAATGAAAGACCTTGAAGAGCAGCTTGTTTTCCTGACAGGTGCTTTAAAGCAAACTGTAAAGATGAAGCCCGCTGTTCTTACTTTGCAGTTTATCAGCAATGAAAGAGGCATCACTCATTTCTCTGTGGAAATCTCATTTTAGTTCAAGTTTAAACAGGCTAATCACATATTTAATGCTTCTTTGAGATGGAGTCTTTCATTGGGTTTCATCATCCTGATGAGTTAACTATTTGTACCTAGAAAGAGAATATGAGGCCAGTGGTTATTACGCAGAATAATCCATGACTTGTCCTTCCTCAAAGCAAGAGTGATCTCTAGATAAAAATTTGATCCTGTCAGGAACAATGGGAAACATCTTGTAGCTGTCACGTATGTTCTATTTGTTTTGGCATGATAGTAATTCCCTTCTCTGTTTCCTGGAAGAGTGTTTTTTTCTTAGCGTAATTTAACTTTTTGCCTCTTTTCTCCCCTTCCTTTGATGCTCATTGGCCAACTCTGCAGTTGCAAATATTCTGTGGAGAGAAGAAGGTAATACACCGAACCTCTTTTAAGAAAAGCTTTTGTAAACATGTGGAGTTTGTTTCACATCTCTTCATGTCCCACAGCTTGAGATCTTCACTTTCAAAGATGTTTGCTAAACTGCCCAGAAGAATCACAAAGTTGTTTTCTCTCCAGCTAAACTTAACTTCAAATACTGCTCCCTCCTGCACGCTCAACCTGCTTTATCCCCTTGCCGATGTGGTTTTTAATCTGTTCATCGGATCACCTGGGGAGGAAACATTCACGAACAGAAGCTGTTTGCATTATATTAAATAAGACCACAAATACTGTGTAGAAGTGAAAAGAATGAACAACTTTGTGGTTTTCTGGTGCGCAATAATCAGCTCTGCCATGATGCATATATGCTATGCAGGAGGAAAAGCTACTTTGTTACACAACTAAACACAATCTAAGTCAAATACATAATCAGTTTAACCACAAATCAACAACACATGGTTTCAAGAGCAAATGTCACAAGTGTTTATCACTGCTCAAGAGTTGATTATGCCTCATTTGTATGATGCGAGTAGACATGTTTCTTAGTTTATGTATCTGCAATTGTTTGAATTTCTTTCATATATTTTTCCTGACATTTATTACAAATTGTTGCAGCTCACTCATTATTACCTTCTGCATGTTTTGGCCCATGCTATCAAATTGCAGAAATAATGTCTTAACAGCTTGACAAATCAGTCATCATTATTTGTTTGTGGATGGCTGCTTTTCTGTTATCTTCAAGCTCAAAGATGACTCAGTACTTCAACATGTCTCCTCGTGTTGTGTACACTTGACAGCAGCAACAGTTAATTCCTCATTCAAATGCTTTAACATCAGACTATGATCCCCGCTAACTCATCAGCAGCTGTTTACATGGAGCAGATGATATGTGAAGTGTTTCCTCTTGCAGACAGACTCTTTAATTTGATGCCTCGTGCTGCAGTATGTTGAGAGCGTGTTGCTGACAGAGCCCTTTGTAGGCATGTCAGAATGGCTGGCAGCTACATGCTGTCCATTCCTGCTAATGTGTTGCATGCTAACAGCAGTCCTGCTGTGTCTCCTTCAGTCAGGAAATTGAAATGCCCATCACACATGTCAGATAAGACAGTTGCAGGACATTTCTGCTGTTCCCCATTTGGATTTGTTGCCTGTTGCAAAGCTTTTCTGTCAATATCTTTCTGTCTTGTCTTCAAGGATTGAGTGTTGGGAACATGTTCTACATATTTTCTGACGAGGGCATCACTGTCCTTCAACCCAGTGAGTGTGAGATTCACAGACACATGAAGCGGACAGAGAGGATTGTTGCTACCTATGTGAGTAGTGTTGTTTTTTTTTATATGTTCACACATGAAAGCTATTGATGCACTGACTGTAAAATCAGGCACAATGCTGCTGTTTGAATGTTCAGTTGTACTGATGCTTTTCTAATTATTTCTATCATTATAATTCTTACACTAGATCAATAATTTATCTCAATTTTCAATTTTTCAATTTAGTTTATTTGATAAGGAGGGACAATGTACATTCATACACACTTTAAAAAAATATAATGTAAATGTACCCAAATCTAGCTACCAAGCTAATTTCCATTGGTAGTCCCCCCAGCTAAAATATAAAAACAAACAGGTTAAAAAAAATACAAGTATAATATTTAAAGGGTCCTGTTCTTCTTGTTTTGTTTCTTTTTAAGGAAAAGAAAGAACAGAGAAACATTATCATCAAAACAAATCAAAGTTTGGTCATTTTGTTATACCTTACTCCCTATGAGAAACTTTGGTCAAACTTTTTCTATAAAGCTCTTTATCTAAACATGAATATGATGTAATTAATACATCATAATTTTCTTGTGCTGCTGTGCAGTCATAGTTATAAGCTTTTGGGTGACTTATAATGGTGTATAACAGTAACCATGTGTCATTATAAAGTCAGTGTTTATGATGAGTTATAAACACACTAATAATGTGTTATATTGTGTTTGCATATCTAAGAAATTGGACTTATCCATAATCCTTTATATCAAAAATCTGACACATTTACATTATTTCACAAAGAATATATATGTAAGGTGTTAGTACAACAATTTGGATGTTCACCCACTACATGCACAAAAATCAAAGTATATAGATTTTTTCTTGAAGTGGATTATAATCTGACAGTTAATACAATAAATAAATAAAGACATATTTTATTTTAAGTCAATTTACTCAAAGCATGCAATGACCACGTAGTAGTTTCCACTCTGCTTGTAAAGAACTATATCTGTCTAAAACAGACTTTTAATACTTTACCTAATAATCTAATGGCTATTTACAGCATATACCCATTTATAGTGCTCCATAACAGTGTTTAAATGTGTTATTGTTGTATAGTAATCTACTACAAGAATAACAATTCAATAAACTTGAGTCTTTTCAGTCAATAGCAAATGTTATGTACTAACACCTAATGAAAGCTATTTGTCTGAAATATTTGTAGGTGTGTCAGATTTTTGTTATAAACCAAAGAAATATTTGTAATTTCTTAAAAATGTATGCACAGTTTAACACATCAGAAGTGTATTTATAACTTATTATAAATACTAGCCTGACAATGACTAATGCTTACCATGGCAAAGCATTATAAATTATCACAAGTGCATTAATTGGGGTGATACAGCATTTAAGGCACATTATGATGCATTATAAACATGCTTATAATATGTCCATTAATCATCATAAAGTTGGGCTTCTTTGACAGTGTTACCAAAAGTTGTTCTCTAAATCAGTAGTTGGCTGTGCTTGATGCCCCCATTAAGCACAGAAACAAAAGAGAAAACAAAAGTCAGATGTTTGACACAACTATACCAAATCTCTAATGACACTACATTTGTACCGTTGTGTCAATATGGTAAAAAAAAAAAAAACTTCAAAGTTAACACTTAATATGCCAAAGGTGTGTCCCCACTATAGCTATAATTGCTTTCTAGGTGTAGGTATGGTGCCTTTTAAATTCAGATCTTGTGCACGTATCTAAAAAAGGTGCTCTTACAGTCGTGACTCATCATTTAATCCTTAGCACATCTTGGTTGGGCGACACCCTTGCAGAATGGCCATGTTTTGGCAATCATGTTATAGGGTCAGTACTGGTGTGAGCCGCATGTCTCACACATGCAACAGGTGCCAAGAATCTAGAGAATGCAGAGCTCAAGTATTTTTCCAGCAAGCTGTACACACATCCCTGCAAAATAGATATGCAAATAGAAACTAAAAAACATATGTACCTTGTTTTTTATAGAAATTTATGTCCACATTGGTAGAATAGACACAAACAACAAAGACACAATACAGACACACTCTCTCCTTCTGTTCTTGTTTGATTATTGTCTTTTGGTTGATTGGTTGATGGTACGTACAAAACATTAGCCCATTTCTAGAAAGAGACCCCTTTAGCTTACAAAATGCTTTTTCCTTATGCTTCGATTTGTTGTTTTTACAATAATCAAAACAAATGATGAATCAAGTCATCTTTAGATAGATTTCTTGTGGTTCTTCCTAAACTTTCTTTATTCCAATTTACTGTTAGACACACATTGTTAGACATTTCACCCTTTCTTGTGTATGATCTTTGACATGTCATGACAGGAAAATAAGGATGATGATTATGGCCTTTACTGAGGTAAAATTAATGAGGAGGAAAAAGGGCAGTGACGGTAAACTGTATTCAATACATCAGGCTCCTGGCAGTCCGATACTTGTCTTACTATGGCTGTAGTTCAAGACACAGATGTATTGTTAACACAGATAACACATCATTCTCCCTCTTTATCTTCCCTGTATTCATCTTTGAATCAACTCCTATATTTAGATTTCAGCGTGAAACTCCTTCAATTGGCACCTAAAATGATGACTATCCATCCTTCTCCTCCCATCCTTTGCGTCAGCATGGACCCCTCACCTCACTTATTATAATGGGATTACTTGTGTCCATTAGTCAACAGCTCTTTCTTTAGTAGACTGTCCATAGTTTATACCAGAGACCCCGAGGTCTTTAATCCACTGGAGAACATCCCTCTCTTAGAGCAGTGGGCTTTAGATGGCAAAACTGGCTTGTTCCACTGAGGGATTTGGGGTTTACAGGACCCTGTAATTGCATTAGAGATCAATACAAACTCGATACCCCATGTGTTAGCCTGTTCCTGCTGTAAACAGCACTTTCTCCACTTTGAGGGGGGGGACGGAGGTGAAACAGTCTTTGTGTTTTCATGAGTGCGTGTTTGTGCGAGAAAATGTGTGCATAAATGTCAAGTCAGCAGAGACAGCGGGGTCTTTGGGAGCAAAGTAATACTTGGTTCTGTAGACTCTGTTGATAGTTTTCTTTGCTTGCTGATTTTGAAGAAGAAAAGCGGGGTGGACACTGATTTTTAGGAAAGATTTCTAATGATTAAAGAAATAACCAAAACAATATTACAGAAATAAGTACAGCTAATTAAAGCTCTGTTTTCTGGAAGTAGTGTTGTTCTTAATGTTTTCATGGTAGATTGTCAGTTATCTGAATGGTAACTGTTAAACCATCATTATAATCATATGAAAACTTGCAACTAGCCCAACGCCTGTAAGGTGATTAATGTTTTTTTTTACAAATCTGCAAATAATGTCACTCCCACTATTTTCTGCCCTACATGCAGTGCGCTGTGCCTAAATGTGAGCCTCCTTGCTCCACTGTTTTCAACATTCATGTTCCAGGTCTAATCAATGTTTCTGTGCACCCCTGTAGTTTTTCAAATTTGTCTGCTACAACAGCAGAGAGGGGATACAGTTTTTAAATGGCAAACCGGTCATACACGGAGGATGATGATGTCCTCAGAGAAGCTACAGTTTGTTCGTCAGTTTGAACAGTGTGTCATTTTATAAGTCATCTCAAATCATGATAAGGTCAAGCGTACACATGAACATTAACATGATCTTGAAACAGCTCTCTTCTTCTCTTCCCAAAACAACCAGAAACACAAACATCAACACTTAATCATCACATGTTATACGGGATATTGAAGACTGTACCCCAGGGCAATACAATTAGAAATTCAGTTGGGCCAGATTTTCAGACTTAGGACATGAGCTGGGCCGGACATTTTTAGCAGACATTGAGCAAAGTTAGCCACTTAAAAGAAACACAAATAGATAACAAAAACACTGGATGTTTATTAACTTATTGCCACATCCAAAAGGGCATTAACTGAATAAAGAGCAATACTTAAACTAAACTTCTGCCAAAATACTGGTTCTTTAAATGGAACACTTCAACGCGTATTGACAGGTAAATACAAGCACATATTAAAGGATAAGTTCGGTTTCTACAGCTTTCACATTGTTTATAGAATGAAGTAGAACAACATACTCACCCAGAAGGCTTTCCTGATCCAAACAGTGCTTCAGGAGATATTTAGATCCAAAGTCGAGCGGCGGACATCTGTATAATGGTAGCAGATGGGGCATGTATAGCGCCGCTCCTAAAACTGCATTAATCGTCCAAAAACTCATTAGTTTCACCAATATTTCATCATGGTCCACTCGCGCTACTCCTCCATTACAGTCTGTGTCGCTCCAGACATGTCTTTGTGACTGTGCCGACCTCTGAACTGAAGAAGAAGAACACTTGCCTCCGCGCATGCGCAGTACGGCTCATTGTTTCAGGGGAAGACCGCCGGCTACACAACGACTTTCTTCTTCCAGTTTTGTGCAAAATGGACGAATATCTATCGGATGAAGATGTTGTGGAGGAGAACTTTGAATATGATGGGTGTCCTTACAGTTTCGAGCCAGAGTTTACAGATGAGGAGCTCATTGAAAGGAGGATGCGGAGGCAGCTCTCCAGAGAGTACTGCGCATGCGGGGAGGCAAACATTCTTCTTCTTCAGGTCAGAGGTCAGCACAGTCACAAAAACATGTCTGGAGCGACACAGACTGTAATGGAGGAGTAGCGTGAGCGGGCCATGATGAAATATTGGTGAAACTAATGAGTTTTTGGACGATTAATGCAGTTTCAGGAGCGGCGCTATACATGCCCCATCTGCTACCATTATACGGATGTCCGCCGCTCGATTTTGGATCTAAATATCTCCCAAAGCACTGTTTGGATCAGGAAAGCCTTCTGGGTGAGTATATTGTTCTACTTCATTCTATAAACAATGTGAAAGCTGTTGAAACCGAACTTATCCTTTAAGGTGCACATGAACATAAAAAAGGTGCAGATTAAAAACACCATCTTCTGGTCCCATTTGAAAGTGCATTAAAAGTAACTTGCTTCATAGCAACCTTTCAGAACGTTTTGCATTCAATGTCTGTAGTAATGTTGGAATTTTTGTAAGACCTTGAGAGTCTTTGTAAAAGTTTTTTCTGTTTTTCTCGCCGGACCTAAGTCCTAATCACTTTGATTTCGGGCCATTCGAGGGTTGCTTTTGGGCCGCTAATTGCTGTACCCTGAACTACCTGCTGCTCTTACAAAAAACAGCATGATTTGTTTATTAAAATAGGTAGGGCCTCAAAAAGACAAGGGAAAGTTCTTGGTCAGTAATTGGGTAAATTAAGTCACTTGAAGGGAGATTTTTTTATTCTTCATGAAGAGAAACAAGGCAGTGACAGCAGGAAGACTGGCAATACACAAGTGGATAAAAAAGCCTGAGAGCATCCTGAGTCAGAGCTGACATGAGCTGTAGCCAACATATTTCCAGTTCTGTTTTACCAAATAAAATCATGACACATCATATAGGTTTAGATCCCTTAAATCAAGACATTTATGTGAATCATTTAACATTTGATTCCGAATTTTCCTTCTTACATTTGAAGACTCAACATTTAACTTGAAATTGAATTCACTGACAGTAAAGAGAATGAAAGATGCCGTTCTGACCCAAATATGACATTTACAAAATAAATTAATCATGCCATCTTTCAACAAAATTTACTTTCATGGTGATTTATTCAAGATTTTGGCACACGGTCTTTGAGCTGTGTTAGCTGCCGTTTGCTTGTTTTGTAATTTCTCTGGGGAATACATACAACCAGCAGTTAACGAGAGATTATCCAAAAATGATCTTTAAAAAGAACTGATATCAAGAGGCAGCATTTTAAGTCATGTTTGAGATGATATACTAAACATTTCTTTATAAGCATTTTTTTGTTTCAAACAGATTACATTGCATGATTACTGATCAATAAATGAACACAGAAGAAACATCGTAAATTATCTCCAATAAAAGTGAAGACCTCAAAATTAAGGAACTATCATTGTAAACTAAAAACTGAACATATTACCAATAAAGGAGTGATGAAGGGCAAATGATCCTTCTATGTCTGTGATAGATTAGAGAGTTATGCCAAACTTTTCCTCTCTGTGCGTTCCTCCTGCTCCTTCTCCTCCCATCATCCTCTCTGTTCTCTGTTGGTTCTTCACAGGAGGAAATGTGCCCCAAAGGTGAAGGGGTGTCACCTCAGCACTGCGTGTGGTCCTCAGCAGTCAACATCAGAGATAAGTACATCTATGTGACGCAGCCCCTCCTGAGCAGACTGCTGGTTGTTGATATCCAAGCACAGAAGGTGGTCCAGGTGGGTGGAGCTGCTATAGACGCCTGATGAAAATATCAAAGCAGAGTTTATGAACTTCAATGACTGTGTTCATCTAGAAGTTAGTGACTGACATCAGAGGGCTTCTGTGGGAAAGTTTGCATATTGGTTAAGTTTTATCAAAACTTTATCACTAAGTGAAGCTGCCAAGCTATTTCAGCTGTTTAATAATGTCAATCCAAAGTTTTTACTTTGGACTTGTTTGGGTCCATCCACCTGTCATCGTTGTAGCACTCTTTTCTGTGAAACGACAGGGCTTCACAGCACGTGTATTGTATATATTAAGCTGAGAGAGAGCGAGTATCCAGATGAATAACTTATGCATAATGGTATATATCTGTATACAGAAGCAGGTTTGCAAAATGCGCAGATTTGCACAACTCTATCATATCATGAAATGATGAGCAAACAAAACTTTCCAATGGAAGCTGTTTAAGGCCCCATCTGCACGAAGACAAAACGCTGAACAGTTTCCAAAATGATCATCATAAAGACGAGGGGGCTCAGAAAATGTGTGAGTCTACATCATAGACTGTAAAAAACATGGACGTCATGTCGCTGGGCTCCAATTGAAGTCGCCACAAAAACTGCTCCCCCTGGTGACTGGCTGCAGTATAGGTCAACTCTCTGTCTCCCCCATTCATCTGAACGGCCGTAGTGAAACTTCAAAAAATTAATACACCTCGTAGAAATATTTCTCCCATCCGTATGCTGTGGTGATATGCAAGTATTATTGGGCTGTGTTTTTTCCAAGTCCTCTTCTTTCTGAAAAGTTTCTTTTTCATCAGTTATTAGAGTTTAAAAATAACCGCAGTTTACGGCAGTTTCACAATGATTGTGTACGGCGTATGCTGCGGAGTGTTGCGCCCGTTTACGACAGCTGCGTCCAGATATGGTCCAGATTCTCTACTGGCTGCACAATGGCGGCGCCCTGACGGGGGATATTATGGCTTCGAAACCGTTCCATGGTAGAAGGCGGAGCCACGCAATCCAGTTCTTATAATACAGCCATGGTCTACATGTATGCACTCGATATGCATGAAGACGCTGTAAAACACATGCCAGACCTCTAGGGGTGCTGTAACAATATGACAGAAACAAGCGGAAACAGACGAAAAAACAGTGGGCATACACACTCGTGGCAAAGGTTGTAAACAGAGATTGTGATAAAATGATAATAAAATCCCGTAATGTGTCCTCAATAAGTGTTTGTTCAACTCGGTGATGAGTGAGAAGAATGAGATTTTGCTACAACAGGGATAGTAGGGTCACTAGCTTCATTAGCACATATGCTTCGCGTACGCCGCTTTGTTGTTGTCCTTGCCGCATGTGGTGCATGCATGTCAGTGAAGATATGAAACTGATAAGCGTATCTGAAACGTTGCAGAGAGCCAGTAATCATGGAGCTGCGTGTACGGCATTTCAAAATCTTTCCACTCTGGAACCTGGTTTCAAAAATGATTGTTTACAGACCCCCAAAACGCCGTCTTCGTATGGATGATACGCAGATTCGGCCAAAACGTATGCCTTTAGACCTTGATTTGTCTTTAGTATGTGAAGCAAAAGGGTTTATTGAACAGTCCAGGTTGAGACGCAAAAAAGGCAGGTGGATTAGGCAAAGGTCTCCAAATTACGAGGCAAAAGGCAAGGTCTAGAAAAAGAGAGTCATGATCAGAACTGTGGCTCGAGAATAACGCTGGAAAGTGACTCAAAGGTAAGACAAGGCAAGGCAAGTTTATTTGTAGAGCACAAT
The DNA here is from genome assembly GCA_036419115.1 of Scarus forsteni. Classification (NCBI taxonomy): domain Eukaryota; kingdom Metazoa; phylum Chordata; class Actinopteri; order Labriformes; family Labridae; genus Scarus; species Scarus forsteni. The sequence continues at coordinate 11,847,854 of JAZDUH010000130.1, read as the reverse complement.
TCATACTCAAGGTAATTCAAAGTGCTTTACAGAACAAGAAAAATGCAAATACAAAATGCAAAATACAAACAAAAATAACCAGTATAAATGAACTTTAAAAGAGAAGAGTGAAGATAAGATCCTTTCAGTCATATGCACAGTTAGTTAGAGCTACAATTAGAGGTACAAACAAGCCTGACAGCAAGACAAGGGAAGACATGAGGCACAGCTGGGGAAGCACAATCAAGGAGCAGGTGTGACAAAGCCAGACAGGAAGTAAAACCTAAAGAGACAAGGAAAGACAGGTGAAAATAAAACAAGAAGCATGAAGACAAGACATGAAACATGAACAAAACAGGGAACTTTAGTAAAGTAAGAGCAGGATCATGACACAGGTATATCCATATTGATAGTTACGATGATAAAAACATTTATTCTGCATCAAATAAAACCAATTAAGTTGTCAGCTTGTATAAAAAACAGAAGACATTATTAAACTGTGCCGTCCTATTAATACTTTTCTATTTTGTTGCTACCTGATTTTAAAGTTGTACTACTGCCAAAGGGTGACTAGCATTATTGTTCCTATTAAATGTCACAGCCATTCCGAGTATTGTTGCTGACCACGTCCTTTCCTTTATGACCACAAATTTGGTGAAATGGGAGGTGTGTCATGAATGTGTACCTGAAAAATCTTCAGCAACTGTTTACAGCAAATATTGTCATTGGGTCTCTCTTAAGAATGAGATCTCTTGTCTGAGATTACCTGTGTAAACTTAAGGGGTCCAGGGCGATTAAACCTCTGATGAGTTATAAGCAAATATGTTGAAACTACACTTTATTGCAATGTAAACAAATTCTTAAAAACAAAAGTTCTGTAACTGCATCTGTATTCAGATCACCACTAAAATCTGATGTTTGTAATTGCTTTATTTGAGGAGCATTTAAAAAATGTATAGGTGCCTTGACAAAAAGACAAAAACATTGTGAAAATCATTCAGGGTGAAAAGAAAAGTTTTTTTAAGCAGAAATGATGTCAGAATTTATAAAACTCTTTAATCCAGTTTTGTATCTTATCCAGTCTTACTTATAACTGAACTAAAGTCACAAATTTACTCCCTTCATATTGTGACCAATTTAATAATTATTCTGACAAGCCCAAGTAACTTATCACACCTGTGAAATCACTCTTATCATGTGTTACTTTACCTTTTTCCATTTGTTTTAGGAAGTTTGCTTTCTTTAATTAATTCTGTGGTTGGTTATGAAAGGTGGTTGTTGCTTTTCACATATTTTTGGCTTATAGTTTCTTTTATGGATACAACACTAAACTCAGCAGTGGTGAGGCTTCTGCAATGTAACCTGTCTATGTCTGTTTTAACTTTGATGTGGAAAAAAATGGTGTTAAAGGGTTGAATGTGACTTTTAAATATGGTTATTCATGAAACCACATACTTATCCCACTCCTCGGTGGGACATATTGTCAGCATGATGGGATGATAGATAGACCATGGAAACATCCCTGCATAAAAAGCATGAAAAAACATATTTGACATAATATTGGACCTTCAAAACAACGATGGTATGAACCAAAAATTTGGAGGAATTTTTCCAGCACCTTTTTTCACTCTGCCACACAGTATTTCGTAGGGAAGTAGGATGTCTAATCCTGTACTACCGAGGCCTTTGTGTTCATTTTACCAAGTAGCATCAAGTTAAAAAGAGAATTCTACCTCTGCTAAAATTATCCTTATTTGAATATGTTATCCAGTTACTGGCAATTTCCATCATGTGTCAGCATTAAGCTGAAATACTCAGATACATCCTGGACCTTCTGTGAGAAATTCGAAATTTCTTTGAATAATTGACCACGACTTGGGAATAGTAGTTCTCCTTAAGATGCAGATTTCTGAGGAACTTCTGCTGTGCAGCTTTGCTCTGGTATTCATAGCCTAATTCAAATTGAGCTCAAGAGGGAGATAATTAGCTGGTTGTAGAATTAAATCATGAACTGAATCTATAAAACACAAATCAACGCTGCACCTCATACAGATTCTCCAACATGAGCACAGCTTCTGCCACTGCTCACCATCCTTTGCCAACATGGCGAGTTGTATCTTGAATGAACCAGGAATCTAAGGAGACCACATGCAAGGTAAAATAAATCACATACACCTCAAGTGCTAGAAACAATATGGTGCCCAGGTGGGTGCTGGCTGACTCACCATTCATCTCGGCTGTAACGGCTGTTTAGAGACCAAATCCCTCAGGGGTTCTTCCCAGGGTCAACATCATTTATACTGAGACTCAGGATGAGAGGAAATAGGCCTAAGTCGAGGGGGGAGGAGGCAGAGGAAGAGGCAGGAGAAACATAAAAATCTGAGCAGAGAAAATGAGTCAGAGAGGACTGAAAAGTCTTTTAAACCTGTAATTTGACTTTGGTGTCACTTCTGAGTAACATGGATACAAATCGGACAAATCTGAAGACCAGAAAAGGATCAAACTCTTTAGAAAAATGTGTCTAAATAGATTCGAAAGAACTTAAAGACAGAAATACACTACAGTCAGATTAAAACAATATCAGTGTATTTAAAGGAAAAGAAAGATAAAAGAAATTCGCTTAAGATATGCCCACTAACTCTCCCCTTTTTCTTCCATTTTTTCATCTGGCACGTTCAAATGTTTTTCATCCTTTTTCTCCCTCTACAGTACTTCTCTCTTTTCTTTCTCCTTCTTGAAGACCTTCCCTGGCCTCTGGGATCAGGGGGTTAATGCATCCTTCTTTTTTTTTCTTTCTCTCTTTTCATTTTAGCTCAAAGCTCTTCGTTTTCAAAGCCCTCCTTTTAACAATGGCCTTTTCAGAAAGAGGGGAGATTGCAGGCTGCAATAAATACACTTCTACACCTGACAGACGGAAGAATACAAAAACAAATAACTTAATATACTTCAGTGTTTTTTGTGTTGGGGACAGGAAACTGTGCTGACAAGAGGCAACCAAACCCAACAATAAAACAGATGGTATGTTAAGGATGATAGATTTCTACTCAAGATAAGAGGGCTAGGTTCCTCCTTAACTCTTATCAATGTTTCTTTCTAGAAATAGTGTACTTGAAATTTAATTGCAAAAGAGGTCAAAGTGTAATCCCTGTTAAATTACAGTTTATTTTAAACCCAATTTAATGACGATTCAATGAGATGCTGTTATATACATCAACATCATTCCATTCCAGTTTCTAATCATTTAACATTAGAATGACCTCTTTATCCATGGCTGTTACTGACTGTAACTCTAGACAAAAATACCTTTAAAACCATATAATTATGAGGACCTTCTTGAAAATAAACTGCAACATCTCCTCAAATAAATCTTTATTCAGCAGAGACAAATATGATAAGGAAAGATTTGGATGGATACATCTCTAAATGTATGTATACATCTTAATATTCATTCATGCATTATCCATCTATCTATCTATCTATCTATCTATCTATCTATCTATCTATCTATCTATCTATCTATATGTGTATATATATATATATATATATATATATATATATATATATATATATATATATACATAGGGAGAGAGAGATTGAGAGATAGATTGATTGATTGATTGATTTGTTATCTTTTGTTATGTATAATCTGCAGTGTCATTTTAATGTTTGTGCTGCAATAATTAAGTTGTTTTAATTTGACAGTATCAAGCTGCTGTTATATATTGTTTTTTGAATCCAAGAGGCACAGCCCTCCACCATGGCATTTCCACGATGTTGGGTAAATAATGGTCAAAATTTGAAAAACTGCCCTTTGTCATACTGGATAAAACCTTTGAGAAATTTCTGGATCCAGATCACAAACTAATTCTAACCACTTTTCACATTCCCTGAACATTTAATCCAGCTCATTGATAAGTTTAGGTTATCCTGTTAATCAACTAACAAAAAAAAATACAGACTAACAAATGCTGACAAAAGCACAACTTTCTTAGTAAAGGTAACTCAAAGTGCTCTGTTCATAAACCTCTGCCAAGGCATTTCTTATTAACCCAATCTAGCCACTTAACAAATCATTTAGAAAACCTGGATCCACATCAAGATTGGGATCACCACTAAAGCCTAAATGACTCCTTACTTGTGCCATGACCAACTTTCTCTAAAAGTTTCATCAAAATCTGTTCTGGACTTTTTGAGTTATTTTGTTCACAAAGTAACAAACACCTGTAAAACATAACCTCATTTGCAGAGGTAACAATTGACAACCAACATGCTAATACTGCATCAGTACACACAAGCAGCTTCACTTAACAAAAAAACATTTTAGGTTCAAGCTTCATTATCAGAACACGAACACGAGGAACAGAAGAAGAATACAAGAGTAGGAGCTGCTGAACAATCAGGGTGCTCTGATGAATCAAGTTGTCTCTTTCAAGAAGAAGTGAAAGAGAAGGGAAACTAAATCAAGTGAAAGGGAAAGGCTGGGTGTTCGCTGCCTCATTCTAATGCAGACAACAGCCTGAAAGGTGGAGAATAAAAAACATGATGCACAGACGAAACATAAAAGGCTTTCAATGCAATATGAGTGGATATATATTTTCAACATAGGGATCAAACCTTGACTGGGCTTTGTCAGACCTGTGCCAGTTTAGTCCCTCTCAAGCTCTGAAGACAAACTGCTTCTGCACTAATTAGAAATAAAATTAAATGACAAGAACTCTGATTATGTCTTATTTTTGATTAACTTTGGAGGGCTCATCTGTGTCACCTGGCTCTCCCTTGTAAAGTCCAAACAGGCATTTTTGTGGCATTGAAGGAAATATGAACTTTGAAGCCATTTTTGTTTTTTAAACCCTTCCCTCACAGATGCTGTCTGATGGCTGTTGAGCTGCAGTCAGCACCAGTAATACCCCGCCCCATGTATTGGCAGACAGCCAATTGGATTCTCCGGCTCAGCGCCTTCAAATTTTTTGGGTTAACCCCTTTTTTTTTCTTTATTCAATAATCCTCAGAATCTTTTAAGAAATTTAAAGTGACTGTCTTGCTGTGTCCCAACCTCAGCAGATAAGAGGTCTTACTTATGCAGCTTAACAATATTGCCATGTTTAATGTCAGAAACCTTTTTTGGTTTTGCCTTCAGGAGGACATGACAGAGTGACAGAAAATAACACAGGATCCACATTTTTGCACAGATTTTGGCTTTTTTATAACCTGTGGTCTACACTTTGTATCAGCTATCAAAAGTATGTTTGATTCTAAATACAGTTTTCAATAAATTACCTGATAAAAAATGTTTTGTCTCTTGCTCCCAGTTCTTCTTTATGTATTCTGAAGCTCTACTTTGAACCTTCTTAAAATCAAAACAGTGCAAAATGCAAATTGTTGCAGTTTTTTAGCTAGTCTTTAAATTTTGATTGTGAGGGAAGTCCATCGCTTGCATTTTCTGTGATCCTCTTTTGGTGCCGTCGCATGCCCTCCCTTCCCTCACCCCCAATTTCCACATAATCTGGCTGCACTGTCACGTACTCCACAGCACATCGCCTCTAGTTACTTCAATCAGTCTGTTTCCACAACCTGTGCCTCTCTCTGCCTGCAGAGCGGGCCAGCAGCACACTTCAGCACAGGATCATTGGACATACGCAGAGTCTAATTTCAGAATCTTTTTTCTTCCTGTTATCTCCTAAACCCACAATTATCTCATGGAGTTGTGGTTCTTTGTGATCTGTATGATCTCATGTTTGAAGCGTTCAGTCTTGCATACTGATTTAAAGACTATTCCAGTAGGACATGTGTCATCAGTCAGAGCAAAGCCGTTGCATGGATGTGACACTGTACAGATAATGGGGAAATCCCAAGTTAGGGTTTGCCTTTCGGGTCTGTTGAGGAAGCCAAACTGAGCCCATGGTACTGTGCTGTTGTCACTAAGGAGTGCTTTCAAACAAATCAGCAATTACTCGGGGTCCATTGGGAGACGTCATACTCCGCCAGCTCGTTTCTCGCTGCTGATAATATGTGGACCTGCATTGAACACAACAAAATTGATCCAGAGATCATACTTTCATTGCATGTTAAATGATTTCTCAACACTAGTTAATGTCAGCCACTGAATTAATGTGTGAATGCAGTATAAGTTCTTAAATTCATTTACTTCAAATATTTTCAGTCAGTTCAGAGTTTTAAAAACAATCAATTCTCCTTCCCTCAAGTCAGCTGCATCGGAGCCTGACCTCGCCTTTACCTCTGCTCCCATCATGCAGAAAACCAAACACACACAAGACAAACTCACACATGCAGCCTCCACTCCACTGTACAAACACACATGCTGAGCTGGCACTTGGCTGACCAGAGCAGAGCAGAGGGCTGGACCTCCCATTACTGAACACAGAGCCTGTGGTCTCGCTCCACTGCTGAGGGTGTCAGCAGCTCCCTGTCCACCCAGCCAGAAGCAGGGTAATGGATTGTGTTATGCTTTGTTGTTGACATTGCAGCAGGCCTGAGGTGGAGTACACCCCCACCCCTTCCCCCACGTCTCTCTTTTTCACTGCCTGTCTGATCTCTTCTTTCCCCACTGCCTTTCACTGTCAAGTTATGATTTTCTGTGTTTTCTGTGCTTTCTCCTGATGGATGTCAGGTATCCTCGCTGAAACTTCTCCAGCAGAAGCACAGGCGGTGCACTTCTCTTTTTATATTTTTGGCATTTTCACTTGATCTGTAAGAGACAGAAAAGCAAGTTACTCTTGGGGCATCTTGGGGAGTGTTTTTGGTCCAATCAGCAAAATTCAGCAAGCAAACTGAAAGAAATGTTAGTATGGACGTTGAACTACAGAATATCTATACTAAAACTATATTTGAACCAAAGCACAGGAATATATTAGATGACTGTCATTTGGATAATATGATATTTTGAGTAGTTTAATATACTTTTGGTGAACCAGCTCTGCAAAGGCTCTGATCCAACAGATTAGTTGGAAAAATGTATGTTTAAAATAAAATGCTACACTTTCAAAAAGAGTAAAACAGCTATGAGATAAAGCGATAAAAACCACCAATGCCCCAAAAATAGGTCTGATTTAGTGGCTAAATTTATTTGTGTGTACAAATTCAATGTAGGAATAGCACCAGTTTTACATAGAGAATATCCTTTATAAAGAAGAATTGAGAAAAGACTGGAAACTGACAAGACCTGTTGAAATCTAGGTTAAATATCTCGTTATTGTGTCTTTAATCTTTTTCTCCCATCCTATATTTCACAATCTTGATTTTTATTGAATGGTGACATGCATAATAAGTTGGTCAGATTTTTTATAGAGTGAAACACCTCTTGAATTTTCCCTGAAGAGCTACTCGTTCTTTCTTGTGCAACATGTGGCAGGAAAACGAAGGACCTCCTGATTTTTTTTTATATCAAATGAATTTCACTGCAGCATGAAAAAAAGTGGAGGTTTGTGAACAGGTTCAGGGTATATCCATGCTTTTCAGTCAGTATTGTTCAGTATTTCCTTCAGACTCATCTCCTTTGACATGGTTGTGATTGTAAAGTACTGCCGCCCATTCACCAAATACCAATGAACCAGGAAGTTTCTCTTTTTCTACTGCTGCAGCTGTCTCTTTACATCTATTTGGGGTTTATGGATGCCAGTGTATAGAGCCATTTCTGCCCCCTACTATGACCCACTTGGGTACAAAAAGATGTTTGCCTATTTGGAGTCTATTACCTCTAGCAAGGAGGTTATGCTTCTACCTGTGTTTTGTCTGTGCACAGGACAGCTAAAAAAATCATTAATGGAATTTGATGACATTTTCAGGATAGGTCAGAAATGGGCCAAGAGCCAATTAATTTGATTTTTGTGGCGATCTGAATCCAGATGTTGATCAAAGATTTTTTCCAAGGATTTGTTAACATTGCAAGATAGGACACTTTTCCACATTTCACTAATAACTCAATGAGTTTGTAACTCATTTTGATGAAGTTTTCAGGGAATGTTGGTCTTGGCACAAGAAGCAAGTGATTAGATTCAGGTGGTGTTCTCAATCCAGATGTGACTCCAGAGACGGTTAACTTTTTCTTAACAGCTCAATATAGTGCAGTTTTCCACATTTTTTAAAATAATAACAATAATAAGAATACTAATATAATATAAAAAATAATAAATAACAATACTGTAAATGCTTTTGGGGAGGTTTGTGCTTTCAGAGTAATCCAAGTGTCACATTTCATTTTTGAAAATACAATTAGGTTCATTAGTGGTATACTGTGACAGTTAGTCTTAGAGTAAAGATGCATTCACACCGAACGCGACTTAGTTGGTAGGTGAGTGAAAAAGATACAGTTGGAATGATGTCAGCTTATACATCCTATATTATGATATGATATGATCACGGGGTCAAACTCAAGCGGGCATGACGTCACTGGCAGGGAATGCGATCTCGGTCGCCAAGTCGCATTCGGTGTGAATACAGCTTACAGGAAGAGAGCTATTATCTTTCTCACAAATCAGCTCAGCAAAGGTACAAAGATGTGTCATCAGACATAATCACAGGGTAACATGGACACAGAAAACAGTAAAACAGCACAAACACTGAAAATCCAGTGTTTTTTTTTCCAGTCAAATCTGCAGCAGAAAGGTAGTCTTAGTATTATAGTATCATCAGGCCTATCACAGACATGGCTGAGCCCCTCAGGACACATGGAGGTCTACTCAAGATGGAGCTGAAATCTATGTGCTCAATATCAGTTGCACTCGTGTGTGCTTTTCCCTGACATTTGTCTCCTTGACCTGGATTTGATTAGCTTTTTTGATGCCCCAAACAGCTCTCTTTTGTGCAAGTCCTTGAAAAGCTGTTCAACATCAGGGAGCAAAATGTAAGGTTCAGCTGACCTCCATGTGATTTAAACTTTATTAAAAAAAACTGTACTATAGTGGAAAAAAGTGTTTATTTTTATTAACAGGATTCATTTTACTGAAGCAGCCATACATGAATGTGTATTCTGCTACTTAAAACTATGGTGACCTATATGGGTTCAAATAAAGGCACAATATTACTTGAGTTAGTGAAGGACCACTTTTCTCAACATACATTGGCTTCTTCATGAGGCTGAACTCCAGAAATCATCATTTTTTTCTGCTCTTATGGGGCACACATTGAACATCACTGGGTCTTATCGACTACTGAGATTAGATTCATGGAGCCAGAACAGATATTCTTCATAAAGAGTTATGCAGCCAATGTTTACATTTTTATGATGCTGTAAACAAACAGAGTCAATAATTATCCCAAGTTTTGACCAACATAGCTGGCAAGCAAGATCATTTGCAATTCAAAAAGTAAACACTTTAATTCAGTCTCAAGGAAAACAAATTCAATTCAAACACTTTCAGAATATCATAAACTAAAAAGTTATTTGAGATTGCTGTTGTGAAGTTGTTACTTAGAGCCAATATATTTGTCAAAGCTAATTAAATGTCTGTGAAGCTGGCAGACTGAATGGTCAGGCTCTAGGAGGAGAGAACCTCATTAGTTTTTAACTACAATAAATGAAATCCAATTGGAACATTTTATTTTGATTGTATTCATTTAATAGCATTGCCACAAAGATTTATATGGTACAATTTTAATTATTAAATGACCAGAATATAACCTGTGCTGGTCATAGAGATCTAATCATTTTGTTTGTTTGTATTCTATTTTTAACATTAATTTTGCCATTGTTTTTAAGCTTTTAGGAGCTATGGACAGATAACACATTCTGAATTTATGTAACATTCAATCTTGTCTTTTCTATTTTCTTTGTCTCTTGAAGGCTGTAGCAACAGATCCTTATCCAGTGAAGATGCTCTATGACAAGTCTCACGACCAGGTGTGGGTGCTAACATGGGGGGACATGGACAGAACACACCCAACACTTCAGGTACGTTTGAGTGGTAATCTAAAGTACTCTGTTTGGTGATATGACTTGTTGAACTTCATTGCAGTGAGTCCTCAGAGCTGTGCAACACAGCAAAACAGGAGTGATAATAAATTGCCTTGAGTTCTTACCTATCATCATTTAACTAGTACTCAGTATTTTATCAAACAGTTTTTTGTATCCCTTCTTTTACACGAAAAAGATCTGCTGATCTAGCTGTGATTTAAGTGTGCCAGGTTCAGGTCAATAAAGTATTGTATTTTTTCCACACTTCTTAAATTCTCCTTTCAAGACCTTAAAGCTATGGTCTACGATTTGGAAGCTTTGTACATATTAATAACACCGTTTATAAGGCTGTTATGGTCCTATGGTCCTATCTACACAGTATAAAGACCAAAAAGAACGAAAATAATCCATTCAGTATATCCGCTGAAAAGCTGCATACTAGCTGACCAATCAATCCTAAGAACCTGCCACTATTAATTGGTCCGTGAGTTAGTCCATGAGTCCATCCAATCCCCTGTCTCTCTCACTACGCATCGTCATGCGATGCGTAGTGCGTCATGGTCCCGTCTCCTCCCCTCCACCTCCGGTGAGCAGCTAGCAGCGTTAGCTACTGAACTATCATGGAGCCGAAAAGCCTAGCGCCGAGACCGGGCCGCCTGCTGGGCCCAACGGAGCTCTGCCCGCTGGTTGAGGCCTGTTAGCGGGTTAACGGCTAACGGCTAACGGCTAACGAATAGCCTCAGCCAGCCGCCAGACCTTCAGCATCGACTGCTTCGCCCCTGGTTGATCAGGTAATGGCTTTGTTTACTACAGTGGAGATGTCTGCTGAATAACTCTGGTTAGTTTGTGCCTGCACGGGCTAATAACTTGCAGGGGAGTGGTTAGCCTGTTAGCCGCTAATCGCTTGCACTGTAAGCTGAGCTGGGGAGGACAGGCTGAGAAAGATAAATCCTCCCCACACTCGGCTCCGCTCTGGCGGCGCGCCAGACCCGCATTGCCGCCGGTCCAATTGAAATGGCTACTGCTGTGTGTTACAAGGGAGATGTCTGTCGTGTTTGATACTTTCAGTTGAGCTGAGCTGTTTTTGATTGAGTTTGCTGCTGATATATTGTGCTAGTCGCTCGTAGCTCAGTCCGAGGGGGCTTGATAAGAGGCGAGGCGACACGAGCTGGGGGCGGGATCTTGGAACACGGGGGGGGGAGAGGTGAGGGAAGGGGGGGCAGGCTGCGGTTTCAAATCGTAGACCACAGCTTTAAGTGAACCACAAATCAAACCCACCCTGCTGTTCTGCTGTTTTCACTGTTCTCCATTTTATTTAAATACAGTATGTTCTCTTCCGGATGTATGTTTGTTTATTATTTGTGTTTGTCCTGCATTTAATTGTAGCTTTGATTCCACTTTACAGCTATTTCCAGTTTATATTAGCTTTATTATATTTAGAAGGTGAAAAGTGATTGAGCCAAACAGGACCATTTTTTACAATACTTCTGTATCTACAAAGTTCCTTAAATTATCTATGGACGAGTTTATAGAATAATTTATCCTCTGTAGACCCAGTCTAACATGAGTCTGGACCACACAGACCAGAAGCTACATCCTGATTTTTCTAAGCTAAATGGCAAAATACTTTTTTTCTTTTTCAGATATACAAAACCTAAAGCAGCAAGTCATTTGAACAAATTACTTGATAGGCAGCTGTTTGTATGCATGAAATATGACCTATAAAACTACATATTTGTGCAAAAATGTAAACAATGCTGCCCTGCAAAAAGAGAAAAAATGATTCTCAAGACAAATAGATTACCCTGTGGTGCTTCATACTGTAAACGTCATACTGTGTATAATGCCGGTCATCTTTTTATTTCAGTAAAATAATAATCAAGGTTGACTTCATAAAAAAGTGAAGTAATGGAAATATCTTAAGAAAAAGAATACCGACAGTTTGGGCCATTAATATTGGGACACCACCACAATGCTCATATTTTTAACTCTAAACACCACTACAATGGATTTGAAATGAAATGAACAAGATTTGCTTTAACCTCCCACTTTTAGCTTTAATTTGGGGGTATGTACATCCAAACCAGGTGAACGGTGAATTAAAACAGTTTGTATTTGTGTCTCAAACTTCTTAGGGACCAAAATAATGTGACAAAATTAACAATCATAAACCAAACTTCACCTTTTAATACTTTAATAATTATTACTTCTAACACTAAAGACAAGTAGGATTGTTTTCCTGCAGCAGAATCCATTTAAATTAGTTTGGAGCCCCTTTAGCAGCAGCGTTTGTTGTTGTTTTTATTTCTTGTCCTTTTTTTTAAGATAACAGTTATTGTGTTTGCAATATTCTACTCAGCAAGAAATGACATATATTTTGGCACAGATAGAATAATTAATCCAAACTATTGCTAAAATATTGGCAGTAGTAATAACATCCAGTTTAGCTTGTGACTGGACTTTAACTCAGGCTGGAGTGCACTTATGCCAGCATGTTGTCTTATAGGCTCAATTAAGGCTTGTATAAAACATCTATAAAACTGTGGATGTCATGACAAACTGTTATATATAATATCAAGAACTGTCACATCCCTAATATCATTGTTTCCAAAAAAACTCGACAAGAGACGTACATTGAGGAGGATCCTTTGTTCTTGGATTTTATCTTTTATGATCCTTCATAATTTACAAAAAGCACAAACACACATAAACCAAATGTAATGCAGCTTTGAAAGCACAAACTGGCAAAAACTTTAAAAATGATCACACTGCCCTCCACAGACTTATACAGTCTGTGTACATGCAAACCGTAATGAGTGATTATCTTCCCAAGAGTCTATAATCCATATTAGCTGGAGAAAGTCAAACATGAGCAAAATAGCATTTCATAACTAATTGAGCTCCTTAGTGTACCTGCGTCCCTTTCTACATGATACACATTAGCCTGACAACATCTAATCTATATATGCTTTAGAGCATTTACCCAACCAGCAAAGCAGCAATTTCACAGCTGCAGCACAGTTTGTTTGCGCCTGGCGTCCCTCTGGACCACTGGGGTTGGAGGCTTCACAAATGAGAAATGATCACAGGTGTGGTTGTACTTAATCCACCTCGGGGGATTGGGTGAGAAGGACTCAGGGTTGAGGAGGTGAAAGAGAGGAGAGAGAAAACAGCTCTGGTGCCCATGAGAGGTGTATGATGCTATTTTTAAAGGGGCAGTATTTATTTGTATGTGCTTGTGTGTCAGCACTGCCATGAGTAACACAAGCAAGAGATACAACCATAATTGCTCTTAACATACAGTATATTGCCAAAAGTATTTGCTCACCTGCCTTGACTGGCATATGAACTTAAGTGACATCCCATTCCTAATCCATAGGGTTCAATATGCGTCGGCCCACCCTTTGCAGCTATTACAGCTTCAACTCTTCGGGGAAGGCTGTGCACAAGTTTTAGGAGTGTTTATGGGAATTTTTGACCATTCTTCCAGAAGAGCATTTGTGAGGTCTCACGCTGATGTTGGACGAGAAGGCCTGGCTCTCAGTCTCCACTGTAATTCATCCCAAAGGTGTTCTATCAGGTTGAGGTCAGACCAGTTCAAGTTCATCCACACCAGACTCTGTCATCCATGTCTTTATGGACCTGCTTCGTGCACAGTCATGTAGGAAGAGGAAGGGGCCAGTTCCAAAATGTCTTGGTGTGCTGAAGCATTCAGAGTTCCTTTCACTGGAACTAAGGGGCCAAGCCCAGCTCCTGAAAAACACCCCCACACCATAATCCCCCCTCCATCAAACTTTACACTTGGCACAATGCAGTCCCACAAGTGTCATTCTCCTGGCAACTGCCCAACCCAGACTCATCCATCAGACTGCCAGATGAAGAAGCGCTATTAGTCACTCCAGAGAACGCGTCTCCACTGCTCTAGAGTCCAGTGGCGGCTTGCTATCGACCACTGCATCGACGCTTTACATTGCTCTTGGTGATGTGAGGCTTGGATGCAGCTGCTTGGCCATGGAAACCGATCCATAAGGCTCTCTGTTCTTGAGCTAATCTGAAGGCCACATGAAGTTTGGAGGTCTGTAGTGATTGACTCTGCAGAAAGTTGGCAACCTCTTCACACTATGCGCCTCAGCATCCACTGACCCCGCTCCCCTAGTTTAAGTGGCCTACCACTTCATGGTTGAGTTGCTGTCGTTCCCAAACACTTCCACGTTCTTATAATACAGCTGACAATTGACTGTGGAATATTTAGAAGCGAGGAAATTTCACAACAAAATTTGTTGAACCAGTGGCATCCTATCACAGTTCTACGCTGGAATTCACTGAGCTCCTGAGAGCAGTCTGCATGCCTAGGTGGGTGATTTTATACACCTGTGGTCATGGAAGTGACTGAAACACCTGATTCTGATTATTTGGATGGGTGAGCGAATACTTTTGGTGTATGTTGGTGACATTTACAGTGAGTACTGGTCAAGCCATGAGGAAGAGGTGAGTAGGATTTGGTGGTGATCTGAATGTAGACGCAGATTTGGGAATTCTGAAGGATTTGTTAACATTGCGAGATAGGGCACACATTTGCTCTAATTACTACAAAAGCTCATAACAGATTTTGATGAAAATTTCAGGGAGCTTTGGTCATGACACTGAAAAGATGCCAGAGGATCATGATTACAATCTAAATCAAGATGCTGATGAAGAAATTTTTTAATATTTTTCAAATTGTGTGAGAGTGCAGTTTTTTCTGGTAACAGCTTGGCTAAATCCAATGACAGAGATTTGGGCTCATGAAACACTTCTAGTTTTGTTTTTATTTTTCCTATGTTGTTTTGTTTTAAATTTATGATTTCATAATAGTTCAATCTAAGCTCTGGTCTTTAATAATACAGCATAACAGTTAGTGATTTAACATCTGTTAAAATACTTATGTAAACATATTTAAGTGTTCATGTACACTTGAAAAAGTTACTGTTTTGATTTTAAAATGTACACTCTTATAAATGCAGTGACAGATCACTTTGTAAGTCAAGATGAATCTATACTTCTGTGACATAAATTAGGACCTGCTCCATATCAGGGAGGTTTACCTGCTGTCCTGGTTTGTAATCTTCATGGCCATGCTGTGTGCATGAATATACATATACTAACTTTTCTATTGCAGCATTTCTTCACAAAGCATAGGTGTTCTATGGATTTAGATTTGTGTAGCTGTGGCAGAAAAGAAGTGAACAATAATAGTGTTTATGCTGTAGCCTTCTTTTAACTGCAGTGAGATTTAGAACTTTTAAATGAAGCAGAAAATTATGAGAAAAAGAACTTTTCAACACAGACAAAACAATTTTTCACTCATGTAATTTTAAACAGAAAGCAGCCATGTGTTACATATTTCTCTTTGTGGCTGCTGCCTGAACTGCAGAAAACACATTTCCCCATTTTTTGTATCTTTCATTTCCTTCTGTATCTGCAGGAGTAATGAATAATTAGAGAATAGGGCATGGAACGCAAAAATGCAATTGCAGAGAAGCTGCATAATGGATTAGAATCCACATGGATCACACCACAAATAAATGGTCTGATAATGTCATAATCATTTGAACTGGAAGTAATTGACTTGTTCTGCAGCAGCCCATCACGACCAGAGGCAGCAATTTACTTCACAGGATCTAACGTGTACGAGTGTTTGCCTCTGTGTGTGTTTGCATCCTAATTTGTGCACTCATCACATGTCATTGTGCTTGTGGGATTGTGCGTAGGAGTGAGTGTGTGTGGTAATTTAAAGTAGTCAAGTTTTAGGATGGCTCAATATCTCTGTGTAAACATCAGAGGGAGTGTGATTGTCAATCCATTAGAGAAGACAAATGGAGGATTCTCTGGCGGGCGGGGAGACGTGGCCTTTCAGGCTGTCAGTCCACTCTGCATCTTCGTACCAAGCAGACATTTTACTTACGGGTGCTTTGTTTTTCACTGCACACACGCTAGCTCCTTCCCATCTGTTTTCTCTCTATTTATCTCTCTAAGATGACTGCCAAATAGATATTTAAGACTGATTAATATTATCATAAATTAAATCCTGATTACCACAACAATTTGTCACCACGGAAAACAACACATTCAGTCTGAGCTGGCAAAATTGGCTTTGTCTCTTGAATCATATCATGCAAAAGATCTTTTATCCATCAGCCTCTTACTTTAATGATTTATTTTTTCTGGTGCATGGTTCTGTCACCCATCATTCTTCCCAGTCTTTTCTTTGAACAGCTTTGTCATTTTTCTTTTTCAGGAGACAAAGCAGAGACTCATCATACTTTCATAATAGCTCTCAGTTTATAAACATGAAAGAGGGGATGGAAATGGAGAACTGGCTCCATCTCAGAACAAGTTCCACTTACTCCTTTGATTGGTCTTAGGCCCTTTTTCTCTACCAGATGCCTGGGAGCTTGAGGTCATGTATCTGTTCCTAGTTTAGGGGATCATGGCCCCAGGTCTTTGGTATCCCCACTCTTTCTCCCATTCCCCTTTTGGCCCTTGATAATTCTCCACCTTCTGAGGCTCCTTTTTTTCTTCTGCCAAGGAGGTTATGCTTTTGCCAGCATATTTTTGTTCATTTGTCTTTTCGTCTGTTAGCAAGTTTGCACAAAAACTACTGGACAGACTTTGCTGAAATTTTCAGAAGATGTTGGTAATAGCCCAACGTAAAAATGATTAGATTTTGATGGTGATCCAGATAACCTCCATCAGCAAACATTCATTTTTGCTCAATAACTGTCTAACTAATGATATCAACATGATTCTGAGTTCGAGGTGTGGGTTTTCAGGGTCAAGGAATCATATTATGATGGTAACTTTATCATGGAGCTACCTTAACTCTCACACCAAGATGTGAGCTACCCTGGCAGAGGTTTGCGCTCTCCGAGGGCTTTCTAGCTCTGGATGTTGCTGCCTCTTGGGATTGCTTGATTTTCCATCACTGTCTTCTTTTGTGTTTGTCCACTACAACTTTCTCCATTTTTTCCTCCATGACCTGTTTGTCAGTCTGTATCAGAAGGTTTCACAGGATCTTAGCTTGGTCATTCTCCAATTACTGAGGAGGTGCCTCCCATTTTGACCCTCAAGGCCAATGGTTTTGTTCACTATGCTAGCTTCTTGCTTATGGCGTTCCATGTAAGTCTAAACACTGCTGCATTGAACAATGCACTGTTATGTGCTGGAATGTTCTGGGGTCTTGCCTTGTGTAGTAGATCTTGAGATGAGAGCCGGTTCCTCTGTCACGATAATAGGTGCATCTGTGTTGTCTTCAAAACAAGCTTTTTCTAGCCTCCGGTAGTATCAGCATCTTCTTCGATCTGACCACCCGTCATGATAATGAGAAAACATAAACATGTAGGAAATCATTCAAAATTTGTTCAAAACCTAAAATGTTTTTGTTGATTGTACATACACTTTGAACTGAATTCACCTTGTAACAATTCACATTCAACAAAATTATATTCAAGGAATCGTACTACGCAAGGGCAGGTGGAAAGCTCTTTCAGCCATGAATTAGTCAGCGCCAACCTGCTTAAGTAAGTAGGATTCAGCTCCTAAAAATGAAATTAACCAACTCTCTCTCACTCAGTTAGCTGGAATAAAATCTTAGGAAATGAAAAATGAGGCATTGAATTGAAGTTTAACTTAAATGTATCAAAGAGAAAGGCCAAAACACAAGATTCAATGTCCCCAAACTCCCGTGTCCCACAAATAACCAAATCAACCAAAAAGCTACTCAGTCCCAAAATGAAAGAAAATAACAGAATAGAATCCAAAACAAAAAATCCTTTTAATCCAAGGGTAGAATTGAGTCCTGTCTCAGTCAGCAAAGTTTAGACATTCCCCGGTGGCGCAAACAAACAAAAGAAACTCTGAGGGCGCGTCCTCTACAGCCGCACCAGCTGGAAGTCCTTACCAGACCCTTCGGTAACTTCCCCGCACGAACTGTAATCCACTGATCCAAGTAACAAATCCAGACATTCCTCTCTGATCCCTGGCATAGAGAATCTGCTGCGGCTGTCTTTGTCCGGGACGCCAGCCTCCACCTGGCGCGCGCCGATCTCTCCTCTTTTACCCCTAAAAAAAAACTCCACCTCCCAGGAGTCTTTGCTCTTTTTATCAACCTCCGGCTGAGGTGGTTAACAAATATCACAAACAATACAAAAAAAAATACAATCCAAAATAAAACATTTGAATAAGAGCCATTTCCTTTTAAAAAAAAAGCTGTCAGAAAAGAATAAATTGCTTCAACCCCTCCATGACAGAAAACATACATTTTTCATAGTATTATTTTATATATTATTATATACATACAGGAGACGTATGTTCTGTTGTGCTGGGACTAGCTGCTAACCCTTTTCACACTTTGTCTTACAACCTTTTATTGCCAAATTTAAGGGATTTAGGGATCTGAGGTCAGAAATCAACCAAGCATAACATTGAACAACTAAAACTAAATGTATTGCAAATGAATCACTGTAATTTGACATCTTAAAGGAACACTCCAGCATTTTTTCTGTTGTTTTCATGTCTTACCTCACTCCTAAGTCCATGCCCAGCAGGTAGACGCCATTCTTTTGACTGTGCACTCAGTAACAAAGAAGAGACAGACAAAGATCACCAACCACTAGTTAGCTTAACTCTAATGCTGGGAACAAATGGGTAACACTTTAGCCTGCCTCTGTCTACACCCTGACCATGTGATGCTATGTTATCTATTTTTTAACAAAGATTAGCACTTAATGCAATTTTTGAAAGAAAGAGTTACAAAACTAAGCCACGGGGCACATGTGTGGACCACTGCAGAAGTGCTTCTCAATTGGTAAACAGAACAAAGCCTCTGTTTATGAGCAGAAGAGGGTTGGTACCAAGGATTATGGCCAACTTTATGAAAGAGGACAAGGATAATTTCTTCAGGACTGACGAAGACCAAAACTGAACTTATTTGAACCAGAATATACAGATGAGGAACTACATGTTTTGGATGCTGAGTGGGCACAAAGAGAAGCTGAGGCAAAGGAACAGCCTCAGGCTGAGGGGGGAGTCCCAGCTGGCATGGACTGGTGGTGTAAATGTGGGGCTTGCCAACCTATGGCGTCGGAGAATGAGTGCTTTTGTTGTACTGAGTGGGATTTGGTGCTGCCATCAATGGAAAGGCTTGATATGTCTGGTGAAGAAAACAGTACACAAAGAGACTGTGACATGGCGAATGACGCTTTTCCAGCTCTTGTGAATCCTGCAGTTGTTAAAAAATGTTTCCAAATTCTCAAACTAAACGGGAAAAACACCCAAGGTCTTCCAGACATAACAAACAGTTGCCCAAAGCGTAAGTCAATAGAAGAATTAAAAAGATGCATGGGGCTCATGTTATTGTATTTACCTTGTTTAATGTTTGTATCACAAAGAGTGATTGGATGGCAGTGATTTTTAAGAATTATCTCATTGTTTGGGTGCCAATTTCAAGTCTTTTGTAGTATAAGTAATGAAAAATCCTCTTAGCAAACTAACATATACTTGAATGCTTCTTGTGGGGTGTTGGGATTGATGATCAGAGCACCTAGACATTGTTTCATCCACCTGGGATTTCTAGTTGGAATTGAGTTAAAAAAAATAAGATTAGACCCTATCTTTTGCTTGTTGTCGCAGCCCTGAACAGCACATGTATGAGGTATCTTTAAAAGGTTCTGTTTTATAAAGCTCTGAAAAAAGTGTGAGTGTCCAATAAACTCCTACACAGGTCTACAGCATGAGCTCTTCTCTATCTTCTCTGCCCTCTTCCTCAGCTGTTTACTGGCCTGCATGTGCACTGTGGCTTAGTCTTGTTCGTATTTCTTTCAAAAATTGCATAAAGTGCTAATCTTAGTCTTGAAATAGATATGGAAACATCACACAGTCAATAAAAAATGGAGGAAGCATTCAGGACCGTTTAGAGTTATCTGTTGACTGAAGGTAAAGGTAGGCTAAAGTGTTGCTGTACTCTCAGCATTTAAGCTAAGCTAACTAGTGGTGGCAATCTTTATCCGTCTTTTCCTTGTTACTGGATGCACAGTCAAAGAATGGTGTCTACCTGATGTAGGAGTGAGATAAGACACGAAGACAAAAATTGTTGGAGTGCTATTTAAATCAATCAATCAGTCAAACTTTATTTGTGTAGCACTTTTCATACGAAATTTTGTAGCACAAAGTGCTTCACACAGAAATGAAGAAAATAAAATTAAAATTATCAAAGGTAAAAATTAAATACAATGAAAAATACAACCCACCCACCCCCACCCTTGCAATCCACATACAGCACACGCACTCACTTGCACACACATACAAAGACATGAAGAAGAGATTCTAACAGAAAACAGAGTAAGAGGACTGAGGAAACACCATCTTTTGTTAAAAATGAGGGAACACTGGAGCTAAGACAAAAAAACGTAAGAAAATAGATTAAAATAAATAAATATAAAAACAAATAAGTAAATAAAGTGCATTTTTAAATAGTAATATGGTAAAATGAGATAAAATGCACTGAAGTGGAGAAATAAGAAGAAATAATAATGTGCTTCACTGTTTTTCTGCATTTTTGTATAACACTGTTTTTTTTTTGCATTTGAGCTGTAAATGTAAGAGTACAAAGTGGTTAAAATTTGATCAGTGATTTTTGAGAAAGAAGTACTCAGCAGTATAAGGTTAATGAATGTGAAGTCTGTGGTAGCCAACCTATGGAGCTGGACAATTTTTAAAGAGTTCTTGACATACATTTTTTAATTTAATTCATACATTTCTCATCTAAATCAATGAATGTTTGTCTTTACGTCCTTTTGGTTACCTATATTTACTAATCAAACACATTATTCAATTTTATCCCAAATTAATTCAGATGAGAAAGATATTAAAGGATAAGTTCTGTTTCTACAGCTTTCACATTGTTTATAGAATGAAGCAGAACAATATACTCACCCAGAAGGCTTTCCTGATCCAAACAGTGCTTCGGGAGATATTTAGATCCAAAATCGAGCGGCGGACATCTGTATAATGGTAGAACACGGGGCATGTATAGCGCCGCTCCTAAAACTGCATTAATCATCCAAAAACTCATTAGTTTCACCAATATTTCATCATGGTCCACTCACGCTACTCCTCCATTACAGTCTGTGTTGCTCCAGACATGTTTTTGTGACTGTGCTGACCTTTGAACTGAAGGAGAATGTTTGCCTCTGCGCATGCGCAGTACTCTCTGGACAGCTGTTCTTCTCTTTACCTCCGCATCCTCCTTTCGATGAGCTCCTCATCTCTAAACTCTGGCTCAAAACTGTAAGGACACCCACCATATTCAAAGTTTTCATCCACAACATCTTCATCCGATAGATATTCGTCCATTTTGCACAAAACTGGAAGAAGAAAATTGCTGTGTAGCTGGCGGTCGCCCCAGAAACAATGAGCAGTACTGCGCCTGCGCGGAGGCAAACATTCTTCTTCTTCAGTTCAGAGGTCAGCACAGTCACAAAACATGTCTGGAGCGACACAGACTGTCTTGGAGGAGTAGCGTGAGCGGACCATGATGAAATATTGGTGAAACTAATGAGTTTTTGGACGATTAATGCAGTTTTGTATGCCCTATGTGCTACCATTATACGGATGTCCGCCGCTCGATTTTGGATCTAAATATCTCCCGAAGCACTGTTTGGATCAGGAAAGCCTTCTGGGTGAGTATATTGTTCTACTTCATTCTATAAACAATGTGAAAGCTGCAGGAACCGAACTTTTCCTTTAAACACAAATTTTAAAAGAAAATCAGGGTAAAGAGAACCTACTTGGTCAGTAGTAAAACCCCTCTGTTATTAGAGCAGCCAGAAAAGCTAAAGCAGGGTGGATCTCAATAGGGTGATGTCGCTGAGTATGTGGATATGAAATTCAAAGATGAGCGATGACAAAAGGACGCCAGTGGCATTAAGTTGAGTGCACCTGCAACCGAGACCACAGCAACTGCCCGATAAAGCGCGAGAAATGCTACATTGAACCTCATTAGCTTGTCGTTGTATTCTGCATATTTTGTTACGACTCTTTTTCTTTTCAAATGAGGATTCTTTTCATGTATTATGAGCAGAGAAGAAAGTGAATCTGCCTGGTTAAAAATGGATGCGACAGTAAGGAGGACCTTTTGTAGCATATTGAAGCAGTGACAGTGAAAAAAAAACAACTCTGCAACTTAAACTGCTATTTTTATTTCTTTGCATTTGATACATCTGAGGAAAGAGTGTGGAGTCAGGCCCCCCACTGGGCATCGGGCAGAGATTCAGTTTTAGTAGCGTAGGAGTAGACATCAAAATACATTTTACACTTTGTACTTTCCTTTTTAAAACAATATTCTTTATGTTCTCAAGCAGCATTTGCAGAGTCGTCTAAACCAAGAGCGGCTTCAAGGAGCCAAGTTTCTGTGAGAATACAAAGTGTGTGGAATCTGATTTACAGTGGAGACAGGATTATAAAGCTGAAGTTGACTGGCTGTGTGTTATACATACATGCACTGTGTGACATGTGTAAGTCCTGTGAAGTGCCTTTCTTGTCCTTGACTGTGACCTGATCACTCAGTGCACATAATGAAGCATGTGTCACAGGCAAGGCGGTGCATCAAAGCCTATCAGGAGTGTCCGCGCTCCCACCTCTGCACTTCACAAACATGCTGATTCAGTGGGAATGCTGTGACATGAGAGATGGGCCTTTCATTGTGGCGTGTAAGACAACCATCTCTGAATAAGATGCTTTATCAGAGGAGAGGGAGGGCCCACGCTCAGCTCCAGTCATACACAGGAGACCTTTATCTGCTCAGGATATATAGTCACCAGGATGCACTACCGCTGAGATATGAGCCTTTAATCCAGTCACGTAAACTAACAGAACTCTCACATTGGCACAACAGTGTCTTTGAGCAGGACACTCAGAGTTTGTTCTACAATTGTTGCACATTTTTTTTGCCTTGTGGATGGCTTCTTACAGAAAAAGTAGCATTTAATTGACATTTCAGGGCTCAGGTTTGCTGCCACTTATTGGCACATTTAGCGATAATGAGTCATCTGGAATAAATGTCAGAGCCCACATTTATCGGTCTGGCTCAAACCCCACCTTCACTACAGCACGTCCTTATCAAAAATATCTTAGGTTGTTTGTTTTTGTTGTTCAATTATACATTTGCTGCTTTTTTTTTTTACATTTGTCATCACCTGAATGAGAAAATCTGATTGGTCGACAGGTGAGGTCTTCAAATATAAGAACATACATACAGAAGTAAAAGGTTTAATTCTTTATAAACATAATAACTTCCCTTCCATTCACTGTAGCCTTCCAATCACTGAACACTTCTTTACACAAACTCTGTCAAACCAAGCTGTGTTATCTCGACCAAGGTACAATCACATACAGGAGTAGCTGGGCTTATATACAAACGTCGACCTAATCAAACTTCCTACCAAGTCATGAAAACCTGATACATAAGAATTTAATGATGATTTTTGGGTTTTGAATTATTTGGTTCTTTGTAATTTAAGATGTAATCAGTCTCCACCTCTCCAATAAAGGCATGAAAAGTCCCCAAAATATTTTTACATGATGAACAATTATTGATAAAGTAGTACAAATCAGAATAATGGTAATAAATCTTAGGTCTCTGGTATCCTCTCTCATTGTTGATAACATCAATGTGGCCCACTCAGGCATCAGTTTTCTCATCGCTGTGCAACATTACTAGTCAATTAAGGTCACACATATAACAATTTTAAAGTCAAATTAAAAGAAGCTGTTGTTTTTCTGGGTCAAGGGACAGAGGGATTTGCTTAAAGGGACTGTGAGGAGTTTCAAAGTAATTACAAAAAAGTCTCACTTTTAGATATATGCCTGATCGAAATACACACTTTCTGAGTTCTGAGTAGGAAACTGCAACTGGAAGGCCCCCGAAGTCGGAATTTCCTACTGAGAACTCGGTGAAACCTCGCCACCCCCGAGTTGACAGTCGAAGATGGATCCCTCCAGTGTGAACAGTTATTTAGCTCCTGTAATAATCAATTTATTTGCACTTCTGACTGGGGTGTGTCGCTCTAGATCAGCTGTATACATCGTATTGTTAGATTTATATTTACAAAAATGCTGCCATAGTGATAATCACATTCTTCATGTGATATTTGTGAACAACAACGCAGGGCGTGCTAACAACAGCTAACAATAGCCTGGTAGATCGACATGTTTTTTTCCGACTTCAATTGGAACGCTGATAAGTCGGAGATGATGTCACTCCCAGTTCCGCGGTTACTGGAACTCAGCATTACGACAGTCGCAGCGCGTGCTCATGGGTAGCAGAGTCTTTATGTCGCCGGTAATAGATTCTCCTCATAGCATCTTTAAATAATGATTATGCATAAACTACGATCATCGTCTTAATATAAGTAATCATATTGTATATGTTTTTATATGTTTTATTCAAATCATTCTGCTTTATTTCTCTGTCAACAGGTCATTCCTCAAGCCAGTGTGGGGGAAGTGCATCATGCAATCCGCACAACTTTTCAGAGGGTCAACGACTTCTTCATTCCCCCAACTAACCTCATCATCACTCACGTGAGGTAAAATGGCACTCACACACACAGACAGAGCCATCAACCTCTGATTCTAAAGCGCAGGTGACCTCATTTGCTGCTCATCACAGCAGTCCTCATGAAGCAATCAGAACAAGAGCAAATGAGAATTTTAATGAGGCTCTGGATGTGTTATTCACTGCCACCCCTCCAGATCTAGAAACGCTATTAACCTTTCTTTTGAACTTTGTCGCTTCAGGTTTGCCTTTGTCTTCCTCAAAAATGAACCAGCAGTGCACAAGATCGACCTGGAGACCTTCCACCGAGTCAAAACCATCAGCCTGAAGAACTACAGCTGCATCCCGCTCACCATGGCCTACACGCACCTCAGCGGCTTCTACTTCATCCAGTGCCAGAGCAAGAGCAACCTGCAAGCCCCGCTGCAGCTCCTCATCGACAGCGTGACGGACGCAGTGATCGGACCGAACGTCAACATAACAGGGCAGCCTTTTGTGTCTCCTGACGGCCGCTACATTGTGAGCCCTGACCTGCAGAGCTCCAGGCTGGTGGTACAGACCGTTTCATTTCAGGGGGAGCTGGGTCTGAGCCAGGAACTGGAGCAGCCTGTGGCGGTCTCAGATCTGACCTTCCAGCCTTCATTCACAGAGTCAAACCAGCATGTGGTCATCGCCACCTCAGGCTCAGGCACAGACCTTCTATTTGCAGATCTTTCCTCGGGCCACACCGAGGTGCTCCAGAGCCTTAAAGAGCCCCTCAGCCCCCAAGCCTGGCCGTGGGGAGGCCCTAACAGAGTAGTGGTCTCCGGTGGGTTGTTTGGACAGTACCTGGTGACGCCGTCAGCCGAGTCCCTCTTTGTCCTGAATGGAAAACAGAGAACGCCGCACTGCGAGGT
This sequence comes from Scarus forsteni, assembly GCA_036419115.1. Lineage (NCBI taxonomy): Eukaryota > Metazoa > Chordata > Actinopteri > Labriformes > Labridae > Scarus > Scarus forsteni. The sequence goes on along the minus strand of JAZDUH010000130.1, from coordinate 11,822,476 downwards.
GTCAGACGTCAAGAGAGGGAACACAATTGTCTGGGTTGGTGAGGTATGAGTTTAGATTTTAAAAAAGGAAAGAGAAGAAGAAAATATGTAGGAGTAGGGATGATGATGATGAAAAGGTATCGGAAGATCAGGCTAAATTACCTATAATAAAGATTTATGTGAACATAAGTTGTGGACTCAACCCTGAGACTGAGCGAGAGGGATACGTGTCTTGGTTTATCGTAACAAAAGTACACATAAAAATAGAGAAATTGAGAAAACATAAAGAATCCCTGTTGTGATATCTCTATTGGGAGAAAGTGTCAATGCCGTTCAGTGCAACAGTGATCTATGTGCACTTAACTCTACAGAATTGTACATTATTGCACTTCCTTCCATGTTATCACAGCAACTAGGTACCTGAAGAGGGGTAATTACTGAACTATGAACTATGCACAATGCTCACTTTTTTTAGAGTAAAAAGCTTTCTGATTTTGTTTATCTCAACAATGTTTGTCGTTTTCACCAGTGCTGCATATAATCACCACAAACTGTCCGTCCGTCCTGTCTGCCTTTAGTGTACGTGTGTCCCGAGTCCTTTTAACAGCAACAGACCCATCTGTTTCCTCGCCTCCGTCACTGTATTGTACTGTATCTCCCTCTGAAAGCTTTCATTCACCTCATGCCGGCAGAGGTTGGCTTTATGCACACGTGTAATACCCTCTATTTACGATGTCTATCCAAAGAGCCCGTTTGCTCCATTAGCCTTCGACAATGGATGTTTTTCGCTCGCAGAAGAGGCCTAACCAGAAATGAGCAGTACATCTCGCTGTCTCCTGCAAAGGTAAAGTCTGTCCCCTGCTGTCTCTCACATTTATTTGGTACCTGCAGCACAAATGTGTGCTGCAGAGCTTGAAAATGCCACTTAGTAGGTTCCCTCAGGGTAATGACTCTGAATCAGGCTGACCCACATGCCGAGGCCGCGCCAAAGTGGCAACAACTGCGCTTTCTGACTGGCTGTGAGCATTTGTTCATTCTCGCAGAGAGAGAGAGCTGGGCCTGAGCTCAGAGACAGGTAGATGCAACTGGAGGTCATCAGGGTAGTTTTTATCAACAAAGGGTTTAAGGAGTATTATTTGATTTACTTTTATTATTTGATTCATCTGATTACATTAAGACAACAAAAGCATCATCTGTTTTTTATCATAATCAAATCTAGCCACCCATTTTCAAACTAAGTTATAGACATTAAACTTCTGTAATTCAGGTTTGAGAACTGGAGTGACAAACTGATAAATTTATCACTGTTAATTTTAGAAAAGCACACTATAATTTGAAAAAAAAGCTCTGTAGTATGGACCAACATGAGACAGTAACTGAATAAACACCAGCAACTCTCAACTATCTAATGGCAAATATGTTCTCTCTGGGGTTAAATCATTTTCTATGTAATTTTCTGTTACCATTTCCACAAACCATCACTGTAATGTGAATCCATTAGCTGCGAGTCAGTATGGGGTGTCATAATGCTCATCAGAATTTAGTTAAATCTCGGTGTCTTAAACATTACTGCCCCTCAATCATTGTGCAGAGGTCTGCACATTGGTACTTAGCTTGGACTACACCCTTGATGACTCTTAGGTGCTGGATGATAATGGGTGCCATTCTGGGGGTAATGGCTATTTCTTTTCTTCTTTTTTTTTTTTACCTCTTATTGCCTCATAAATTTGCTTTCTGTCTGTCAGCCTCAAACTATGATTTTCAGGGCAAATCTTATGATAAATTAAATGCTTTTAAGACATTTTCAAGACACTTCTCACACTTCAAGACCCCAGTGCATCACCTTTCTAAACAGTTACAGTAGCAACAAAATAAGTCTTACAACTTCAAATAATGTTTTAGGGTGTGAAGACATCTTATAATCCCATTGTAATTTTGGCTGTTTGGGTGGGAAGAAAGCCAGAAGAAGTGAGTTCTGACAAAATGCAAAGCTAAAACAAGAAAAAAAAACAGTATCCAAGCAATTAAATATACAATTCATTAAGATCATAGCAATAAACAGGAGTCATCAAAAGTCCAACAATTGATAGGATGCTGTAAAATCTTGTGTATTATTGTATATTATGAAAATGCAGACACCTTAATTCAACAGCTGAACTCTATTTGTACCTGCAGTAACTAAAAAGGAAGTGCTCTTTACATTAAGTTAGTCTTAAAATTACATAAAAGTCCCTATTCATTAATATCAGTGCCATCTACAAAGACCTAACCTTTTATTTACACTAACCTTTAAAGTACTAAAATTAAAGGCTATGGTATGCCAAGACCCATTTAAACCTTTTTTTAGTAAGTTGAAGAAAGACCATTGACGCAATAGCACCAATGATGACCTCGGCTTGGAAGAATACAGATATTGGGTTATCATTGCTGTTTGACAGAACCCTTGTAACTATTTTTTTCATAAACATTTTATTGGTCTCCACATCTGAGTATGTTCCATTTAATATGCAGAAATACTAAGAAGTATCAAAACCAGCCTCAGCCTGATGCCTCTTCACTCCTTCACCAGTAAAGAGCATTGATAATTTGTAGTGTTTTGATGAAGACTCTTTGTTGAGCAGCGAGTCATATTTTGTTTATGTATGGGCAGATTTTTCTTCACTCAACTTATGCTTTTCTTAATAAAGACCTTGTAATAAAATGTTGCTGGTCCAAAAATGTTTGAATTCAATCTTAGGTTGTTTTTATTTCATTTTAGCCTGAATAGTTTTCATAATTTAGGCATTCACATTGGTTACTGGCTAGGGATGGGAATCGAAAACCAATTCCAGTTGAGAATCGTTAACAGCTCCATCAAAGAATCGATATCATTAATCTTTTTGCTTATCAATTCCCTTATCAATTCCATTCAATTGACAGGGTTCAGAAGCGTCAGAATTGTGGCTTAATTTTAATTACACCTGCTGCACAACCTTAAGTGAGTGGAAACACCAGCAACTTGCAGAAGCAGATATCTATACTGTGATGTATGTTTGGCATTGTTGCCACTGAAAATCAGACCATTGGCCCACATGCAAAATTTGCTGGAATCGATAAGGGAATCGTTAAAGAATTGGATCGATTAGCAGGATCGTTAACAGCATTGGTATTGATAAAATGTTATTAACTCCCATCCCTATTACTGGCTACATAATGAGGGATAATGATCTTTGCTAAGATACAGCATTTGTTGAGGAAATTCATACGTAAAGTCTATATTTATTTTCCTTAACAGACGTTTTGGTTTTAGGTCTTGGTCCCACAGCAATGTTTTTATTCATAATTCTGCACAAATATTCACAGCCTCTTTGATTTTGCAGTTGTTGACCCTCTTTGTCCCCACTGTGTCCAAGCTGTTGATAATTTTAAAGTCCATCTTTACGATTTATAAATCTATAAATGGGAAAAGTGATCCATCCAGCTCAAGTGTTGTAAAACAAAAAAAATGTTCTCATGTGATTGTTTGGTTTGCTCCAGACACAAAAACAGCCCAGTATAAATAAGAAACATTTTCCTAAAATGTAGTGGTGCCTGTGACTCCTCATTGCAATGCAATGTGTAGGGTAGAAACCAAGCTTTGTAAGAAAAGAAAAAGAGTAAACAGAAGTGAATCAGAGTCGTCATTGTTGTGTGTGATTTAGATATTTGCTGCTAATCTGCCATGAAGCTCTATTCTGGCACGAAACGTGATTATAAAGTTTCTTAGACCACTGTTGCACTGAGGAGAGAAAGATAATTGCTGGTATATTTGTGTTCATTGGACTGATACTATCCAAATGGTAGGGCAGTTTTCTCACTTTATCAGTAAAGGACAGCAGGCTCTGATGCTTCTTTGTGTCACTGACCCATCCAAAGTCACTCCCCAAAGTGAGTAATCTATCCGAGAAATGCATGAAATGTAACAGACCTTCAAAACAATTATTCTTCACCTCCCTGTGATCTCCCACAGTCACATACAGCTCACAGATACTTGTGAAGACATCACTTTCCTGCCCTCTCACCGTCACTTTTGTCAGCCTCTCTAAAGGTCAATTCAGCAGCGTCACATAGAGCCAAGGAGAGCAAAGGTCAAAGAGACTGTATTTGCACCCGATGTTACGTTATTGGCTAGCTCATGTTTGTTTGGATCTACCTTCAGTGTCACATACGTCTCCTCCGTACCTCTCCTTTAACCCTGACAGTAAGGGGCTGCAGAGCTGATCCGCTTGGTGTGATAGACATTGATAGAACCACTGTTGTAGATAACATTGTTCATGTTTAGATCACATTCAGACATGACAACTGACTGTACAGTTTTCTTTATGCATTTTGTGTGTTCTGGTTTATGAGGGAATTGTTTTGTAAGAAAAAAAACAAATTAAATATATTGTAAAAACCAGATGTTTTTATTCTTTTTTTGTCTTTTGATTGCAGAAAATACACAAACACATGACGAAGGGTAAGACAAAGGGGTGGAATTGGGATAAAGCTTTGTCTGTTAAATTCTTTATTGTTCGTGCTTGAAGCCTGACTTCAGCTGCTCAACAACCCATGGTCTCTGCTGCACTGTTCTCAGCTCAACTCAACTCAATTTTAATTATAAAGCACTTTAAAAAAAACACAGCTGAAACAAAGTGCTGTACATAAATAAGCACGGCATGAATCTGTTACCTGGTAATATCCTTTCCTGAATGATGTCAGTATTTATTGCCACAGTGAGATTAAAGGTCTAGGGTGTTCAGTGTTGGTTTACGGCCTTGCTACTTACATGAACAATCTTTCGATGATATCCTGGACTGCAGGTGATGAAATCCCTAAATTCTGTGTGGTTTTATGCTGAGAAACATGGGGGACCCTAACCAGCCATTATGTTTTAATCACATTACAGGGTTTTTACTTTACAGCCACATGGATGGGCAGTTACCAGGACTTTCCTGTCATAGACCAGCCAAGACTGGGAAAATTTCAGTGGTTCCATCTGTTCATTGCCACGATAATCAATAAATGTAAATGTAAATGTTCTTTATTTATACAGCCCTTTACAACAACCCTTTCGGTGAACCAAAGTGCTTTTCAATAGGTGGGGGGAAAAAAGAGCAATAAATAAAACAATTAAAAATAAATAGAAGCAATAACAGCAATAAAAACAATAAAAGCAATGAAAAGAATAAGAGCAATAAAATACAATAAATAAAGTAAAACAGAGTAAAAGTAAAAAAGTAAAAGTGTCACCACACTACTGGGTATTAAAAGCCATCCTAAACAAATATGTCTTCAGTCTAGATTTGAAAAGAGGTCACATTTATTCCAAAGCCTGGGAGCAGCGATGGAAAAGGCTTGATCAACCCAGTGTCTGTATTTTGACCTGGGCACTTCCAGCACAAGTTGGTTTGACAACCTTAGCGCTCTACCAGGTTCCCGAACAGTTAAAAGTTAAATAAATCAATTAACCAAACGATAAATAAAAGCGTAAGTTTGCATGCGTGTTTGTTTTCCTTTTTTTTCTTAAATATTTTTCAACCTGGGTCCTATTGCCCCAAGTGTATGTGTGTATACAACTCTTTTTAAAATTGGCTCAGTAAAGCTGCTGTATAAGTTTGAGCATTAAAAGTGTTCGCGGTTGCGATCGCCGGTGCTTCAGCTCTCTAATTAGCATTGTAAGCATTGTGTTTTCCTTCACGCCTCTGACCTGTGTCATCTCCTGTGAGCTTGTTAAGAAAACAGAGGAGCCATGCAGCTCAGAGTGGAGCTGCTTATCCCGGAGGACAGTTGGAAGTTTTACTGCATATCATGGCTGAATATTTACCAGATTTCCTGAGAGTGAAGACGAGCCTTTTCATTACGGCCACCCGTGTTTATTTGAGCCAGAGTATACGGACGAGCTGCTACAAACTCAAGAGCTAACGAGGATAGCAACAGAGGGCCAACGAGCAGACGAAATCAGCGGCTAAACGCCGAGATTTGTCTCTGACACACACATTTACTGTTGCCATAAATCCTCTTCACTTTTTCCTCTCGTCAGCCAGTACAGACTTGTGGCCTACCGTGTTACAATGCTAATTAGAGAGCTAGCACCGGCGATATAACCGGACTGTGGCGAATTATAAACACTTACACAATACATACAATACTGCATTGTATGCATAAAGACATATTAGTTATACTTACTTTATGGATAGTTGACCATTTGGTCCCTGTGGTTTTTGTCGCCTCCTCCAATTTATTTTGGGTACATGAAAAAGGTATCCAGCACTGCCCTGTTGATCAGAAGATCCTCTAATGTAGTTACACAGCAATTACTTCCTGTATCATCCCACGACACATCGAGACCACGAATATTGGGCAACAGCAACAAACACAGACATTCTTCCTCTGTGGGCATAGAGTCACAGCAACCACAGTAGCACCACCAGTCCTCAGAAACGTTCATGCAGCTGCTGCTTCACCCTCGCCTGCTACTGGCCCTCTGTTGCTATCCTCGTTAGCTCTTGAGTTTGTAGCAGCTCACTCCTCAAATAAATATGGGTGGTCAGTCTAGATTTGAAAAGGCCCTTCACTCTCGAAATCTGGTAAATATTCAGCCATGATACCGATGCAGTAAAACTTCCAACTGTCCGGGATAAGCAGCTCCACTATGAGCGGCGCTGCATGGCTCCTCTGTTTTCTTGCAACAAGCTCACAGATGACGCCACACAGGTCAGAGGACGTGAAGGAAAACACAATGCTTACAATGCTAATTAGAGAGCTAGCACCGGCATAACCGGTCTAGTTAAATAAACATTAATGCTCAAACTTATACGGGATGCAGTTGCCCCCTATCTGTTTAGCTGCGGCTGCATCCGCTCCTTGATACTGAGCCAATTTTAACAGTAGTACCAAATCGTAAATCATACACCATTGGTAATAGGACCCAGGTTGAAAAATACCGAAGTTGCCCTTTAACGCCAGGGAGTGTTGGTTCCATAGCTGAATGAGCGAGGTTAGGGTTAGTGATGCATCTGTCTTTCATGCAATCTTCGTGGGGGAGGCGGGGTCGCTCGTGCGTACACACACACAGAGCTGAAGTGAGCGTCGGAAGGAGTAAGAAGGAAGCAAACAATATGAATGATGGCATGAAAGCTACAGGTTTCTAAGCCGGCTGCCACAGCCCAAGTGCGGGAATATTTTGGTTTTAAACAGAATGAACAAGGTGTGAGCTCATGAACACCGACGAGCCGATATGTCGTATTTGTATGACAGTAATGATGACAAAGAAGGGGAGGTGCAGCGGAGCCTTCGTCCTGACAGTCAGTGATTACTGAGACGATTGGTTACTGTTACAAACGTTTCCCTAACAGTACGAATTGACTGGGAGAAAGTACATGTCACAAACAATTCAGGAACTGTATAAACTCCATTCTATTTATTGTTTTTACTGGAGTTTTTTTTTTCTTTACAGAGACAGGGTCTATTTTTTGTTGTTTTTGATTATTATAATGACTTTTTACATGCAGTTTTTACCGAAAGAGGGTCCATTTCATTCCCATTGTTTTTTTCCTCTTTTGTATGTTTAGCTTACTATATTGTTTATTTTTTATTAAAAAGCTCTTGACCTTCCAATTACAGTTAAATACTCTGAGGAAATTAAAGTTCATTGCTTTTGATATGGTGTACTCACTTTATTATGACACATAATTACATTAATGAAAAAAATTGATGTTTCAAAATAACATTGATAATATTATCGTTTATCTGCAATAATTTTTGGGACAATTATCGTTCAGCAAAATTTGTTATCGTGACAGGCCTACCTACATATCTGAAGATTTACATACTAGTGGGAAAGGGTTCTCTTGTATTGTAGGGTATGAACATTCCTTAAGTGACAATCTGCTAAAACAGTTTTTTTTAGTCATTCAAGTTGTGTTCTGGATGCTTTTTTGCCAATAAAGCAACTTTTGAGCTCCGCCGCTGAGGGAAGATAGTCAGGGTGGAGGCTAACCCAGATATATCAGTCAATGGTGCCACCAAAAGCCTAGTAACTAACCCAAAAAGTGAAAATTAAAAAAACACAACATTGGCTTGACTAGACGGTAAGATTTAAGGTGTTTTGCTTTTGCTCAACAAACCCTGTGCATTTAGAATGTTTGTTATGGGTTATGTATCCCTCCAACATCAGCAGGTTGTAAAAAGAAACAACAAGCACTAACTTCATAAAAACAGCTCTAGAAATTACAGATTTTGACTCGAGTGACGGTGACATACTATTCGTTGTGGGCACAAAGGATATCTTTATGACCTTGATTACACAGAGGAAGAACTTCTGCAGATGGAATCACAAGAGAGTTGGAAAAACAGGAATCTGAGGAACAGGACAGATCACAAGTTAACTGGTCGTGTAGATGCATGAACTGTGAGCAAATGACCAGGAACCCTGAGGTCTGTTGCAGTCATGAGTTAGACTGAATAACACCCCTTCTCCTAGACCTGTCAGCAGAGCCTTTTAATTTTGGTAAACGTTCAATTGCTGCCATGACAAAGACCTGATTGATAAATTGAGCACTGAAAGCACAATGTGCTGTCATTGCAGAGGAGGGAATCCTGTTGTTCCTATTTAAAACACACTTAAAAAGCACTTGGTGAGCGCAAACCTCCACCAAGGCAGCTCACATATAGCTGTTACATCGATAAACAGCAGTTCCATGATAAAGTTACCACCATATTATGATTCCATGACCCTGAAAACTCACACTCATGTTTATATCATTATCATTTAGACAGTTATAGAGCAAAGATGATTGTTTGCAAATAGTGGTTATCTTCACCACCAAATTCAAATCATATTTAAGTTGGGCCATTACCAACATCTCCTGAAAATTTCAGCGAAATCTGTCCCGTAGTAGTTGCATAATCTTGCTAACAAACAAATTAATACAGGCAAAATATGACCTACCAAGTCACTAGCCACAGCTAGCTCCTTAACACAGGGACTTTGCTGAGGTAAAGTGAAACACTGTGAAAAGTCTTACTGTAGCACCCAGTTGAGCCAGTGTAATGTTTTTGAGTAGTTTTAATCTATAAGTGGCTTTTGGTGGCACCATTTATTGATAAGCTGCGTCACACCGCAAGTGACCCAGCTACCAAAATCGCATCGCCCACTGACGTAGTGTCGCGCGTCCATAAATACCTCATTTTGGTAACCGCTGCCGTCGGCCGTCGCTCGGTGACGTCATGTCCGCTCAAGTTTCACCGCGATCATTTCATACATTATATAATAGGATGTATAAGCGGACATTATTACAGCTGTATCCTTTTCACTCACTTATCAACCACAAAACACTGCAGCTGATGCCCTGCAGCTGCAGCATCTGTGAGTTTACTGCGGTCCGTCTAGGTGGAACTAATGTCCTCACTGACATTAGTTCCACCTAGACGGAACTCATTCGCCCTGTAGTCCGGATGAATAACTGTCTGTCTCGGGTACCATCACACGTACACACACTGTTGATTGGCTGTTGCCGCACAGCCACACACGACATCGCCTGAATAGATCAACTTTTTTTAACTTTGACATCGCGCGACGAGTGAAGTGGTCGTCTTGTACGTGGCTGTTGCATCCCGGGAGGGTTAGCCCCGCCCCATCGCGGCTGTACATTGACTTTGAATGGAGAGTGATCGCCGAGGTAGTACAAGTAGCGTCCGGAGTGAACGCAGCATGCATTGGGTAGTGTTATTATCCTCATTCTGAGACAGAGCTTGCAGGTTGCTTTGTTGGGAAACATATTAGTGCCATAAGCCTCAATTAACCTCACTTCAAAAAAAAAGAAGAAAAAACTAACCTTTTAAACTGTAACAATATTTCAGCCAAAAAGACATTTTAAAAGAAAAACCATCTCATGTTTTGGAGAGAAGTTGTCATAAAACGGCCCATATACCAGCCTGAGTTTTGTTATTATACAAATAAATTGGTTACTGTTTGCAGATGGTTTTGATTGGGAAAGACACTTGGAGATATTAAAAAACGATTACAAAATTTATGACATCAAATTTCACACAGTTTCCAAAGCGTGTTAGATCACATTTATAGTTGAATATGCAGTCAGTGTGTAAGTTAGATAGCACTTGTAGTCTGTAGCTCTGGTTGAAAGTTTGTAATCCTTAAAGACAACTCCCAAAAGCAGACACCGACATACATCAGTGCACACTAAGCTAATGTTCAAGCATAAACAGAAGGACAATTTATGCTTCTGGAAAATTATTGGATCTTTGCTACAAATCTGTGCCTGCCTTGAGCCATTCATTGCCCCGTCCCTACCCACATCTCAGCACTCAGTGGACTGATGAGCAACTTTAGGCCAGCCTTCACTCTTCTATAAGTTCATCTCATGTATTTTCTTTCTGCTAGCTTCTGCTAGGTTTGAGCATTACCCCCTAGCACTGCTCCACTGGGGGGACGCTGTCAATGCTGTCTCCTTCTTTGCTGAGCAGACACAAAGGGTGGAGCTGAGAACAAAAAAAAAAATCTTGGATACAAACATCAGTGAGGGAGGAGAAAATGATCACACACTGTGTTCACACCTGCCTCGATTTTTTTGGACCATCAGGCTGCACTGTCTGCTAAAATATGTAGGGAGACTAACACCACCACATGATCACACTTTAATTAAACAAATTCACATCTGCATAGATGCCAACAGCCCCATTTTTCATTTTTACAGGGTGATGCCAATATAAGCAGACAGTTACACTAAGCTGCCTTTATCTCCAGTTCCATTTATTTCATACCATATTACAGATCAAATATAAAACTGTACAAAATAACTAATAATCTGTCTGCCTCACAGTTTTAATCTTCACATACTGTGGTCCACGCTGTTCTGTTTCCAAAACATAAAAGGGGCTAAACTGATCAGTAATGAGATTAGAGATCAAACAGTGCGGTTGTTTTTGAAGATTTTGAAGCTATTTTTTCCCCTGTGGGAATAATGTGAGAAGCAGAACCATGGCTAATTTCACTGAAATAAATCAGAAAACCAAGGTCCAAAAATGGAAGCCACCAACTTTTTTTTCTTGCAACTTTTTAAAGTCTTAGAATATTCTTCCAGAATAGCCATTGTGGGGATGGGGTGTCATTGTCATTAAAATAAAAAAGAACAAGGGGCATGGTTAAGACACCTCACCATAACACTGGGTCAGCAGGTGTATGAGCTAGTTCTTCTCACAAACTACACTGAAACAAGAAAGATGTATCACTTCCATTGGGCAGCAAGAAGCACAGCCTGACAACAGTAATTTGAGCTAAGTGCACAGTCATATCTTTAAATTCAGCAGAAAACGCTGCTGTGTGATAATGTTCAAGGACAGTGCACATCCTTGGCTGATGTTTTTAAAAACATCAGTATCCAAAATGTCAGGTTTTAAACGAAGAAGGAATCATGATGATGTGATGAACATAAACTCCACATTTTTCTCTTTCATTTCATTTTTACTTCAAAGTAACATCAAGCTAACTTTCAGCAAATCGTTCACAAAATGAAACATCAGTAATCTAAATTAAGAGGCACTGAGGGCATTCAATTATGTTTTCATGATTTTAGCAGACATTAAAAAGACAGATCCATTACAAAGACTTTTTGACAATAAATGACATAAACAAAGAAAGTCTGTGGATTTAAACAGAAATAGATGGAATAATTTAATTAAAATGACTTTCATTTAGCTAGTTATTAACATTATTATGCATATTTTTCATAAAAGGAAGTATCCGTCTAATTTGGTTGTCACATTAAAAATAAACAGAAAGATTTAAAGGTGTAGTCAGTGATCTTCTAATCTTCTAATCTAATGCACTATTTGTCAAATTCACCGTATTTCTCCTCTCCATCAACAAGATGTCACCACTGACAGCATGTCGAAAAAAAATCCGGTTTCAATACACAGCCTTGGCTCTGAATCACACACACACACACACACATCCAGGGGGCGATCATACTCATGCGCAGATTAGACAGAGGGGGGAGGGGGAGTAGTAGGTTGCGTAGCGTGTGCAGTTAGTGTAAGAGAGAGATACAATATGTGCAGTAGCGATGGCTGAAACAGCCCAAAAGAAAAAGGTCAGAGGAGCAGAAAGTGAAAAAGAAGGGCTATGACCATGAAAGAGCGAAGACCCGGGTCAATATTGGTGCTGCTCTCCGATGGTGGAGGGAACTCTGCGAATTGAAAGACCTGAAAACAGACGCGGATCTCGCAGTCTTTCTGCTGGATAGGTAAGCAACATTAGCTTTGTGGTGCTTCACATAACAGTAACAGCCGTCAGGCATTCATCTTATTGTCTAATCTGCCAGAATGTACTGTTGTCGTGATGTTATCAATATTGTCAGTCGAGTTGTCTGATGAGTCGGGGTTACTTTAGCTACGTTTGTCAGCTACGCAGTTTCTTCAGCCATTTCCATGACGATGCACGTCCATCAGCTTTCGGGGGTGGAGCCAGGGGTGAAGTATGAAGGAAGAGGCGGGTCTAAATTAGTTTATAAACAACCTCTCCACTTGTTTTCTCCCACATCGCTGACTACACATTTAACTGTAAGTTAGTAACATGCAAAATGTGGGTTATAGTCACTATAGAAGTGAAGTATAAATGAATACAGACTTATAAACATACATGTATGGCCCCAAAAGTCAAGTAGTTATTTTAAAAACATACATCAGTTATGAATCTACATTTCTACAATTCTACAATTTCATTTAGCAGACACTTTTGTCCAAAGCGGAGAGAGATCGCTTTTCCAGTAATAAGAATAATCGGAACTAGTAGGCCTGATAGAAATGATTAAAAACAGCACCTCTACTTTGTCAATTATTCTTTGTCAATCATTTCACTAATATCAATAACAAGATGTTTATCTGTGGTTTATCTACCACTACACAGTGGGTGGAACAGCCAGTCTGTTGCACAAATGATAACCTAAACCTCCATTGCCACAGTTGGCTAAAAGTCATCAGTTTACATTGTCACTAATTACATTTTAACCTCAGACCATCACTGAACACAGAGGACAGGTTTTAAAACTGCCTGCAGTCTTACTCCCTTTGGGCTAATCTGATTTTACTTTTTATCACTGTTGTTTATCATGTAACTCCAATTTTAGATTTGTCTCCATCTTTGTGGTTTAAATCCTGCACACCAGATAGTTATATCCAGCCTGAGGTTTCTCATGTGTCTTGGGCATCCTCTAGAAACATGCATTTTACTAAATCAAAATATAAAGTTAAACTCATCACAATGGACACATTCACAAGCACGAAGACTAAAAGACAGTTTTTCCTGGCAAAAGTAAGTGCAAAGTAACCAATATGGCTAATTTATGCTCCACAAGTTGTTCCCCAGATCTTTATTTCTATACCCTTTAATCATTACCCCGGCTCAGGAGGTCATGTTTTTGCCAGGGTCTGTCAGTTTGTCTTTCTGTCTGTTTGAAAATTAAGTCTGTTGTTTGTTTGTTAGCAAGTTTACATAAAAACTACTGCATGGATTTACATACACATTTTACCGGAGGTGTGGTTTGGTCCAAGGAAGAAGCCATTACATTTTGGTGCTGATCTAATCCAGACTGACGTCACAAAAAACAAGTCTATAATGGCAAACCCCAATCATTTACATCATTATGCGAATTGTAGTTTATTTGGAAACTGACGTCAACATTTACGAGCCCATGCCACTACATTTCCCAGCTAACCTTGCAATGCCAGTGGAGGAGTTCTGCTAACCAAACGGTTAACAATAGATCGGCACGTTTTTCTGTCTATGTAATTGGAAAGCTGATTCCTAAGACATGGCGTCATTAACACTGCCCTTTTCCCAGCTTCTGTGTAAATGGAACACAGCTTTCTCCTCTTGGACGGACATGATTGGAGACTCGGCTGCCCAATAGGAGTGAAAAAGCGACTGCCATTACTGAGCTGCTTGGCAGGGGTCTGGGCTCTAAGAGTGCTTTTCTAGTTTGAAAGAGTTCATCAGAAGCTTTATGATAGACGCTTCCAGTGCCACCAGTATTTATGGGGGTGCTGTGGAGCAGCGTGTCTAACAGCTCAGCAAAGAAGAGTACCAGAAGAATAGCTGAGGTTTTTGAGAAAGGGTTTGCAGCACTGTTAGAAACTACAAATATGATAAAAGCTTGCTTGTCGTACAAAACTATAGCAAATTGGGGGAGATCATACTGGTACATATGGAAGCAATTGAAAGTAAAGATGCCAGTGGGACAGCGCTCTCTAGTGGTTAAGGATGTAAGAAAAGAGTATGTGGGAGGTTATGGTTGAACCCGTTGTGTAATTCAGTATATATTTTCACGTAGACACCTTTTGTATGTCAAGCTTGACATCACAGGGCTATCTCATCAGTCCAAGACATATATCACAAATACATATAGCTCTGTATTTTCCTTTAAATGTACGATTGGAGTAAACAGGGAAACTTTTTATGCTGGAACAAGAAACAAACAACACAACATATGTTACTCTGTGGTCTTATTGCAAAAATTTGAACTCATTTTCTTTCACAAAGCACCCACAGGGAAAACTGTGATTAAATGCTTAATCATCGAACACTCAAAGAGCTTGTTTATGAAGTGAATCAGCCTTAAACAGCTTTTCTGGATTAGAAGAAGACTTGATTAGAGAGCCTGAAATCAACATATTAAACAACTTTAACACCCTTGAAATCCCCAAAAACAACTGTTTAAAATAAAATTCATACAGTTGTATCGGTGTTTTTAAGTCAACTGCCATTTTAACAAGGGAGAGTTAAAATGCAAAGAGACAGTTTGTGTGTGTGTGTGTATCAGCAGATGCGGGTCAGTGAGGCCTAAATTGACTCAGCAGGCTCGTTTTGGTGAATCTCCCTCTGACTAACAAGATCACTACCCTCTAGCATAAAACTCACTGGAAAGCAAACTAGGGTCAGCCAGTGTGTTTTTTCAACTCCAACTCTGGTGGAAAGGGTCTGTCGGGCTTATGCCTTCATTTTTTGAAGTGCTAGTTAAAGAGCCGTAAAAATGTAAAACCTAGAAAAGCAACTAAAGTATATTTTCCACCTTTAAATGCACATTATGGAAATCCCACTTCCAGGAGTTTTCAACAAAAGCAACAAAACGTGATGACATGCAGCTCTGTTACAAGCATCAGCTCATGGATATTAAACTGTGTCTGATGCAGCAGAAAGAAAATGATGTCACACATGGGGTGTGTGGTGTTGTTTAACTATTTCATGGTTATTCCCGTATCAGAGCAAGAGAAGGGAGTAGAACCACAGCAGACGCCAAGGAGACAAGACACTGGGGACAATAATACCCCTTTCAGACTGACCAAAAACCAAACCCACCTCTCATCATGAATAACAAACAACAGGAACTGGCTTAGATTGACCACCATTAAATGACTGATATAAAAGAAAGTTGGTCGAGGGATAGGCAAAGCTGCATTGGCACAGATAGGAAAACAACACAGCAGACAATTGCCCAAGTCCCTCCGATCCGAGTCTCAAGCAAGTCTCGAGTTTTTTCTGTTGTGGGCAAGTCAAGTTGAGTCACAGGTTATGACGGGTCCAGTTCCTCACCATTGTTCCCCAGTCCACCCAAAAAGCACTCTGATTTTTATCTTGAAGAGAGAAACCTTATCTTCCCACACATACAACACACATACACTCTCTTTACTAATGTTAGCTTTGCTAGCTTCATATTGACCACAGGTCAGGCTAACGTTCCTGTCATATTGACCTATGGCAGGAATGTTAGCTACCTGGCTAACGTTTGCAGGTTTTACTTACTTGGACTCATGTGTCCTCAGGTGGCGGATAAAGTTCAAAGTTGTGCCCTCTTTTTTTCCCTTATTGAAACGTTGCAGGTCGTGCACCTGGTGTGTCTTTGTTTTCCATCGGCAAAGAAGACGTAGCGGTTCCCAATTTGAAACCCGCGTCCCGCACACCCTGCCCACTGATGTGTGTGGTGTGAACGTATGTGTGTAGTACTGTGTTGTGTGCAGGACAATAAAAGGTGAAGGACAAGTGTACTGTGAATGGAGCATTAATAAAGTGAACCTAAAAGGAAAAAGCGGCAATTTTCCTTATAATGTTGTCTCGAGTCAGGTCGAGTCTGGAGACATTTTCTCCCGAGTCCGAGTCGAGTCTCGAGTTATTACCTCCCGAGTCAGAGTCGAGTTGCAAGTCATCTCAATAGCGGCTCAAGTCGACTCGAGTCAGAGTCCGTATGACTTGCAACACAGTCCAATTGTCTGCAACACAGGTTGTCACTCATAAAGGAAAGCATAGGTGACACCTCTGTGTAATTTACATCATGCAGGGGGTCTTCTGTTGGCAGCTCACTGGCCCTAGAGTCTCAAGAGTTTTTGATGGAGTTAGCATAACAGTGAATTATTCCTACTAAGCATTCTGCAAATGCTGCCATGATAAACCTAAGAGCCATATTTCACATTTCAGTAATAATATCTGCTAGAGAGCTTAAGAGAATCCTCACATAATAACCTGTTGATGTGGAGTTGTGTGTCACAGGGGGAGTTTGCTCTTTCCGCTTCAAATACGATACCAAAACTGATCAAGTAGCAGGATGGGTAACGAGCAGACACCAGGCAGTCAGCTGTGGACTCAATCAGCCTGTTAATTGTTTTGATAAGTGGTTGGATTATCAACAAAAACACAACTGTCCAAAGTAAATACACTCTTCTTGTGTGAACTTGTGTCATGGGTTAAAAGATAACTGAACTGGATTTTAATGTGATTAAAGCATGACACGGACATGCTACTTTCACTTGTCAGGCACACAGAAAGATTTAATTTCAAGGAAGTTTTGGCAAGTATTCAGATTTGGTTTAATCAGGAGGATTAAAGTTTGGCATTTCTTGTGACATTGCTTTGGTCTTGGATAGATAAGGACGCTTAAACATGATTAATTTTAAGGGAAATCCAGCTCTCACTACAGAAGTTTATTTTTATCACAACCAAAAAAAAATCACAACTTTAAAACAGACAAAGTTTCTCTAATAGGATATTTTTTCTTTCTGTTTTAATTACTTTGAAAACTGATAAATACTGATCATTTACCTTGAAATTTACATGTATTACATCTTATTTTCCAGCTGCTAGTTTGATAATTCCTCTACTGGACCAAGGTTAATTGGTAACCCTTCCTTTTACAATCCGCTAATTACCAGGTATTAATCTGGTAATAAAACTTTTACAGAGCTGTTTTGTAATGCTTACTTGGTAATACTGTGGAACTGACGTGTAACACACCTGTGGTGTTTGCAGAAGAGGGGATAAAATATGACAGTGTTGTTACCAGGTAAGTACTTATGTAATATTTCATCATTTCTGAAGTAAAATAATTATTTAGAGATAGCTCAGTGGAAAATAATTCCATAAAACAAAGTTAGTTCCTGGAAATGACTGTAAATTTCTTGATATTTCATCATAAAACATTAGTTATAAGCCCCCGATAACCAAAGTAGTTATCAGTACAAATGAATGAGTGATAGAGAAGAAGTTATTTTTTAATTGTTTCCAAGTTTCATGTCACAGGAAGATGGAATGCTGGAATACTATAAAATAAGTTTTTTCCTATTAATTTCAGCTTTACTTTCTCCGTGATTATTTTTTTTTATCACAGTGATATTATCCGAGATTCCTGAAAAAAAAATTGTATCACCAGCTTAATAGTTGATTATTAACAAACAGATATCTGAAATATCACCATCTTAATTCAACCAGAACTACATAGTACTAGGCCAAATTTAACGCTAACAGTGGAGTTTTTCCTGATAATTTCAGCTGTAGGTTCTATGTAATTACCGCTTTATTATCTGAGGTATTACCCAATAATTCTCCACAGTTAGCATCTTATTACCAGGTAAATACCTGGTAATTAGCTGTAAAAGGAAGGGATACTGGTTTATCCTATACAGAAAATACACATCTTTAATATGAGCACAATTATATAGCAGAACTAGCAGGTGATGTTTAAAGAAAAAAAATAAAAGAATCCTCAAGACCCATCTAAGCTGTGTTAATCATATTGGTACATGAGGGATAATTAATACACTTGATCTGTGAAGCCTGATATTTCAGGTTGAATGTGATCAAAACAAAGTAAAATGGGATGTTTCATTGCCAACGTGCAAAATGAAACAGAGCCTGCAGCGACAATAGAGACGTGAAGCTGTTAAATAACACTTTGCTGTCAATTAATGCTATTTTTATTAACACATTAGAAATCAGTAGTGATGCTTCCATTATTAGTGCTGCTCTTCACAGTGGAAATTAACAGACACAGCTGGGAATTTCACAATTAGGCTGTTTACCAAACTTAAAACAAGATACACAAACAGTGATAATTTAAAAATAAGAGATAAGGTTGATTTACATTTCTAGACAAAAACTGTCACAGGTAAAAAACACAACTTAGTTTAGGATTTCCAGTGCGCATTCAAGTTATGTCACACATATTGTTCATTTTTCCTCCTGTTTGCTCTGTGAACTCAGCCAACAACAACCCTAAGAAACAACTATTCAAACCTCATAAAAATATACCACTTATTTTTTTTTCTTAGGCTTTTCCATGCCAACATTCAGCTTTAACAAGTAATGACATGGTCAGTATTTATGTCCGGTGTCTTAGCATGCAAATTTTGCTTATTAGCAATTAAAACATAACCTTTTACTTCATTTGGTATTGAATCAAACTATAGGACATATATGCATGCTAAACTAATTCATAATATAGAACATGCTATGATGATTTTGTTGGTTTGATAACTTTTATTATGTCCCCATGTTCTTTTGTCGAGAATGAAAGGGTATACTGTTAAGCATAGAGTTCACTGTCCAGCTGTTTAGTTTAATGGCCCTAATGAAAACACACCTCACAAAAATAAAGAAAATATCATTATTTCTCATGTCCAGGCTGCATCTGTTGTTTTCAAGCCATGAATACGAATGTTCTTTCTTTGATAAAGGCCACATATTAACTGAAAATGAAGCTATCTATATGCCTTTGAGTCTTAATTGAGCTGGTTGTTTTCTTTTAGCTTCAGCCATTATGATGAAGGATGATTATAAAAAACAGCAGAAAAGGCATCATTACTGAGGCTGAAACTGGTGTAGAAAAGAGAGAAATCGGGTTTCTTCTGATGTGGATTTGTCAGGAATATGTCAGCTACAGGAGCTGAAGTGGAAGAAATATAATCATGGACATAAAATGTCACAAATAAGCTGAGAATGCAGTCAGATTTTTCAGCTAATTTGACACAGCAAGACCAAATCTCTATCATTACTGCAGATGAGGATCTCATAATGACTGGTATTAGTGCTCCACGCAGGTTATCAGAGATAAATATCTGAGGTGTCAGTAATGTGAGGTTGTGGTTCATGCATCATTCATGTGTTATATTAACATATAGACTCATGTCTGTTAGTTTTCCTTAGCAGCTGTTTTTGCTAATACGTTTAAAATATACCAGCCCTTAATGCTTTAGGTATAGTTTTTAAAAGTCTGATTTTGGGTATGAAATGTGCACAGTAAGTCAGCAAAATGATGGATATAATCCTGGTAAAACACCATTTAAACTGTGTCAGAAGTGCCTGCTGTTTTAAGTTACTGTGGCCTACTGTATTGCTGTAGTCAGTGTACCAACAGGCAGCATGGGAGTGACCCATAGAAACAGCACAGCTTATCAATACTTCAATCAAAAAAAGAAATGTATGTAAGTTGCTTGTATGCTGTTGGGTTGTGTTATGAATATTAAGCAGCTGAAGCAGTAAATACTCAAACTAGGGCTGTAAGATGTATCATTATCATATCGATATCGAGATATGAACATTCAAGATATTAATATTGAAAAGCTGTGATATAAACAATAACAATTTCTTATAAATAAAACCACACTTTCCACTTTTTTTTGTATTATGATGTTTTTATTTTTCTGAAAAATGCTTGGTTTTCACAGAACAGGTAGTCATATCGTATCGATTTCGAGGTATCTGGCATCAATATTGAGATATGAAATTTTGTCCATATCATTCAGCCCTAACATAAACCCAGAACAGACATATAACAAATCTATAAAATGAATGCTGCTTACATTAACCATACATTTCACTCTGGTAACTTGCAGATACATAACTCTGCAGTTATTCATGAGTTAACGTTAAAATAATTTGAGACTTTTTTTTAGAATTCATTAACAATTTTTTTTTGCTATCCCTTACGCATTTTAGCCTGACAAGCCAGATGGACAGCTCCATATATCTGCCACAGAAATATTTCACCAGTCCATCTGGGTAGGAGCCTTTTAAATTTGTTTTCAGGGGCGAAACGTTAAAAAACACACAAGCTTGTGATTGGACAATCCTTTGGCTCGTCACATTCATCACAGACCAATCCACATCAAGCAGGGTTGCCTCTTATAATGTAGCATACATAGCGGCTAATGTAGCGGCTAATGGCTAACAACAGTTAAAAACAGTTCATGGATGTTAGCCATAGGGGCTAACTTAGCCGCTAACAGCTAACAACAGTTAATGACTGTTAGCCGCTAACTTGGCTGCTAACAGCTAATGGCCTTATACTGTCGTCTTACACTAGATTATACCACACAGATGACTCATTTAACATTAATATGTGACATGAACCTCATCAAAGAGAATCAAGTAAACTAATGAGGAGGGCAGATTTCGCCAAGTTTCACTCTGTCTCTGCTCTGCAAGGCTATAAGCATTGATCTAGGCAGCACTAAAGGCAAAGTAACTTGTACATCTGTGAGGGTGGTGGACCTAGTTTCCAGAACATTTTTAAGTGTATATTAAGATGGCAGACAAAAGTGTATCATTACTTTGGGCAAAATTCACAAAATTTAGGGCCAAATTTACAGGCGACAATGTGAGGGAACAAGCTCCCAGAATTTTTAAAGGTCCCAAAAGCGAACTGAGACTTAAAACAAGCAGCACACATGAGAAATGTATCGTTCCAACAGACAAGGCAAAATGGTAAACAAATGGTAATCAGAGATGAAGTGAGCTTTTGGCGAGTGATCAGGATCAAGGAGACACTGCGTAAGGAGAGGAGACAGAGGTGAGCAGTGAGCCAAAAACATGAATCAGTCACAAGAAAAAAATCACAATCAAATTAGTACGAGGCTGGCCAACAATACCACTAGGATGAGTGGGTATCATCCAGCACTGTGACGAAGTAGTATAGGTAATTAACAGATTGCATCCCATCCTGGGAGACCCTGTGTCTTTTATATGGATGTAAATTAAGTTATATTTAAAAAAAAAAAAGTGCTAAATAGATTCTGCCAAACACATATAAGCCCTGTTGCACATACCACCTTATTCACTGAAGTCAGTGTTATTTGTCATAGGCAATAAAGATGTGAACTAATGAAACTGAGAGCTGTGCATTAAACTGTGGCAAAACCTCTTTCTCTCTTTAAAACCACTTACTTGCAATGTTTGTTATTTGATCAACACGTATTTGCAAGATAAAACCTGAAACATTTTTTTTATGAGTTATATATTATTAGAGTTTTTTCTTTTTAACGGTGACAAATATTCACACAGAAACATAAGAAGGACATTGACCAACAACTTAACAATTTAGATTATGATTAATACAAAAATATACATGACTCTGCAGGATAAGTGAAAAGAAACATTATTTCTGTGTGTACATTTCAATAGATATAGATGAATATGGTAACAAAAACAGCATAAACAAAATACTTAAAATAAAAAAAACAGAGATAATAAACTAACAAACAAAAGACATGTGAAAAACAAGTAAACATGTACGGGTAGATCAATGTTAGTCAGAGCGTTGCAAAGCCACAGATCAGAGTTGTGCTTCTTAATGTCAACTGTACCAAATGGGACCCAATCTCTGTAGTGGTCACCTCTCTATGAAGCCATGAAACCTGAAACATTTTTGAAACAAAATGTGTATTCAGTCACTGCTGACATGTGTGCCCCACTTTCTATCAGACATAAATTTCCTTGGTCTAGAAAAAAAAAAGCTGGCACGAGGCTAAAGTCAAAATACTGACTCAAACAAAAAATAAAGAGCAAAAACTGATCTTTATGGGGCCTTACCAGAGTTTATGTAGATGTTTCTTCAGGAATGCAGTTTTATTTATTATAAATGATTTTTAACTAATGAGACAGAGAAAGCACATTATGCAGTATATATACCAGTGCATGATTAGAGCAAATAGCTCTGAGAACACTTCACTAAAATGGCCCTATTATGGACTTGGCCCTACGTGTTTTTTTTTTTCCAATGAAAACAACACAGAAGCAAGTGGAAGTAGAGTGTTTTTTTCTCAGTTCAGTTTCCAGTTATTTTTAGAGGCACAAACTCAAAAGTTTATCCCTCAGTTGGACGTCAACCAGACACAAACTCTCCTCATTTGTTTATCTGATCTCTGAAGTCATATTCTCCAGAGTGAGAGAAGAATAATTGATATGTTGTCTTGTGCTGCTGTAAGTCTCCTACAAAGAGAGAGAGAGTGATTCAGCTCAGTTAGGAATCATTCAGCAGGAAGCAGGAAGCTACGCTCCCCTTGGACCTTCAGACACTGAAGACAACATTGATGAAATTCGCACCAACAAACTGTGCAACCAGTGAGCTTCCAATCCCTCCTCACTACACCATTACACCATATTTGTAAAGACAGTTATGTATGGTAGTGCTATGTTTATATTTAAGTCTCTCTATAGAGGCATGGATGACGAATGGCTGTTAAATCAGGCTGAACAACAAGTTCTTATTTCCTTTCAGTGGGAGAGGTAGAGGGGCCATTTGTCATATCCAGCACCTTCATTCTGTTCCTCGATGGCAGAGATAATTTGAGAGCAAATATTCTCTCTTAGAGCTGATGCACCTTATAGATGTGTACATTATGTTCCTGTCAAGAGCCGTTTACAATAATTGCAAAGCAGATTGCTCCAATTATCTTCCACGACACGAAACAAACATTATTCATCCTAACAACAGGTAGTTAAAAAATTCAGAGAAGATTCTACAAGAAAGACTTGCTTACAATTTGTGGGTGTGCAATAATAAATTGTGTTAACAAATAAACCAAAATAAATAAATCATACTTTTTTCTAAACGTACTGTTCATTGATTCATTCAGACATTAGAATGTATTTATGCTTTCGATGATCTTGGTGATATTCTCTATGTTTTAACTGCAATAGGAGGTTTTGTCCTGAAGTGTATGGTTCTTTCTGGAGACACAATGCATAAAAAGTGAGGCTGAAATGTCTTTAAATTGAAATAAGGAGAGTCATTTTAATATAGCATTCAAAGTCAGTGTCTTCTCAGATTTTTGGCATTAATGGGGCCCAGACCTTCTTAATTTCCAACAATCAACCACGACTCATTTTGCTCGTAGTTTGCTGGCAATCTGTCTCATAATGCAACATATGACAGTGAGACTTGGTATTTGCTATGGCCTGCTTTACAATGCTGCTATGTAAAAATTAAATGAACCAAAAAAGTTTTTCCAGTTGTCTGAATAACACTAAAGGAAACGAGCTAAAGTTTTGAAAGCTTACAATCATTCTTCATCTCATCTTCACAACCAAAATTTTGCATAATCATATTAAATCTAACAGTTTTCTGTATTTTTAAGATTGGGAATCAAAGAATGCCTCATAAACAAGCCACCACTTTGTTTTCTTCCCTTTTTATGCTTTCACCTCCAAGTCAAAGGCCCACTTTGTTTTAATGTTTTACTTTTAGTGTATCCTAAAACTAAATGCGAGCTGGCATCTGCATTGAAATCAGCTTATTTCAGTTTATTTGTCAGTGTGATAATCTGCCCCTCTGAAAGTGAAATAACTTTAACAACGCAGTAGCAGTAGTACTCATCCCTCTTGTTAGGGCTTCATTAAGCCTCAGTATTGACCTTACTGGTTTCATCAACACCTCAGTCCACAAATCCCTATCAGTTGTTTCTCCTGCGTCCATCCACCGCAACTCTAATTCCTTTGTCAACACCTATCAACTCATCGTCATTCATCACTCTTGATCCCTCATCCAAACCCTCATCTTCATTCATCATTCAATGCACGCCGATCATCTCATGAAAAAAAAATATTTAAAGCTGGGGTTGGTAATCTGATTTAGATACACTTTTTGTAATACTGGTTAAAATGGTCTTTATGACGATGGCAAACAATTTATAGTGTGTTCTTAAATATCTGCTATCTACAGCAGGAGTAAAACAGGGAAAACACCAACCAATAAACATGTCATGTCACCCATTTTTAAACCAATTGAATCCCTTCGCCATTTTGCCCGCCTCCTGCGCGTACATTTTGCCAGCGTGCACAGACTAAGTGCATGTAGCTGAGCTGAGAGGGATCAGAGTCCGCGGGAAAATGCTTACCTTTCAAGTTTTGTCTTTGAAAATAAGGGAAGCCTGCTACAACTCATCCCTCTACACCACAACCAAGCTCCGGTATCCCTCACATTTTAAGACAGGTGAACAAGAAATCTAAAATAAACACTTGGTTTTTTTAAGTTTGTTCTGCTGTTGGCTCTAATCTCGAGACAGCTGCCACCCAGGCTACTGCAGGTGGACGTTCTCGCGAGGCTTTTTCTTCTTCTTTGGTTTTACGGCGGTTGGCATCCATCATTTTGGAGCATTACCGCCCCATTCAGGCAAACTAACAGAGTCCAGTTTTGAGAGGCAGAGGAATGTTTTTCTTCTTATATCGTCACACGGGAGATTTACAGAAGAATACTAATACAGGAGGACAGCGGGAAAGAGGATAAAATACGTAAAATACAGTAGTTTCGTGGCCAAAACAGGAGACTTGACAGCTATGTGGAGAATGGCAGATGAACTACCTATACCCCAACATCGGGCTATGAGTACTAACTAACTTTCCATGTTTGTTTTTTTACTTTACTATGATAATGCTTTGGTGTTTTCTTACCGCTGACTGAGACATGACTTGGTGTAGTGTAAAACAAAAACATTGTGCTGAGGGTTTGGAGTTGAATAGGTCTTCTGGATATATCAGTTACGCACGTGCATGTGAGCGGGGTGAGGCCGTTTTGGAGGAAGGGTGGGAGGGGTTAGACAGAGTCCTGAAGAGATGCTACATTTAAATTGATGCTAGTTTTCCAAAATTACCGACCCCAGATTTAAAATCCATTCTTGTAAAAGTGACTTCGCCTTGAGGGACAATGTTCAGACAAAAACAAAGATTTTAATTTTATCTGACAGGAACAAAGTCTTGCTATATTCTCCTGTCCATTAAAGGATACGTTTGGTTTCTACAGCTTTCACATTGTTTATAGAATGAAGTAGAACAATATACTCACCCAGAAGGCTTTCCTGATCCAAACAGTGCTTCGGGAGATATTTAGATCCAAAATCAAGCGGCGGACATCCGTATAATGGTAGCACACGGGGCATGTATAGCGCTGCTCCTAAAACTGCATTAATCGTCCAAAAACTCATTAGTTTCACCAATATTTCATCATGGTCCGCTCACGCTACTCCTCCAAGGCAGTCCGGGGTCAGTCCACCCATGTTTTCGTGACTGTACTGACCTCTGAACTGAAATCTGCTCTCTGGCCAGCTGTTCTTCTCTTTGCCTCCGCGTCCTCCTTTCGATGAGCTCCCCATCTGTAAACTCTGGCTCGAAACTGTAAGGACACCCATCATATTCAAAGTTCTCCTCCACAACATCTTCATCCGATAGATATTCGTCCATTTTGCAAAAAACTGGAAGAAGAAAGTTGTTGAGTAGCCGGCGGTCGCCGCTGAAACAATGAGCCGTACTGTGCATGTGCGGCAGTCGTAAAGAAAGTTTTCAGTTCAGAGGTCAGCACAGTCATAAAAATATGGGTGGAGCGACCCCGGACTGTCGTACTTATCCTTTAATAGAGCTTTATTTGAATTATCTTAAAATTATACCAAAAAGATTCCTGGAAAACAGTTAAAACTTCTCTATTACCTGAGCCTTGAAATCCTATGTAGCAGCAATATACTTTAAGTTCAGTCGATACAGGTTTTCTTTAACATTTTTATTACCTATCGTGTCTGTTTGGAACCAAAGGGTGCTACAGCGTGAGTACTAGAAGTACAACTCAATGAAAACAGCTTGAGGACTTGCTTGTTTATGGGTATAATGAGGATAAATATAATCAAAGGCATTTAAGAGAGTTTCACCGAATAAACTTGTGCACTTTTTCCACATAGACTAGAATTTAACTTACATGTTACTTATTTGATAAAACTTACAAGTTTTCTGAAAATAAATGATCTCTCAAGGCTTTCTGTAGGTGATTCAACACAACTCCAAATAAAGAGTACTTTTCACTTTAGGGTAACTCAGAAATACACAGAAATGTGCTTTGCTGTGGCGCTGTCCCAAACCTGCTGGAACTACTGAAGCTTTTGGTTTATCCCTCTTCAGTAGGCAGCGATCCAGATGGAGAGCTTCTTTACACACAGCAGTCAACTCTGAGCTTTGTGGGCGAGAGAGAGAGAGAGAGAGCAGGCACACAACACGAAGATACTCTGAATAGATCCACAAAAGCATTCCAAAACCCAAAACAGATAAATCTGGTATGTATGTTTAAATAAGTATTCACAGAGGCATTGACCTGAAATTTGGTTTCATTAAATGACAATGAAGTGATTTTTCCAACCTCATTGTTTTTAAGACTGTAGTGTTTCATATGTAATCTTCAGTAACTCTTTAATTACATCAATAATCCAGGCTTCTTGTAAAGTATACATGACTTTAAAGGCCTGGATTCAAAGCAGAGCCACATCATCTGAACTATGCTCCTTCACAACTTTGCAGCATGACATTTAGAGAAAGTACTTCTTTGCTTTGGACGGTCAGAACTTGTTTTTTTATTTAAATTAAAGGTTTGAATATTAATTCAAATCGTGACTGTACTCAGAAGCAACTTTTGATTTTCAAAGTAGCTAAGTAAATTACATGCTGTAAATTGTATTTAAGTGTGAGTAAATTACACACTTGAAGAAAATACTCAAAAAGTAGTACCCAAAAAATCTACTTAATCACAGTAATGCGAGCATTTACAATTCATTACTTCCACCCTGTCTATGAGCTTATATAGGTGCTCCAAATGAATAGTGTTGATCCATTTAAAGTGTCACAAAACAGAATGACTTCATTAAGTCCCATGAGTACATGAAGTATAGGAAAAACTGTTTTAGGACTTAGAACAGGAGTGCAGGGACCTGGTGAGGGCCTTAGGTATCTGGAGCACTAAGAACTGCCTCTGCTGAACACCTGCAAGACCAAAGAAATGGTCACTGACTTTTGGAGGTCTAAGTCCTCGTTCCAGTCTGTCACAATCAGAGGGGAGGTCATTGAAGAGGTGTAAACCCTCAAGTGCAGGTGTGCACCTTGACAACAAGCTAGACTGGTCTATGAACACAGATGCCTTGTACTAGGAAGTGCAGAGACGGCTCCTCTTCCTCAGGAGGCTTTAGGTGTATGATGCATGCACTGACATGCTGCAGATGTTTCATTGGTCAGTGATGGCCAGTGTTCTGTTCTGCAGTCTGCTGGGGTGGAAACGAAACTGATATGAACTCCAGGCAGCTGGACAGGCTGGTGAAGAAGGCTGGCCCTGTGCTTGGTAGGAGCTGAATTCAGTTAGGAACAATGTTGGGAGTAAAGCATTACAAAAGTAATGTGATTACTGTAATGCATTCCTTTTTACTGTGACATAGTAAAGTAAGGCATTATAAAAACATAAAAACAGTAATATTTTGATTGGTACAAATGTCAGTAATTCAGGTTATAATGCATTTTTAATTTAACCTGAAATGAAGAGGTGTTGTTTTGTTTGTTTCTTTACATATACAAATTCACCAATACTCTGTGAGATCAGCGGAGGAGAAAAGTCCTCCACATAGCCTAAAGTTACAGTATCTCTAATGCTGCGTTCACACCGCACGCAATACCTCGGCGATCACTCTCCGTGCAAAGTCAATGTACAGCAATGATGGGGTGGGGCTAACCCTCCCACGATGCGACAGCCGCTTTTTACACTGCCTAATAGCTTGTCGCGCGATGTCAAAGTAAAAAAAAAGTTTTTTCAAACGATGTCGTGTGTGGCTGTGCGGCAACAGCCAATCAGTGGTGTGTGCATGTGTGACGGTGCCCGTGACAGTCAGTTTTTCATCCGGACTACAGAGGAACAATTTATGTCTGTGTGGGAAACATTAGTCAGTGAGGACATTAGTTCCGCCTAGACGGACCGCGGAAAACTCACAGATGATGCTGCTGCAGGGCATCAGCTGCAGTATTTTGTGTTTGATAAGTGAATGAAAAGGATACAGCTGGAATAAGGTCCGCTTATACATCCTAATACATGTTATATGACATGACCGCGGTGAAACTCGAGTGGACGTGACGTCACCGAGCGACGGCTGACGGCAACGGTGACCAAAATTAGGTATTCATGGACGCGACGATACGTCAGTGGGCAACGCGATTTTGGTAGCTGGTACTGTTTTTAGCCTAAAGCTGAACTCAGTCAGATAGCCACCACATCACCTTTTACTGGATGTGTGATGAGCTTTTTGAGCGTAATGAGCTACATTTAGAATAACAAATCCATATTTCCTGTTATTTTGATGAGAGTAACTTAAAAGTAAAGTGATAATAGTGTAATGCTTTACATTTCCAATACAGTAATATTATAATGTAACTAATTACTTTGAAATGGCAGTAACAAGTAATAAATAATGCATTACATTTTTTAAGTAACTTGCCCAACACTGCTTGGGACTGTGCTGGAGTGACCAACATGCAGAACAGTGCAGGGACATCCTGGACAATAGCGACCATCCCCTCCACAACATCCTGGAGGGCCAGAAAAGCAGCAACAGTGGGAGACTCATCTTACTGCGCTGCAGGACTGAGAGGTTCAGATCCTTTGTTCCCACAGTCATCAGACTGAAGAACACCCTGAACTAAGGCAGTCTGTTTATTACTACTACTATTGGATACCCAAATGTCCTCACAAGGATTAATAAAGAATGTATGTATGTATGTTTCTAATCTAAAACAGTGAAAATATTATTGTTATGATATTTAGGTGCAATACAACAATGTATAAACTGATGGTTACCCTTCCTCAATAATACTAGTACTAAATTAAATGGCCCCAAAAGTGTTTTAACAAAAAACCATCAATATTTAATCTGTATGGATTCAGATAGATGTGAGATCATTCAGTATTTGAGGATGTTAAAGCTGTCTTTAAAGCACTCGTCCAAATTTGATGAAACTTAAAGTTTGTACATAATCATGTTGATGCCATGATTTTTTTCTTTTAGTCATGCTCTCTGCAGAAACATACCCTTCAGTATTGAATAAGTTATCTGTATTTATGTGTTTATTTACTGGTTGATTAATTGATTTTAACTGCTTTGATATGTTCATCCTAACATGTCAATTTTACATTTTGATGTTGTTCTACAACATCATGCAAATGTGTCATCTTGGCAGACTTACAAGGATGGCAGACACTGAGAGCTCTTCACATGTGAAACATTCTCATGTTTTCATATCCAATGGAGTTGATTGTCTTCTCGCTATGGTAGCTCTGAGCACTGTTGGTCTTTTAACATCCTCACTGAGCTGTAAGCACAGCCTGCAGACATTTAGTCTCTTTTCATTTCTCCGTCTGTGTTCTTTGAGTTGCACTGGGATTTGAATACCAGGATAACATGATTTTAAGAGCTGAAAATCAGTTAGTCTTTGATGCTATGCCACTGTTTTTGATGCAGTGACAGTTCCAAAAATATTTAAGTCAAAGCAGAAACTTTATTGGCTCATACTGCCATACAGCTCCTGATGTTAAATATTTCCAGGCCTAGCCACCCACTTTTTCTAACAACAAAAAAAAAGACATTTTTATGCAGACATTTGTGTCAGCTTATCCTTTCATTCCCTCTCACAGTAAAACAGTCACAAAAGGCTTTTTTTGACCAAACTGATCAGTTTTGTGTGTAACTCGTATCAAAGTAATCCATCACTGTTTTGTTTGTTTTGTTTCTGTTTTAGTATTCATCAGACTACCCTTTGGATTTCCTCTTCCCTTAGTGTCCATATTTCTATGCTAAATGCAGTCACTTGCAGCCATTTTCAAAGTGTGCTGTTTCAAAGAGGTGCGATCACTGCCATCTGTTTACTCTAAATATGTCCTTTTTTTTACCTCAGATGGTCAACTTTTGTAACCAAGAGGGCCATGTTAATTTACCCCTAGTGTTAGAGGGCCAAATTACTGAAATTTGAACAATATACTCTGGACTTTCAGGGTACATATGAAATTGTATTTAAATTTTACTAAGAGTTTGGAGTTTGGTTCTGACAAATACATTTAGTTATGAACAAAGGGGAATTTACAGAAACACCTACATCCAATTGTAGCTCTGTTTTCATGAAATATTGCCATTCTTCATGTTTTCATATAAAATGTCACATTTTCAGCATTTATGTGTTTTAAGCCAACTTTATTTATAGTGCCCCAGTCATATACAGACCTGATCAAAATCTTAAGATCAGTTGAAAAATTGCTAGAATATGCATTTTGCACATTTGGACCTTAATGAGGTTTTAAGTAGAGCTACAATATGCAAAAGCAAGAAGGGGGAGTGTGACAAAAAGCACTTTAAAAAAGTAATATATATTGAAAACAACAAGTGAACTGAAATAGGCTGTTTATCAGCTGATCAAAAGTTTAGTTAAGTTTAATATTTCTCAGTAGGTGAGTAGCTCCACCGTTTTTGTTAATCACTTCAAAAATTCGTTTGGGCATGCTTGATACGAGTGTTTCCAGGAAGCTTTTGGGAACATTGCTCCAAGTGGTGAAGATGGCTTCACGAAGGGCATCAACTGTCTGGAACTGATGGCTATTGTTATAAACTTCCCTTGCCGTCCATCCCCAAAAGTCCTTGGTCAAGCAAGCATTGTGAACTGCAGCGTTGTCCTGTTGAAAAACCCAGCTGTTACCACACAGACGAGGGCCCTCAGCCATGAGGGATGCCCGCTGCAACATCTGCACGTAACCAGCCGCCGTTTGACGACCCTGCACCACCTGAAGCTCCAGTGTTCCACTGAATGAAAAAGCACCCCAGATCATGATGGACCCCCCTCCACTGTGCCGGGTAGAAAACATCTCAGGTGGGATCTCCTTGTCATCTGGACCGCCAAGGTCACATTTTTTCTTATCAGAGAATAAAACTTTTTTCCACCTTTCAGTGTCCCATGTTTGATGCTCCCTGGCAAAGTCTAAACAGGCAGTTTTGTGGCATTGAAGGAGACAAAGTCTTTGAAGTCGTTTTTTGTTTTTGAAAGCCTTTTCCCGCACATGCCGTCTGATGGTTATGGCACTGCAGTCAGCACCAGTAAGGGCCTTAATTCTGTGTCTTGATGGACAGCCAATCGGATCCTCCGGCTTAGCGCAGGTGTAATTTTTTTGGGTCTACTACTTGACTTTTTTGTTCCATAATGCTCAGGATCTTTAAAAAAATGTAGAATGACTGTCTCACTGCGTCCAACCTCAGCAGCAATGGAACGCTGCAAGAGGCCTTGCTTATGCAGCTTGACGATCCGACCATGTTTTTAAGAAGAGAAAACTTCTTAGCTTTAGCCATCAGGAGGGCATGACCGTGTGAATGCCTGACAGAAAATGAAAATTTTGAGCAGATTTTGGCTTTAATAGCCTGTGGTCTTAAACTTCTGATCAGCTGATCAACAGCCTATTTTAGTTTACTTGTTGTTTCCAATAAATTACTTTTTCAAAGGGTTTTTTGTCACACTTCCCCTTCTTGCTTTTGCACATTGTAACTCTACTTAAAACCTCATTAAGGTCCAAATGTGCAAAATTCATATTCTAGCAATTTTTCAACTGGTCTTAAGATTTTGATCAGGTCTGTATGTGGTGCTTTACAAGGTTAAAAAAAGACCTGCATAGTAACATGAAATTACTTTAAAACAAATAAAAAACTTGCACTGACTATGACTAAAGAAAATGCAGAATGTGTCAGTAAAAGAGAGTATTTAGAAACTGCTACATAATAACTGTGTCCACAAAAACAAAACTATGCTTAAAACAAAGACAAAGAAAACTGACTATAGTTTTGTTTGCTTTGTATAATCAGCTCAAATAAATATAACTGTTTTCTGAGTGATAAAGATAGTGTCGAGTTCCCTGCAGTCTACCCTCTGTCTCTTTCCCTCTCTGTTTTCATTTGCTTGTAAAACTTCAAGCTTATTTTCATACAAATCCAACAAACGACATGTTAATCCTGCTGGGACAGCTGGGTGGAAATGAGTACTAAAAGGAATTAGAGATGACACTTTAAAAGGATGTCGGTGATGATGTAACTGGGCCTTTCAAAAGTAATGTTTTTGGCTGACGTGTTGACAGTACAGCTTCTCACTGCTGTACCCTGTCTTAGCAGCAAGAGATGAGAAAACAGAGAAGAAGACAGAAGTACGTGAGAATGAGGACGAGGACTTATGGTTGAATATGATTCCTCATAGACCTTGAGCAAGAGAGAGGCTGGATTTTGGAAGGTAGTTCTACCTGAGACAAGTTTTTTAGTGCTTATTTATAGGGTTTTATTGTGTTATTAAACAGCCTGAAATGAATAAATGCTGTTACAGTGTCTACAAAAGCAACACAGATCAGCACCACCATCCTAATAACCATCTGTCACTGTTGACACCGTGTTTGTTTGCATGCATACATTAATCTGACAACTGAGTATAAGCAAGTTATGATAATAATGTGATATGACATATTTATAGGCACCTTAGTAATCCGTCTCAGAACAAAATGTTGTCCCAGTAAGTCAGTCTGCAGTTGATTTTTTTTCACAACTACAGGATTTAATATTTAAATCATTGTGGGCTATCACTTTACCGCTTTCTTTCTGTTGTTTTGTCTTGAATGTCCCATCTCCTAGTGTGTGTTGAGCATTTACACCACGTCTTAAGTGCCTATTAAAGGATTTGATTTAAGTTGAACGAAAAAATGTTTTTTTCTTGTCTCTGTTGAGGATCAGATGCAACTATTTTTCCTTCCCTTCCCCCCTCAGATCTGAGAGGACCATGGACTTCTAAAACAGTCTTGGCGTCAAACTGTGATGATTAGAAAACACACATTTAGGTGGAGGCTGTATAGCTATTACACAATAAACCCCTAGGAAGCAAAGAAAAAAACAAACCTTCTGATGCTGTGATGATTGCCAGTTTATACACCCTGTTTAAAACAATGTGTATAAACTGGCAGTCACTTGAGTGGTTTTCTTAAAGATGCTATGAGGAGTTTTTAAGTAGTTACAAAAAAGTCTCACTTTTAGATATATGCCTGATCGAAATACACACTTTAAGATGAGTTTTATAGCATCAAAATAGGTTATCTATAAATGCTATTCCTTAGCTTCACGGTCGAGTCAGACAGGGCTGGACTGGCCTGGATACTCAACTTTGGGAACAAGACAATTACAACTAGAGCAAATTTATATTATTCAGAGCACCGGGCTGTAAGTTGCGAAATATAGCCGGCTACAAAACTACAATACTAAGTTTTGCAAAAATTGCTTGTTGTCACACATCAAAAACTACCGCTATGTAACTAGAAAGGGATACATTACCTCGCCGCTGTAAGTTATTGAAAAAACAAGTTGTAAAGCAATGCAGATTTCTGAGGAAGGTCCAAGCTGCATTCATTAGCATCACAACAAACGCACGCTTTGGCTTGGGTCACATCTTTACCACAGTCGCCACGCACTCTCATGGGTAGCTGAGTCTTTCTATCACCAGAAATAGATTCTCCTCACAGCACCTTTAACTATAGACTTTAACAACATGTCAACAAGTTTAGCAATATCTCTTAAAACACATATACAGATCCATTGTGTGTCAAAAACCACTTTGACACAAAAGCATATACAGTACCTTTTCCAAATAAATGTTTGATGTTGTGCCTTATAGAAGCTGCTTTCTCATGTTGTGCATTTGTTAGTGATTCAATCCAAGGTCTGGGGTGATATTTAGTTTGGCTTCAGTCATCTCAGAAGATGTAACCTCATCAATTCTGGTATTTCCGTAGAAATAACCAAGCTAAGAGCATCACTACATGGCTGAAAACAGTTGCTAAGATAGCTGTCAAGTCCCTTTCATGATATTGAGCCTTGAATTGAGTTATTTGTTGGATGCTGGATATGTGCTCAAAGGGAGTAAAAGTCTATAACATTTGAAACCAATCAGTCTCTATTTCACTGACTGTATGACACAGCTAGCTCTTGGCTAGACCTCTGCATTTTCATCTAGCTCTGTTCAACATTAAATCATTAAAATAAGAAAGTTAAAGATGACTAGAATGGTGAAAGATCCAAGGTGAAGAAGAAAAAACAAATAGGATATGCAGAGAGATTTCTAGCATAGTGTAGGAGAATAGATGGGCAGGAAAAACAAACCACTTAGTGTCATTTTCTGAATATAATATGCGCAGTATGCTCTTATTACATTCCAAACAACCCCTGTCCCTTTCTGATGAGTAAAACATTGTAAAATGTCATTTAAGGACTAATCTTTCCAGTCCAGACAGAGAAACAGCTATCAACTATTAATGAGAGGACAGTTGAGGGGAGTGCATTGATGCAGGTATGTCTGAAAGGGAAAAAAATCATAAAGCTTGACTCTCTCATGCTTTGGTTTATGAGTTGTAAGGGTCATGACATAGTTTCTTTAAAGACGTCATTATTAATAACAACTCGAACTAATATAATCAGAATATTACAGATGTTCCATTGTTGCACAGTATATGGATAATCAAGAGCTTAAGCAAATGCTCATCTCATTCCAGTAAGCAAAAGTTGTCTGAACACTTGGCTGACAATTATAGCACATTTCACACAATTACTAAGGTGACAAGTAGAAAATGAAGTGTTAAACAACGCAAGATTTTTCTGCACTCCTTTTTATCTTTCTAGGAGATATAAAGGTTTAAGTTATACTAAAAACTGTAGAAAACGGATGATGTTGTCTCTACAGGAGCCCTCCACATCAGCCGGCAACAACCATGTCTCAAAAGTCAGGATGAAGTGGTGCTTAAGTACCCCTGAATATGTCAGAAGCTCTCCAACAAAAGCACTCAAAGCTTCCAAAACGAAAGAGAGAAAAACTTGTCCCATCTCCCCGGCAGAAAATGACTCGGTGGTTGATAGCTGTGCAGGAGCTGAGAAAAGCTTTGGCACGGCACCCTGTCAAGATCATCTCATCCACATGTTTGTGTGCAGACAACTCAGCATAAGCAGGTATAATCTTCAAAGTGAACTCAGCTGCAATTACACCCCTGAGTCTTTTCACACGCCAGCTCAGAAAAGTACAAAATACAACTTTCAGCACTGCGAAGCTTTAAGAGTATATATAGGTTCAACGACTGAGCAGACTAATTATACTTGAATCATTTTTCAGCCAAGAATTATTTAAAACAAGGATGTGCAGGTTTAGTTGGCTGTATTATTAAAAGCTTTTGCCCTCGCAAGTTTGCTGCAGAGCTACGCAAGTTCGTTAAGTTAAAACCAAATAGCTTGCCAAGTTGGCCCTTGATGCCAGTCAGATATTTCAATGATGTAAGCAGTTGGCCGACAAAAAGCTGCCTGTAGCCATAAGACTGAGGCCTGTTTTATGATTGATGAATTTGCCACTTTCTGACTAAGAATGTTTTGACATGCCCATTCATGTGTGTCCAGTGCATAGGGTTTCTCCTTCGCTGTGTACATCCCAAAAATTTTAACAGAAGCCAACATGGACAAGGAAACACCTTAACAGAGTGGAGGATCAACTTCTGTCATTAGTTTTAAACAAGCGAAAGACATGCTCTGTTTTTTATTTTTTTTTTTATTTTCTCACATACAACCAGTACTTTCATTTATCTTTGGCACTGATTTTACATGCATATTGTACTGTCTTTTGGTCGTCCCCTCTTGATTTAGCCACTTTACAGACCATCTCTACTCCCGTTTTATCTCAGTAACATTGGTTAGCACAACCACACCTCCCATTGGCTCTCTATCTTGACAACAAGAAGTCTAAATAAGCCATGATAATAGAGACTTTTTGAAGACACTAGCCAATGATGTTTGGGAGAAGATTGGTCCGTGAGAAGAAGAGAGCAGTTTAAGGCAAAAAAAAAAAAAACAGAACAGTGTTTCAGCATCATGAGTTTGCCACAGTTTGTGTCCTTGCATTTTGCAGAAAGCATAGCTGAGCCTCTAAAGACTAAACCGAAGGCCAAGTGATTAACTGCAGCAATGAACACATCGCACAGGATCCCTGAGGTGTGTTTTCCAGAAGTTGCATTAAATCTCACAAAAAGGAAAAATACGGCAATGTAATTTTTTTTACCAATACTGTTTAGCACTACATGTCAATTGGTCACCAGGGCTGGGTAGTTCCAACAACCTCAAGAAACCTTTTTTTTTCCAATACTAAGGTCAAAATATGATACATATCACAATATGAGTAAACTGTTGACATCAACCATGCTTTTTACACATTTCACTACAAGTTTTGCTCTTTTATTTAAACCAAAACTAAAAAGAATGCTTTGGGATTTTTGAATAGGATTTAAGTACAGTCTGATAATCAGCCACAGAGACAGAAATCACATTTGTACAGAATGAGGTAGCATGAAATCTAGAGCTATGTGGTGCAGCAAATGGGGCCAACACCACTACAAATAAATCTATGAGTATTAAGGTAAAAACAAGCGACAAAACAGAGTAGGATTGATTACATGGTATATTGAACACATTTACAACAACTTTGTTTTCCACTACCAAGCTGATTTGCTCAAGGAGTACACAGTATAGCCTGTATGTACTGACTTTAGTACAGTCTAATTTTTTGACTTGGCTGAGTACACTTTCATTACTACATCCACTATGAATTAATAAATCTTGAGCTATTATCATAATAACTATTATAAAATGTGTTTTTCTTGCAGCTTACCTCCTCAACAATGACACATAAGGGGTGTCATTAAGTGAATTCTTGACTTTATAAGTAAACAATAAAGTATAAACTGAAAAAGCAGAATACTTAGTTTGAAGATAAACTGTCAGAGAGCTCTGGCTCTTCCTAATAGTTTGAGAAACTGTGATTCTGGTCTGTACAAGTAAGATTGTTCAGTACAGCAGGGAGGCTCTGCATGGAAGGAGGTGCAGACTGCAGAGCACATACGGAAGTCTGTGGTATCCTCTGATCATGAAATATCCTGAACTATCCAAAAATTATTTTTCAGTTTCCCACAGCATGTTTTACAACATGGGCACACCATTAACACAACTGTATCAACAGGTAATCTGAGTTTCTCCAGTTGACCAGTTCCAGTACCAGCTCTCTTCATTATTTATTCAGACCTATATAATCTCCATCTGATGTCCGTCCTGTTTGTAATCCAGTATCCAAAGTAAATCCCTGCCATGTCCACTGTGATATCTACCTATTCATCTAGTTTAGCAGTTGTTTCCTCTTTTGAAGCCTGCTGACTGTTGACGGTCAACACCCTGCTGACATAACATAATGTAAATTTTGCAGTGCACCAAGGTTGTGCCGAACCAAAGCAGCCTGGTTATGGATTGGTTATTATTAGGTGTGTCCCTGTTATTGTTTTTCATACAGCGTGTGATCACTCTACACTGTTTTGGTTGCTCTTTTTATCTTAAAGTCTTAAAATTACACTGAGTGGTGGCCGTGAGGTACAAACCCAGTGTGGGATATTTACAAACCTCACCTAAGTGTAAATACAAATAAAATTAGCAGAAAAAAGACGTAAAATCTAATATAGAGCTCTAGCCCTAAAGACACCTCTCAATGTACGGATGCAAAGCAGTACTCTGTCACTCAAACTGTTCCTTTTATGATCCTTTAATACAACATACAACAGATTTAGGAGCTTGAAATTTGTAACATGCACTGCATCATATAGTCTTGCTTCAACTGCCACGTTTCTTATTTCTCTTTCATTTTTATTTCTCTTTTATTTTAGTGTCATTTTTAATTTTGTCTGCAAAGTACTTTGTAACATTGTTTTGAAAAGTCCCACAAGATGAAGATTATTATTATTATTATTATTATTATTATTATTATTATTATTATTATTATTATTATTATTATCATTATTATTATTATGAGTTGTTTATGAATTTCACCATGGGGGATATCACCAAAGGAATATTTTGCAACCTCTGTCATAACATTTAGGGCCGGGTCGACACTGTGAAACTGAATCAATAAAAGTTTGTGACAAAATACTGCTGAATAAATTTTTTTCAGTGCAGGCCGGCATTGTACTGATGTGAATAAGAGTAAAAATAGTTTTTCTGCTTGTCTTTCAGACCTGCTCAAACTTTTATTCCATCTGCTGATGTCAGTACTCATCCACTCTAGTTCAAACACAGCTAACAATGGCTATATTTTACAATCAAATTATGGCTTCTGACAGCTTTTCTTTCTAGACTTGTAAGCTAGTCTAAAATTATTTTTTCTGCTAACTAGCTCTGAAATATGTTGGCTTGGTAGATCTTTAGTTATGCAATGTACATCTCAACATACAGCTGGTCTATGATAAACATTTTAATTCAATGCATCCTACCTTCTGTAATGGCTGAACCCTTATTTAGGCCTGGCATAAGTATCACATACAGGGATGGAGATAATTGCATCATATTTCAGTCTCACTGTGGAGCTGAGTGCTAATGCGAGGGTATTCAGATGCCTATTAATTGGACATCCCTTCATCTCCGCATCTCCTCCTCACAAAGCACCCTGACAGGTAATCAAAGACTTGAAAATTGTTCAGCAGGAATGGTATTATCACCTTGTAGGAAACACAGATACACATCTGGTGTTTTCTACCTGTTCAATAAAACCTGATAATACACAGCTGCTAAACCCTTTTCTTAACACAGGTTTTAATAGAGGGTGACAGATTATCTTTCCTGTTATTGCTGCTGTAAAGTGTATTATTAGTAACGTGATGGGCGGGTATCTCATGATTGCTCGATGATAGCAGAAGAAATGACACAACTGTGACAGACTCATTTTCTTGTCAAACTGAATGCGGATTGTTCGGTGTATCAGCGTTATGAAGGCCTGTTGATGTTAACTTATTAGACCTTATCTAGTCTGCTAGTACTGACAGTCGTGAGAGCTTCTCTGGATGTTTTGTTGATGAGAAAACCTTTGCTAACAAATTTTGGAACCGTTAGTATCAGCTAAATTTACATTAAGTCTGTTTTTAAAAGTGAAAAACTCAGTATCTGTTTTTACTCTTTCTTTGTTTTCAGCAGACTGACAGTTCAGATGATATCCTGAAATGTAGTCATGAGTGACTGCCATCTGTTCTGTTTATAGATCAAACAAATCTCATGTTGTCAAACTTGTTAGAACATTGAGAAGATTTTATATCGTATTCATATTAGATTGGATTAGACAGAACTTTATTTATCCTTTATTTATCCTTATGTCAGCTCCATGGATTTATTTTGTATTTTTTTTCAAGACATCACATATCTTGTCCGTATCTGCTGGTTAATTTTTTATTTTGTTTGTTTGTTTTGTTTTGTTTTTTTGTTGCTGTAATTTATGTAGGTCATTAATTTAAAGGCCATCTGTTGTGATTGATTAAAAAACCTTGATTAACAAAGGACATCTAAAACTCTTGAGGATTCCGAAATGTACCTTGGTCAGGGCAATATAGTTTTTGTTTTTTTTATTAGTGGAATCATAGTCTTTCTGAACTGAACAAAGCCACATGACGGGTCAGCGACTGGTTATTGCATTTTAGATTAACTGATGATGGTTTAATGATGATAAGACATGTAAGCATGTAATTAAGGGGTGGGCAACTTGCCGTCCAGGGGTCACATTCACCTCACTCAGTGCAGCCCACCAATCATTTCCAAAAAATGAAGTGGGAGTATAAAGAAAACACATCAACAACTGCTAAATATGATTTATCATGAGTAACCAGACCTACATAATGCACAAATTAGGACAGGTGATAAAACATTCCTATGTATATAAGTAAAACCTATATTCAGAAACAACAGTAAAGGTATAAAGGTATATTTGTCACTTAAACTGGTAAAATTCAATCTTAAATTGGCTTTAGTTCTGTGTAATGCACATTAACTCATGATTTTTTAATTGTGTTTGAGTTAAATTATACTAATATTGGCACAATCTTGTTTTGAAACTTTGTATTTGCAATTTTTTGTTTATTAATGTTTATTTTTCCTTATCAAGAGTGCCTGACAAAATGAAACACTGCACCCCTCAGGCAATGAAAAACCCTTTATGTGGCCCTCTTGTTAACCACAGCTGCCTACCCCTGATGTAATTAGTATAAAAGTGATTAAAAAGGACAGCTTTATTTGTAGAGAATATTAATACAGAATAAAACAAAAGTACACCACAATGCCATGTAGTGGAGCTTTAAGCAGAATTTCAGGAGCAGGACCACACCAACCACGCCTCTTTCTGTGTTCCTATAAATTCTAACCGACCATTTCCCTCTTTTGTTTCGCACACTCGACGCACCCCTCCCTCCCTCCACTTTCTTAAAACTTCTTCCTTCCTTCTGTCCTCAGGGTCTTATAAAGGAGGTTCGTCATGCCCAGGAGCTACGTCGGGTTCCCTGTGAAGTTTCCCCAAACCGTTATCCACTTTACGCACCTGCTGTGTTGCTTGTTATCCACTGTACGCAATAAATAATTGTCAAATTCATCTTGTTGATGGTGTGGTCCTTACCCGTGGAACATTTTGTATAAGGGGGTGCGAGGGGTGTACATCCTCAAGTGTGTCACGACTCCGATTCTGGGGGTAGCAATTTGATTCAGAGTCCGTTTTTGATTCACACTATTTCACAAATCACACTACATTCTTTATTTATCTTAAAAGGTGGTTGTTTTAGGATCTGCATTTGCTTTATATGCACTAAGAGGCTATATATGCAATGTTAAAAGCACAATAAAATGTTCTTTTATACAGCTTACATATCTGTAATGTTAATTTAGTGATAGCACCAAAACTATTTTTAGCAGTTGAGCTGCTTTAACTGCATCAGCTACTCCTAAAGGGTTAGGACAGAACAAAAAAAATAAGAGATGGGTCAGTACTGTCGAGTCCTGTTTGTTTAAATAAACTAAAACCTCTGTGTGGAGCAGAGTTCAATGAGAAAAACCTGGGAAAGAGAGCATGCCAGGGTCTACAGGTTACAGTAGGTCCAGCAGGTCCAGTATGTCCACGTGCACTAAGAGCATCAATAACAACAACAACATTGAAAACAACAAAAAAAGGACACCAAAAGGATAATGTCCAGCCCAAGAAGGCTGAGAGACAGAACCACTTATCAAGCATGTTAGAGCTGGAGGAACTGTGAAAAATGCATACTGACAAGATAAACAGCAAGAGGAGTGTGCCAGGACATTCAGGCATGAGGACAGACTGAATCTGTCACTGGCCCAACAAGGAGGGGAGAGCCTGAGGAGACATCTAAAAACAACAAAGGGGCAACCAGCTCGACAATCTCAGGTGGGAAGGACTGTAAAGCCAGTTCAAAAGGTACATATATTTTTGCAAATGAGATAAATCAATTCAATCCATGCTGACTTAAAAATGCAAATGGCTCAGAGAAAATGATTATTCAAAGTAGAACCCTAAACAAATGCAATGTTTCAGTTAAAGATGCTATGAGGAGTTTCTAAGTAATTACAAAAAAGTCTCACTTTTAGATATATGCCTGATCGAAATACACACTTTAAGATGAGTTTTATAGCATCAAAATAGGTTATCTATAAATGCTATTCCTTAGCTTCGCGGTTGGGTCGAGCTGGACTGGCCTGGATACTAAACTTTGGGAACAAGACAATTAAAACTAGAGCAAATTTATATTATTTGGACCCGTCTTAGAGCACCGGGCTGTAAGTAGCGAAATATAGCCGGCTACAAAACTACGATACTAAGTTTTCCAAAAATTGCTTGTTGTCACACATCAAAAACTACCGCTACGTAACTAGAAAGAGATACATTACCTTGTTGCTTTGCATCCTGTAAGTTGTTGAAAAAAGAAGTTGTAAAGCAATGCAGAGTTCTGAGGAAGGTCTGAGCTGCATTCATTAGCATCACAACAAACGCACGCTTTGGCTTGGGTCACGTCTTTACCACAGTCGCTGCGCGTGCTCATGGGTAGCAGAGTCTTTATGTCGCCGGAAATAGATTCTCCTCATAGCACCTTTAAGTCAGCAAAATGGTAAATTACATTTCTTCTATTTTCCTTTAATTTAAGGTGTAAAGAGATCCTTGTTACATGAATTTCTAGATTAATCTTAAAATTATGGGCCGTACAGTGGTGCAGGGAGTAATACTGTTGCTGTACAGCAAGAGGGTTGCTGGTTCAAATCTATTACGGCCTTTTTTAGCTGAGTTTGCAAATTTGCTCTTTGCATGTGAAGTTTTTTCTTTGGGTACTACAGCCTCCAACAGACCAGGTGCATACCCTTTAAATTGGTGGATTTTAATTTGCCTGTAGGTGTGAGTCGGAGTGTGCCTGGTTTTGTGAGATGTTGATGTTGATCTTGTTGCTTTCTGTATGAGGCAGCATAATTCATCTTTCCATGTTTTTTAAAGTTGAAGCTGCTCCAAACCATATAGGGATTAAAAAAGTTGTTAAATTTATTTGAATTTAATTGAACTGCATTGATTGAATCATGAAATTTAATGGAACTGAACAGACTTGTGAGCAGTGCTTGATGAGATTGGAAAACAATCAGTGGACAAAATGCATTGAGTTCACCACAAAAGAGTTGTAGCCATGTTTTGTACCTTTTCTACAGCTGACCCCTGTTTTAATTTCAACAGAGACAAAACATGTCATTAAGTTGTCCCAGTAATAACAGGGGCTTCACATCCTGATAGCTCTCCACAGATAGGATGTGTCAGCTTATAGAGGTTAGAACACAGCAGTCAATACCTCATCAGCAAACAGTGCACAAACACAAACAGGCAGTCATCTGTGAGCAGGAACACCACTGCACATCCTTTCACCATGAAACACTTTATACTTTCCCCCAAAAACAAGTACACACCATTACACACAACCAGTGAATGTACAAACTATACAAAGTCCTACTGTATACAGACAGGAAATACAAAGTCGTGCAGGCAGGAGATGGATGTGAAATCCCAGCACTCGGCAAATGTTTGACAGCACGCGAGTGAGGAGCCAAAACAACAGATGGCCAAATGATCCAGGAGAACTGACTTAATGTCTTAAAACTCCTGAATCAGTGCTTAGCTTACTCCACATTATTCTAAAAAAACTGTTGTTGTTAAATTGATCAGCTATGGACTGCAGGCTTCACAAGAGGAAAAAAAACAGAAAACTTGATAAATGGATGCTTGTGCAGAGACTATGACTGCCATTTTTTGGACACTTGTGTGCACTGGAGTGTGAAACCATCAAACTGTAAGAATCAAGAGTTTGACTATAAAAAGCTACTAAGAGATTTGCAGGATCAGAGGATACCACCATCTTTTATAGGTGCCTCTGCAGTCTGAAGCTCTTATCATACAGAGCCTCCCTGCTGTAGGAAATGATTACACTTATACAAAACAGATTCAGACCGGAAAGATCCTGAACTTTCCCTTTTTCTAAAAATCTCTTAGGGCAGAGGTTGGCAACAAGCAGCCCAGGGGCCACACACGGCCCACCTACACAATAAATGCATCCCCCTAGTCTATTTAAATAATAATG
This sequence comes from Scarus forsteni, assembly GCA_036419115.1. Taxonomy (NCBI): domain Eukaryota; kingdom Metazoa; phylum Chordata; class Actinopteri; order Labriformes; family Labridae; genus Scarus; species Scarus forsteni. Next base: position 11,778,584 of record JAZDUH010000130.1, on the reverse strand, counting down.
TCATTGTGTCTGTATACTGTTAAACTGCGAACGCAATTATAAAATATAAAATCGTAATACGAGTCAAATATACTTAAATATTCATCAATCATTTTGCATTGTGAAGTACTTTAAATCTTTTATACTGTATTAATCTCATTAGGTAAAGCATACTGTATGTCGATATAGATTCTTGCTTAAGTTTCAGATTTGTTCTTTATTTTACAAAAATAAAACATATAAATAAAGTCATTGTTATTATTATGATTAGTAAGTCTAGAGAATTCTGTAAACAGTTTGTGAAAATTGAGCCCTCTGGCAATGATGATTGAAGTGCTGGAGGCAGTGACCAAAGTTACCCATCGCTTATCTTGAGTGTTGTAACCCAAACTTCCCACAGTTGGTAGCTTGTAGCGTTGCCTCATGCATGCACCAAAGTTTAATTAAATGCACGTCCTAGTAAGCAGGTGATGGCCGTTAGATCAATTTTATGTCAGGATTAATACATTTATCACTTGCATATAGACCAGCACATCATTGTCATTTTATGTAGTCGTAAGCCCTCAAAATCTGGATCCTAAATATAAAACATTTCCTCACCTCTAAGCTGCTTGACAAGGTCCAGAGTGATTTATGAAAACATCTCCAGGACGTACACAGGGCTTTGTCAATAAACTCCTTCTGCTCAATATTTTTTCACACAAGCTGCTTCACCTTCTTAAGTGAGTCTTCTGACAACAGCCAGGCTGAGAGGCTATTTGCCCTTGTAGCTCAATGACTTTCAGACATCACCCTTATAAAAATAAAGTTGTGTCCTCAACAGCAGGGCTGAGGTTGGTAACATCAAATGGCAAAGACTGCTTCCATGATCGCGGGTAAGTCAATAATGTGACTGTGTCCCACTTAAACAATAATATATAGCAGATAATTTCTACTTTATAAAGCTAGAAAAAAGGATCCCAGGGGTTTCAGAACAATGCATATGGTCTGAGAAACTTTAGACCAACAATAAGCTTTATGTTATTCACACTGTTGAGGGGCCAAATGACAAACTTCAAGACACTAATGAATTCACATTTAGGGCTTAACACGTTCATCAGACCATTTGTCATAAAATCTGGGCTTCTGTGAGGAGTCAGAAATTATACAAGTATAACACTATACCATTTAAAGTTTTTTTCTCTGTTCAGAAATGGACATAAATAACTAGAATTTGACATATTAAAGAAATAATGTGTTTCACTATTTGTTTTGGAGTTTTTTTCTTGTCAAACAGTGAATTGGAAAACCCATGACTAACAATGACAATTACATCTTAGCACTAAGTACATCAATAAGAGCTTCTACATACCGGTGTCATGACCATTACAAAAAGATATAAAATTATTTATATAATCAATTGAATGCTGCTTCCTTGTTCAAGGGTAAGACAATAAATGTATTTGCACTGTAATATGTACTAAATTTAGCCGATGGTGAACAAGTATTTCTTTTCAGCATTCAAATTTCAAATAGAAATACAAACAGGTTTTAACTGAAGTGCCTAACACAGAATTGAAGTCAAATGAAACTACTTATAGTATGTGAAATTTACTATTACTTCTAAAATATAGTTACAATTCATTTTAAACTCAATACAAACAAAATAGCTAATGCATATAGAAGATTTAAAAATGCATGACATTAGAAAACTAAAAATTTCTCCAAAAATTACTATATACTATCCAATAACCAAGGATTTTTGTGGAAAATGGACTTAATGTAATTAACTTAAGTTCGGGAGCTGGACCACACCACACACCACACCTCCAATCAGCGACAAGCCTACTTATACTCAACCATGCCTCATAGCTCAGTTTGTCCTCCCACCCTTCATTTTCAATCATTGTCTTCTTTTCTCCACTCAGCTCCTTCCTCACTTTATCCTAGGTGGGGTCAAGATCAGCTTGGGCAGAACACGATGAGACCGTACCCCCACACACTGAGTCTCCCTCTGCCTGGCTTACGACGTCTTCTCGATGGCTCATCTCTCTCGACAAATCTCATGTCACACGTCCATCACCGTCATCCCTCATATTGTCAAATCTTCATTAAACCTTCAAATGCATCCATTTGTGGTGTGGTCCTTGCTAGTGAATGTCTTTTAAAAAAAATTTCATGGGAGATTTTGTTTTGTATTAATTTAATTTACTATGAATTGATTGATTCATATTAATTCGAAATGATACCATGGTCCACAATAAATGAAGGGGAATTAACCATGTGGCAATTGGGATAATTTTACCCAACCCTGCATTGGATATTTAAATCATACTGCCTCTGCAGGATTTTTGTGGGTGGTGGTATACTTTGGGTGGTGTGGCACGTCCTGACCTTTGGTGAGTAATCGGAAGGTTGCAGGTTCAAGCCCAGCTCCAGCTGTCACATGGCAATGTGAGGGCAAGACACTTAACCCCATGTTACTCCCACTGCTGCATCGTTGACATCTAAATGTGCATGAAAGGGCGTGAATGTGTTGGTTGATTCTGATGGACAACTGGCAAAGAAATGACAACCATCAGTGGGTGAATGTGAGTAAATGGGTATGAATGTGTGGATTTGACCTGGGTGTAAAACCTACTTTGAGTATTCAAATTGACTAAAAAAGCCAAGTCCATTAATCGTGTCATTATCATGTCATGTATCAGGTGTAAATTTGTGAATTTTAAAAATATGTTTGTGTTTAGAATAGCTTCAAAAATGCATACAACTCCCTCTTATAAATTAAACTGACAGAGAGCCATATGAGCCAAGCTTGTGCTCTTTCCAGTTCCACCCTTAGTTTCTGTCCAATAAAAAATCATGTAACCTTAGGGAGTTGATTTTTTTATCCTCTCTTGTTAGATATAAAATTTTGTCTTGCTACATAACTATTGTTCGTCAGAATGCTGTAGAAACATGTTTCAGGTCTGTAGATATTGTTTTCAACAGCTCAGAAAAAATACTAGCAGTACATACAGCATAATATAGATGGATAAATGGATGGATGAATGTCTTTATTATCATTCTCACAATTCCGCTATCAACATAACTTCAAAATATGTTGTTTTGGATGGCCCTCTAGACCTTTAGAGAAGACAAGTATTAACCCTGAATCATTGTGTCTTATCAAACAGAGAATTTATCTTCCAGCTTCACACCAAATTACTTTCCTGGTTGCTCCCAATTTCTCCCTCCTTGATATCTTTAAACTCACAACCCAACAAATGAAGCCTTTTCACATCAGAGACTAAATACAGGTGTCATCTGCCTTGTCTCAGGGTTTGAATGATGAATGCAATTCTCTGTCTGTTATCTGATTGTGCTCGTCTGATGGCTTCTTGTGGGCCTGTAAGAGGCATTACTGAATGATGTGTGTCATGCAGGCTGCCGCTAAGACAAGCTAAAGCTGCGAACACTGAGAAAGCAATTTAGATATCAAGAGGAAGATAATTTGGGAGGAAACAATTTACCACATGTCAGAGTTGTAAATACTAAAAAAGACATTTGACAATAGAAATGATACAACTGTCACTTTCTGGATTTGAAGTGTTATTTTCTTTAAAGGCAGAGATGTTCCGTGATATCATTTATCAAATGTCAAAAATGTGTGTTTTCTCTTGGAGGAGAAATATTGTCTTGCTTCTAACCAGGGACAACGGCTAAAGAGAAAGATTAAAAAACAAAAAAAGGCCTCAACTAGGTTGATATACCAGTGTTAAAAGCATTACTCTTGTTTTTCATGCCATAAAAAACTAAATAACACCGCCATAACACCACCAGTTTAAACATGCTCTTCCTTATGTTCTGCACAGAAATAATTACAACAACCCAACAGAATAGTTTCAACCTTGAACCAAAAGCCATAGTTGAAGGTTAAGTCTTAGATACCCAATCCCGCCAGCAGGAGAGAAAACACCACTTATTTTTAAATGAGTGGCATTTACAAACCATTTGTCCTATTCAGAGACGGAAAACACTGGCGTAATCATTAGATTTTCAAGTTTCCGAGGGTACCGGAATGCATCACAAGTAAAACTGGCAACATATCGAAGTAAACTGAAGTAAACGGGCCAATTTCATGAGATTTCATCAACATCGCTTTAATTTTCAAGACTTCTTTGAAAATTTGCAGAAAATTAACCGTTTGCTTTGGCTAAACTCGCTAAAAAATAAATAAATAAATAAAATCTATGATATTTGACCGTGTTCAACAAGACCTGAATGATTCACATACTTCTGGAATTCGCCATTCAAAAAATCTTTGAGTTATCGTACAGCACTGTCTTGCAGGCTCATATTCCTGCTCAGAGTCGTTCAGCACACCTGCTGTCAGTGCCTTGAACCCGTGTTACAGGGCAAATTTTTCCCAGCAAGCTATTATTTTTCCAAATAAATGACCAACTGCTTGGGATTCAGAAGGTTAATATAGATAGCAGTGATTTGAGACAAAGTGCTCAGTTTTGACTCCAGTCTTCAGCATATTTCCCTCTAATATTTAATGCCTTCCTTACACTACAAGATTTAACTTTAAAAAAAGGTTAAAACTTACTTTAGATTGCAGTCTGGCATCATCTTACATCTAAAGAGTAAAGCTATTCAGTTTGGCTTGGGCTACATTTACATGGATACTCCTGACTTAAAGACGCAAAGATTTGTCATTTGCGTTTTAGAATTCTTCTGCGTTCAGACGACGACGCTCGGAGGCAAGTTAATCCGCTGTAGTGTGCATGCCGGTTCAGTAGATGGCGGTGTAGGTCTGCAGAGAGGCAGCGCTGCTACAATACATGTACAAAGAAGAAAAACTTTCACAAACAACACATCAGTTCGGACAACAAATCTGTCTGGATGGTTTTGACTGGATAACAAACCGAGCACGGTAAGACGCTCACACATTACTCGGCGGACGGCCGAAGCTGTTGTTGTTCCTGGTATGCGCGAGCAGGCTTCATCTGAAAAAGTACTGCGCATGCGGTGACGCCGGGGTTTCACCCTGAAACGCTCCGATGCGGGTTTACACAGGGCTGCATGGTGAGCGTTTTGGAAACTTTCCACCCTGGAGCCTGTTTTCAAAAGTTTCCGTTTTCAACGAGTTTCCATGTAGACGCAAGGCAAAAACGCAATGAAAACTTATCGGATTTGACCGTTTTCAGCGCCATGTAAACGGCCCCTTGATATGGCACATACTGTTTACTGGTGTGTCCACTGTTAAATAATGAGGAAAGGTACCCAAATAACTAACCCATGCCACCCTACTTTTAAGGTACCCTTCGAAACAGGTTCTAACTCTACCAAATTGAACCCTAAAAAGCTGATCCGGCACTTTGTTAGTTGGTCACAAAAATGCTAATTCTCATGCTTCAGCGGCAAAAAACGAAACAAACACACACCATGCCATCTTCAAATGAGCAGCAGATTAAAGTGATTAGCTCATTGTTGTAGATGTAAAAAATGTCTGCTCTCATCCTCGCTCACATACTCAAGTGAAAGTACAGCTGGAAGTGGAATTGCAAACAATATCAACAGCACTGAACCAAACCTTGGTGGAAACCAGCCCAAATTGTCTACAATGGGATGTGTTTTTTAGATCAACCTTGGAGGTAACATGCTCTAAATGTCACTTGTTAGAATCCAGGTCTTTGACTCTCTCAACCCTGTGCACCAGTGATTTTAATGATTTCTACAGAACTTGTCCAGGTTAACTTCTCTCCAGCTACTGTGCTGACATACACAGAGAATTAACAGGGCCTAGTTGGCTTGTTCTTGTCATTGGTTACAAGCAGAACAGCAGCATAATGCCAAAAGCTAATTTCAGGGGAGAGAGGATACTAAATTTTGCCATCCCTGCATTCTGCCCTTTTATCAGCCCTTTTACCAAGTACTTCTCAAAGACAGGGTGGACTGTGAGTCTGCAGAAAATGGCTAATTCCTATTTAGCAGTGAAGATAAACACTCAAGCTTTTATTTCCCCATCAAACCTCTCTGAAAGAAGCTTCATTTTTTCTGTATGACAAACCAGGCTTTATATGAGAGAATTATCCTATGATAAATTACATATATTTTAGAATACCTGATGCCATTTGTTCAAGTGTTTGGTTAAGTTATAGCACACAACTAATCCAGGCAGGTACTATCACCATCTAAATTTAAAGCAGGTTAACTCTAGATTGAAAATTTGTCTTTCCAAATTGATTGACAATGTTTAATATCAATTTATGTCAAATGTAAATCCTTAAAGGTTGATTGAAAATAAAGTTCTTTATCCCACATTTAAATTTATGTGTCAAACATCAAATTTTCAAGCTTTATCATAATTTTGGAATGTTAAATACTCATTTATTGGTCACAGATGATGAAAGGGTTCAAGCAAACTTTACCTCATCTTGTGAAAATATTTTTTTAATTATTCTGTTTTCAGTTGGTTGCAGTGCTAAATGACAATAGACAGAGCACAGCCAAAAAAAATGTTCAGAAACATAGGCATGACATACACTGTAAGGTTTTGAATATGTTGATGAGAAATGTCAGCTCACAAAATGACCGAAACTTATTTTTTAAATTGTACAATGAATTTTACGATCACAACCTACTAAGTTCAGCAGAAATTCAGCATTAACATCTGTCAGTGAAGTTTACTTTAAAAAAAAGTTGCTCTCACTCCCTTGCATTTGTATCACTCAATATCCCAAACAAACTAACTGGCAAGATGAAACATTACAAATGTTTTTCTAAAACATTTTTTTTCTGGTATGATAGGAAGGGAAACATCCATTTAAAAATTTGTGTTGTAGAACTACCACCTTATATTTGGTATTCCAATATCCATCTAAGCATGGGGCTAAAAATCTACTTAAACTGTAAAATATACATTTAAGTTGAAAATATGTAGCGCACTATTCAAAGGTTCCTGGAAGAGTGAACTGCCCCATCCGGGCGCTGCCATTACAACCTGATAGGCCATTGTCCTCTTGACCCAAACAACAGGAAGTACACCTCAAGAAAGGGGAGCACTGGCAAAGCCATTCTATGAAAGCACTTTGGCCTCCACACCACCACTGACAAAATTAACATAGACCAGGCTGTGTGTTGATCATGTGTAAAACAGCTTGTCCACTCCTCATTTACAACAAAACCATGGGCCTATTTGTCAGTTTTCCACCCATTGCAGTTCAATGGGTTCAAGTGCTCACCCTCAACATAAAAGTAAAATGGGGTTTGAATATAAGTATGGTGTATGCTTGAAAAGTTTGTCTGTTTTTTGTTAATCAGGTGAAAAGCCATGAAGTTAAGAAAGAATTTTTGTGCCTTCTGTACAGTGTACAATTGATGCTTGATTGACCTGAAATTCCGGACCACATCAAAATAAATACTGAGACCTAAGAATCTGGTTAGAATTAGTTTTTAAGCATGAAACTTTATTGTTTTGTGATGTGCATGAGCTTGATTGCTAACTAACTTCCCGCTAGAAATAATATTGCTTCCTTTTTTACACTGTGCCCAAGCATATATTCCAATATGTAGGAAGTCGTGTGCACAATGCTGATACACAATTCTGTCATTATGAAGAAAAAAGAACTACAATGGCAACTCATACTCTGTTTGGACACATTACTTCACTGTGGACATATTTATTATTTTTGAGAAACCAATGACAACCCATTTCTTACTTGCACATCTACCATGCAGCACAGAGGATGAAATATGTATGTGCTACATTGTTATACAGGTATTGAAGAGTCATTTAAAACCTCCATAGTAACAGAACTTGCTGCAGAGTATCTTGTGTTTGAGAGTAATTGCAATCCCATTTGTCACATACTGTGCCCACATATGTGTAAACTGAACCTGAGTCCACCTCAGCAAGAAGACCCAAGTAATTACTTAAAGCGTCTGGGTATGGTACACTTGTGTTCACACTTACAAAATGAACCATACATAAAGGTAAAGAGTGCTCTGGTAAGTGCAAAGGTTCCCAGTGTGAAACCACCCTGCATTAAAATAACTGTAATTGAATTTCCAGTATGTGTTCCGATTAGGCTAAATACAAATAATAGCACTGTCCATTTTTTACAAAATACTCTCCCCAGTTTTACCTGAGCTTCACGGCCCTATTACAAACCTGAGATTAAAAGCTTCATATGTTTCATTCAATCTTTCAACACTTTAAAGTCTGATTTTTGATTCTTCACTGAACACAGATTCAAAACAGGTACATTCAGCTTGTTTCCTTCTTTAACTTAACAAAAATGCATGTCAGATAATGAATGACACATTTCTTAAATAAGAGAAATGTTATTTTGAGTTAAAGACATCAACAACAGACTTCAATTAAGGACAAGATGCTCTAATTGGATGTTTTTCTTCCCTCTCATGGCATCTCTGTGTGAAGCCTGGAGGGCAAATGTTTTGAATTAACACATCAGTGTCTTTTCTTCTTTGTTATCACTAGCGTTCTCACAGTCTTAATTGGCATCGTGCTAAAACAGATTCTTTTTCTGCTGTAAACATTTAGATATCAGTGAGTCACAGGTCTCACAAGGCACAAAGTGTTTAAAGTCATGAACTTGAAGTTACATTTAAACTAACTTTTTGATTCTGATATCTTTCTGGTGGAGGTCCTGGTTCAAGCTCACAATGCAGATATGAATGAAGATGTCCAAAGGAATGCCCATGGTCTACGTTTCAACTCCAAACACCGACATGTTACACCAAAAGATGCAGCTGTCTCCCCTCTATAGTCACTTTGTCTTCACCCTTTTGTTTTAGTCAATTTCTTCTTTGCTTCTGACTCTGTTTTGTGTCCTATAACTTTAACTTTAAGCCAGCATTTCCTTCCTTCTCTGATGTGGATACTGTCTTTTCTTCTCCATCACTCCTTGGTACAGGGTGTCGTAGCTGCACAACAAAAGAAGTAGAGATTTAAAGAAGCTGGGAGACAGAGAGTTAAAAATATTAGGGATGATCCACCTTTCACAAAAAGTAGTGTCCTTGAAGTTCATTTTATTAAGTAAACTTGAGTGTTAAGTATAAGAATAGCAAGTAATAGTAGTGTACTAGAAGAGTATACTAACTTAATACTCTTCTGACTAAATTGGAACATTTTAAGTTAATAAAAGTGTACTTTAGGTTTATTTCATGAGCTCATTTTAAGTTTACAAAATTAAAGTATACAACAAGCACACTTATCTATACAATACTAGTATACTATATACTTCTAGTTACTTCTGGTCAGACATTTTAGTTTAATTAAAGTATACTGCAGGTACACTCTTCTTTTTAGATTTGGTCTCCAGAAGCATAGACATGGGTCGTGCCTGGTTGTTTATCACTCTGCCAAATCAGCATTCCATAAGCACACTCCACTGTGCTAGTTATATACTTCTCATCCACATTTTAGTTTATTGAAATATACTTAAAGTATACCACAATTCACTCTTCTATGAACTGCTATTGCGCGAGTTACATACTTCAAGTCCACATTTTAGTTTATTGAAATATACTTTAGGTATCCCTTAATGAACTAAAAAATACTATTTTATACCATTTTGGTTGTTTACTTGTTGTTACACATTAAGTAAAATTATAATTTTGCGAAGCATATTACTTGTAGCATATTATTTACATACTTGAAATATACTGAAGTATTCTTAAAGTTTACTCATACTGTATGTACAGTAGACTGTAATGTATTTACAAAATCACAAGGCAGATGGTTGAGAACAAGTCTGATGTATTTAACATTTTCAAATATAGTGTATTGACTTGACTTGTATTTACAAGTAACTGTTAAATCATTAAAAATGTGTATTTCATAAACAAAGAGCCTCTAATATCAAGTGCACATCTACATGTAAAAAATAGGGCTGTCAGACAATTAGAAAAATTAATCTAATTAATTATCGAATTTATAATTAATTAATCTAATTAATCGCATTTTAATCTCATATCTGCTTAAAGTACCCAACTAAAGAATTTGAATTCTAGGATGTTATAAAATTGTAGTGCATGACTAATCAAATGAATACACTGAGAAGTGAAGATTTATAAATCCACATTTTTATTGGTGACTAAATAAAACCAAAGTCAGGACAACTTGTCCAGAAAATTCTAAGCTCAATCAGGCAGCTCAAATTACACTTTAAGTGTGTTTCATAAATCAAATTCAGAATAAGAAAAAGGTCGAGGACATCCAGCAAAACAATTCGGCCTGATGCATTATTCAAGAATGTAGTACAAATATAGATAAATACATTCAAAAATAGAATAAGACTAAGTCTTAAATATGCCAAACCTGTTGTCACCTGGGCTTTGTTTGGTTTGACTAGAGACGCATGTGTGAAGTGACGTGCCACTGCCATGTACGGGTCCTCCAGCCGGCCAATATTAAATGTTTGTGTGCTATGATTAATCTTGCGATTAATTTTTATAGCGCATTAAATTGCGGTGTAATTAATTAATCTAATTAATGCACTAAAGTGACAGCCCTAGTAAAAATGTAGACATAATAGTCTCACCAAGATCAAGAACTTCTTTATCAAAAAATGGTCCAGGAAAAAGTGTGCATTTGCTTGTTTAAATTTAAACAAAACAGTGTCTCCACCTGAGAACTGCGGTTCTTCCAAAATAAAAGAAAAGTGCATATGTTTTGAACCAAAAGTAAATAACTCAGTAGAAACAAAACCCTTCTTGAATGACTTCTTTTAAGTTATTTGCTTGGCAGTAAAAAGTATACCAAAGTAAATGAATCAGTTTTTGTATTTTAGTATAAGTGTAAGCCTAAGTATTATTGTACTTAGTCTTGGACTTTTCTTCATACTTTTCAGTATAAGCCAAGTATACCTCATTTTACTATCTTTAAGTATATAAAATATAGTACATTAAAAGTAACTTCAAGTATACTGCCTCAGTAAAGTATAAAGTAAGTATACTTGTGGCACACTTGAATAAATTTCTTCTTCCTGAGGGCAAACACACGACAAACAGTGCTCCACACTTCATGCCAGGGACTCTGCTTGGCAGGCTTTGAGTGTTTGCTTGTGGTTACTCTTGGCAGTCGTTTTGTGTCCCACGTCCAAGTCTCTCTTTGTTCAGACTCTGCCATCATGGGTCTCTTTGGGGGTTATGCACCTGGTTTGGCCAGTGAACCTTGTGGACCATATGCCCACAGAGGCTATGTTCCTGTGACATCACAGTCAAGGTGAGAAATTACAATGTTATTATCTAGTGTTCTTCTATCTGGTTGTTTGTCATAAAAAAAAAACAAACTTGAAATTCTAGCAGGTCCTTTTTTTCAACTTTTAAGAAAATGTGTCAACAGAAATGGATACTAAAAATGCAAAGACATATCTAGCTGGATTTACTTTTGAGAAATCAATGTTTGATCAGCCATAAGCTGCCCTCAGGTAAAAGCAAATATTAGGATTCATCATCATATTGAGTGTCACAGTATTTACCACGGAGGGCACACACTTTGGGATCACTGGGGACTGGAGCCTATCCCTCCTGGACAGTGGATGGGAGGCAGGGTCAACAAAAAATGATAACATCATGATAACATCAGTTTTGAGTCTGAACAACATGTCAATCAATGTGATATTGTAACTATTATCACAGGATGCACAGAGTGGTGCAGCTCATTTCTTCTTCAAAGTGTTAATAATAATCAAACACCTACCAGTAGTGTTGTGACTAAACATTGTGGGAGCACATTAATATAACATGCAAACATTTTTATGTACAACTGACTGAATATTTACCTCTGCTAAGAGGTTATGTACGGAAGCCCTAAAAGGTCACGTTTTTTCACGTTTTTTTAGCACCGTTTTCTCGTGATAACGACTTAATTTCAGTCATTTTCCCGAGATCTCAAGTTATTTATGTCGTTATCTCGGGATAACGAAGCTTGTTTTCTCGAGATGTCGACATAAATAAGTCGTTATCACGGGATAACGACAAAAATAAGTCGAGATCTCGAGAAAACAAGCTTCGTTATCCCGAGATAACGACATAAATAACTCGAGATCTCGGGAAAACGACTGAAATTAAGTCGTTATCACGGGAAAACGGTGCTAAAAAAACATGGAAAAACCATGGCCTTTTAGGGCTTCCGTAGTTATGTGATCGTTGCTGTCTGTTTGTTTTTTGTTAGTTAGTTTATTTGTTTGTTTGTTTCTCTGTTAGCAACATAACTCAAAAAGTTATGGATGGATTTAATTGAAATTTTCAGGAAATGTCCTGATTGGGACAGGGAACAAATGATTAGATTTTGGTGTTGATCCGGATCACCATCTGGATCGGCCATGATCAAAATGCGATTTTCTTGGATAACTACTGAACTAAGATAGATATCATTATGAATCCAACGGCCAATGGTATGTTTTCATGGTCAAGTAATCTAAATATTGAGATAAAACAAAGGTAGGACTAATATTTATGGGGAAATTACAATATGAGTGAGAACTGTGGCGCTGGCGGAGATCTGCGCTCTTTGAGTGCTTTTCTAGTTACATTTTTGACTCATAAAAGAAAGATAAGCTTTTTCATGCTAGAAAGACAACCAACCATGTTTAGAGAAGTCATGAAAGCTTTTTGTGTTGTGTGCTGAGGTCTGATCCACAGCAATCATTAAGCATTCTGAACAAGGTGAAACTTTTGTATCTATGATAATGGTTCAGTTTGGAGGTTAACGCTGCAAGTTAAGATGGACCTGAAGAGTACAAAGAACATTGCTTAAACCAGTTTTTCTCAATAACTGCTGTTGAAAGTCCAGAGTTATAATTACAAGATCTGACAAAATAACAATTCCTACATTTATCAACACTGAGCAAAGAAAAAAAGCCTAAAGAGATATGTTGTTACACACCCCACATTGGTTTTACATGAAATGCACCTCTGATATGAAAAATTGTGAATCACTTACAAGAATTTTGAATGGATCCCAGAGGCAGCCAATCCAAAGCCCAGAAGGCTAAGGTCCCAATCTAGCCAAGTCCCTGCCCAGACAGTCACGTCCCCTTAGCATGTGGTCACACCCTCTGGGAGGTTTGCGCTACTATTTGAAAAACACTAGTATAAAGGCCTGCAGCACACAGTGGCCAGGGCCGTGCCAATCTTTGCCTCTTTTATCTTCAGGATACATGATCTATGTGCAAAGCCAGGCACCAAGTGAAAAAAGGATGGAATATGTGTCTTGGCCACACATGGTGCGTTGTGGATATAAGATGTATCAAACAAAACAAAATATCTCAATCCTTTTAGATCAATTGGAACACACTGATTTATACAGCAGATGAAACATTTAGATTTAAAAATTACCTGCACTCATTGTTAAAATGGCAACTGCATCCTGTGGACAGTAAGAGAGACACCCACACTGTATGCCAAAGTGCTCTGTGCAGGGGGTATGATATGGTCCCAATGATTTTTATCATAAGACACCAATTTCACAATTTGATGACAATTAACTCTCCTCAGATGTATGAGGTTAGATAAATCTTTCACACTTTTTAAGGACAACAAAGCATGACTCTTTGATAGACTAGGAGACAACTCCAGAAAACCAGGCGTGTCACAGTCATTTAAAATCAATAATATGTCACTGTTTATCTGGCTGCTACACTCTCTCACAATGTTTCCCTCATTACTCCTCCACTTTACTCTCTCACAAGCTCAAGCTGCACACACTCATCCACAAGTACAAACACACTCCAGAGGAGCCGGGGTCAACACACACTCATGGATCTGCATCTGTTGTGAAAACAGTGCAAATCACACAGACAGGAGCGTTTTGGATTACTGGAGTAAATTTAAAATAGCTGCAGCTGCTAATCTTCGTTTTGATCTTTAAAAGAGCGCTGCCATGCTGTTTTTGTTTTTCTGAGGGCCTGGATGCTTATTAAAGACAAGATTGCCATCTCTGAGATTAAAGTTGACTGAACTGAGAAAATTGAATGAAAGCTCTTGGGGTTTCTTAAGTTTCTATACCTTCCCTGCTGTGCGTGAAAACACTCTGAGCACCATGAAAATCTGTGCCTCACAGAGTGGCGCAGGTAATCTGGAAAATGCAGCCACTTCCTGTTTACGGATGATTAGTACTGCATGGTAAATGAGGGACAAAACAGCCTCAATCATCTTCTGAAAAAGACAGTATATACAGGGGTTTATAGGATTTGATTTTTAGATGCTGTTAGAACAACAACATAATAAATGAAGTTTTCCCAAACAGAGACCAACATAGAGGGAGAAGAAGAGGTCTGCTAACACAGACATCCAGTCAGCACAGATTGAGTAGAGTCACCAGGATGACTTCCATCCCTTTTGGGGTTACAAGGTAGCTGGAGCATTTCCCAGCTGACATTGGGTGAGAGGTAGGGTACACCCTGAACCGGTCACCATCCGATCATAGGACTACATAGAGAGACAGACAACTACTCATGGTATCATTCATACGCAATGGCAATTTTAAAAACCCAATCAACTTTCACAGCAGTAAGGTACCAGGTGCAGATCTTCATCCCAACGTGTGGAGTCTGTTTTTTTTTTTCTGGTGCATGGTCAGATGTCCTCTGTGGAGTGCAGCTCCCCTCTACAGATCAAAAAATGCCCTACTTGATTCATGGTGGAATGAGATTAAGCAAGAAAAGAACATGTAGGCTGTGCCATGTGTCAAAATATTTCCTAATCAAAGTGACTGGGAAGTGGGCTATTAATTAGACGTTTGATGACCTCATGCTGTTTATGAGGCTTGTTTTCTCCCAGTTATTTTCATTAGGCAAAAGGTTTGGCACCATGTACATCAATGTGCAACATTAGCATCTGTCCCAAGATTTGGGAAGAGAACCAAGCTGTGACACTCCAGCCAAATTTAAAAAAAGTCAAACTACCCCTTTAAATATCAGAGGAGCCATGCGATTGACGTTGTTGACCCTGAAAACAAGCTTAGGTTGTTTTACACAAAAAAATCACATGAATTAGTAATAAAATCCTTGAAGATCAAAATGCACAATCAATGAAAGCATTTTTATCAATAAATTCTCATTCACCTCCATCCCTACAGCTTTCAGTAGGTATGGGGAAACTCAACAGTCTGACAGTTTTTGAACTCATCTGAGATGGTGTAAAATGTTCACATGCTGACTGTGAAGGAAGTGCTCATTTGTCTATGATGTAGTGGGAATTTAATGGGAAATATCAGTCTTAATCTTTGAATTGTGAAAGCTTTTGCTGGTGTAACAACAGAACTAACAACATCGCAGGTTTTCCCTTCAAATCAACGTCCCCACTCGCTGGCTATTTTTCCCCCTCTGCTCTCCTCCTGTCTCCTTTTCTGCAAGCACTTTGAGTTACATATGTTGAAGGAAAATTGCTATATAAATAAAGTTTTTTTGATTGATTGATTGATTGATTGAAGCTTTATTGTGAAGCTCCAATTGTAAAGACAGTATGATGAGCTGATTTAAGTCTTTCGTTATACAAAATCAGATTTAATACTAAAAGAATGTGTCAGGACTTGTGACAAGGGTAAACCAAGAAAAACAAAAGCAAAATTAAAGGCTTTAAGATAAACAGAAACAGGATTAAAAACAAAAAAAATAATTCACAACAAAAAGTCAAAGTACAAAACAAAATTCTCTAAGAAACAAATCAGACCTAGCAAACAAAGTACAAATCAATGCAGTCTCAAACAAAAACAACAAATCACAGTTCATGAAAAGTTCAACAAAAACGAGACAAGCTAAAAACATCAGGGAACTCAACAGATACTGGAGACTTAAGGAGCCTACATACCGAACGCGACTTGAGCATCCTCCACGATCACTCTCCATACAAAGTCAATGTACAGCTGCAATGGGGCGGGCTTAACCCTCTGGCGACACGTTGCCAAAGTTAAAAGAGTTTATCTCTCCAGGTAATGTTTGTGACTGTGCAGCAACAGCCAATCAGCAGTGTGTGCACGTGTGATGGTACCCATGGCAGACAGTTTTAATGCTGGACTATAGAGTAATAATCTATGTCTATGTGGGAAACAGTCAGTGAGCACATTAGTTCCACCCCAACAGACCACAGAAAACTCACTGACGATGCCACTGCAGGGCATCAGCTGCAGTGTTCTGTGGTTGGTAGGTTAGTAAAAAGGATACAGTTGGAACAATGCCAGCTTATACATCCTATTATATGATATATGATATGATCATGGTGAAACTGGAGCGGATGTGACGTCACTGAGCCACCACATGGAACATGGAGGAATTTCAAAATAAAAAAGGAAAAACATGACAAGACTTAAAACATGAATGCAAGATGGGTAACTTAACTAAGACAAAGAGCAGGATCATGACAGTGACACAGGAAACACAAGACAATAGAAACAAGAGGCCAACATAAGAAGTAGAAAGAAAAAGCATGAAAAATGAACCAGAACTAGCCATATCATGGCAGAGTGAAACACATACAGAGATACAAATTTAATATTCATAGTCAATCTTTCCTATTAACGCCCTTCCAATGCCAAGGTTCAACATCTTTAGCACCAACCTATAAGCCTGCACCTACAACAACAACACAAAAAGCTGCAGCACCTTGTCAGCCAGTATATCGTAAGACTCATCACTCTTTGTACAGCACCCATTCTACAAACACAATCTATCTGTGACATTTTAAGAGGAAATGTCAAATCAGCATGCAGGATAAGGTCAGGATGAGAGCAGATGATGGGGCATCACTCGACATGGATAAAAAAAAAACAAGGGCACCTACAGGTTCACTACATTCCACAAGAATGTCTGTCCTGAGTCATTTAGTCTGGTATTGATTCTGTAAATTGTTTTTAGAGTTGGGGGATGAAAGCTGGAAACATTATAAATCACTACAGAGGCACGGAGAAAATGTCACAGAGGAGTCTGTAAAAAAGTGTCTCGAGATGAAAAGAAAAATGGTAAGTGCTTTACAGGCAAGCTTTTCTATAACAAAATATCATCACCAAATAATTAGAACGACTAACCAAGAAAACACAAGGAAAAGAATATGGCAATCATCTCCATCAAGTCTTCAGTGTTTTGTAAGAATAAAGTTGAGTTTATCAGCATGTGATGAATTTAAAAGAAAGAAAATAAAAAAGATTTTAAAGTCAACCTGAATACTTATTGTCGTCACTTTTTTAATAAGATTTTCTCTATCAAATCCATTCAGATGATGAGTATTACGAACTATAGAAGCAAACTAAAGCATGATACAACTGTGGTTCTTAAATCTCATGTGGGGGCATGCTTCTGTGCCTGAGTAATTTGCCCAACCATCAGTTATAATTACTAATCAGTTTTTAGGTGCAGTCATTTTTGCAAATTTTGTATCTTTCTCACCTTTTAAAACCTTTAACGGAACAACTTCTTTTGCAGGTAACTTAACAATAGGGGGGAAGATCTTATAACGTTTCTCTTTATAAGATTTAAAAGAAAAAAATACAAAATGTGCGCACATGATACTAAAACATGCGCTCGAATACTTATGTGTGCACAAGATACTAAAGAGTGCGCATGATATATTAAAACATACTCATGAAAAACATATTTGTGCACACGTTAGCTAAAATGTGCGCTTGAAATAAAGTTTTTTACCATGTTTTGACTTGTCCTTGTCCACTACAGCTTCCCGCAATGACGTCAGATGTTTACAAACACACACAATGGAGAGAAGAAGTGAGCTTGTTAATGTTTACTTACACCTCGGACACACAGGGGGGACTTTTTTGCTTCTACAGAGGCGAAGTTTTAGCTAACTTCGGGGCTAACTCCCTCCACCTTATTCAGCGGGTGGCAGCAAGACCCGAGCTTTGCTTGAGTCTTGAAAGTTGTGCAGCTTTTGCATAAGGTAGTGATAAATAGCATAGAGGACTGTATATAGCCTGCACTCCTACATTCACAGACACAGCTAACGTTGGCTGGTTACTGGGATGCTTCAATCAAGCCCGGCTGTCTTCTTCTTAGTTTGTAACAGCAGCTGATGAAAATATATCATGGGGCATTACCGCCATGTACTGATGAGCCCGGCTGTCTGTTGCTGCTTGCCTGTATAATTAAATCAAGTGCACATTTTAATATATCGTGCACACGTTTTAGTATCTGATGTGCACAATTTTTTTTTTCTCTGTGGCACCTTAGGGGCTCTGTATATTACAATGTGTGTTGCTGTAATTTTCTAGTTAATTTTGGGATTTGATTGATTTGGGATTGCAATGGGTATTATTAGAATTATTTTTTTTAGACCCAAATACATTACAATGCATGTTAAAGGGACTCTTGTGAATATGTTGTGCCCTAAGATTTTGGCTTAAATTGAGTGTTCCTTACCAACCACTGCTAGAAGCCCCAGTAGTTGTATTTTTAATATAACACTACTTGAGCATTTTAGGTAGGATGCCTTGCATTGAGGATTTAGGGTACTTTGGGGACATTGTAAATCACATTCCACTTTGCTCTCAGGCTTTAATGGTAAATACATCTGAAAAAGTAAAAACACAATTCCAGATCTTCTTGCCTGATTATTAAATTATTGCCATCAAAAATTCGTACATAACGTTTAAGGAACTGTTGAGTAAATATTTTTCAGTGTTTACACCAGTGTTTTAACCACATGTAATGCTTTACAAGGCATCCGCTTTTATTTTATTTTCCCGTGCTGACCTGAATAAAGCCTTCCACTTTAGAATGAAAGAAAAGGAAAAAACAGTCCTACTTCAACAGTTTTTCATTTATCATAAGCAGCCTTGAAGGGAAATACATATAAATCAGAGAGAGAAAAGAAAATGCCGTCGGTCCAACAAACAAACTAAACCTCATCCAATCATACCAGTGTGTGTTTGTTTTCCCCTCTCTCCTCCTCTCATGCCACTTCGCGCTCCATCTTCAAGCCTGCATATCTTTGCACCTTCTCAGTCTCCATCTGTCTCCCTCTCCCTTCTTCATTTTTGTGGTCACCCTGCTGTGTGGCTTCACTTTCAAAATAAATCTAAATTACAGAAAAAAAAAGCTTGGTGAGATCCAGCAGCCTGGAGTTAGGGGGCTCTCTCCTGAATTATGCTTTTTGTTTTTCTCAATGCGACTGGCCTGGCGGGGCTTCTTTCAACATTTCCACACATGTCCTGCAAAGGGAAGACGAGAGGCAGATAAAAAGGAGGAGCTGCTGATGGAGTCAAGGAGAGTTGGGCAGAGAGAGACTGTAAAGTGTGTGTGCTACTATCTTTCTACACTTGTCAAGACCAAATGGGCTCAGAAGTTACAGACTTCAAAGGTGAGAACATTCTTGGTAAGCTCTTAAATCCATTAGGGTTAGCATTTTAAAGTAAGGTAACATTTTAAGAGGGAATAATTATACCTTCTTGTAGCACCAGCAGCAACACTTACTGCTACAAGAAAGTGCTGCTCCACCGTGACTCATTACTAAAACATAATTTGTGTTCAATACATAAAAAGTTAGAATCTCTACTGTTCAATTTGGTTAAGTTTCACTTATACTGCACATTTCATGTAAATGCAAACTCAATATGCTTTAAATTTAATGCAAAATAAGGAAAGGAACACAATGCACTTCAGAGTTTATGAGCAAATTATATGAGGAACAATTTTGTTAAATCCTATTGCACCAACCAATTCAGCACTTCAGCACCCCTCACTTTAAGTTATATTTAGCTTTGTCGTTTTTGGATGCATATGTGTGTTTGGAAGAGGCAGATTAGCCATCTGAAGAATGAGGTGTAGTTCTAGTTGACTGGCCTATAGGCTGGCAGTGAGCCAAGAAGTGTCCACTATACAGTAAAAAACTAAATACATTAACAAAACAAATACAATAGTAACATTAACAATGCTGAATTATTTATTCACTCTTTTCAAACCCGTCACTCTACAGTACATTCTACCTCACTGCCAATGTTTGTTAAGAGCTCATGTACTCTTCATTTGACATTGACTGAAACAAAGATTTGAAAAAACAGACAAACTAAATCAACTCTAGAAAAATAAATGCAGGAAGTTTCTTACAAAAATCATCTAACAGCTGCAGCTGGACATGTCTGACTGCCAGTACACAGAAGTGGCTGTTTATGATGGACCTTTGTTCCTTTTTCTGTTTACATGATTGCATGATGTTTTTTAATTCAGAATTAAGTATTCAGAATTAAATTATCCTGATTTAAAGTATTCTCCTTCATTTTTACTTGGAAATAGAAATTCTGAGTTGAGGTTCTTTCTTTCTTCCCTTTTTTCTATTCATCTCAAACTTTACACAAAACCAAACAAATAACAAAAAAAAAAAAAACACCAAGTCAAATGAATATGTATGCACAAACAACTGTACAATTCCATCAAATAAAAGTACACCTGTGAGAACATATATATGTGGTACAGTTTACACGGAAAATGTGTTCATTCACCTTTATTCTATTCCGCTTTAGGTCTGGGGGTTGGGAATGGTTCTGATTGGACAGGGGGCATACGTGACATATTTACGTCTAACCGGTAGAAAACAAACTCCAGTTTCCCACTTTTCTTTTTGACTACAATATGGAAGATCACTTAATAAGCTACAATTTCAAAAAGTTCAGCATTTTTATGCTTACGTCCACACTGTAAAAACAAAAAAGTTGTGCCAACTCAAAATTTCAAGGCAACAGTCTCCACAGAATTTTTGAGTTTTGAGGTCCAACTAAAAATCTTAAGTTTGATCAAACAAATAATTTTTTGTTGAGATAACTTATCGTTAAAGTGTACTAAACTTAAATTTTTGAGTTTTGAGGTCCAACTAAAAATCTTAAGTTTGATCAAACAAATACGTTTTTGTTGAGATAACTTATCGTTAAAGTTGTTGTGACTTAATTTTTTGAGTTGCACACAAAAATAATTCAGTTGAATTAAAGCTCTGCCAACTTGTTAGTTTTTGTTCATAAAATGTACCTTTCATATGTATAACAACTTCAGATTTCAAGTTCTGCAAACCAAAAATTCTGAAATAAAGATGTGCAAACATTTTTCAATCAGAAAATGTTCCTTTATATGTATTATGACCTCAGGTTTTGAGTCCTACATAACTAGACTAATTCCATCCACTTTTCTGTCACACACATAACTAACAAAACCAAGTCAGTTTTAATGTTTTTCACCTTAACTGTATAATTGTTAACACTTTTCTTTATGACGCAGTCTCACTCAGTCTCAGTTTATGTGAAGTAAATGGAATTTCCAAAAACAGTATCTCACAAAAGTGAGTACACCTCTCACATTTCTGCTAATATTTTATTACATCTTTTCATGGGAAAACATTAAGGAAATGACACTTTGATACAACAGTGAGTGTCCAGCTTGTACAACAGTGTCAATTTACTGCCACCTTGAAATAACACACAGACAATAATGTCTAAACTGCTGTCAACAAAAGTCAGCACACCCCAAAGCGTTATTTTTGTGTCCATCATTATTTTTAAGCACTGCCTTAACTCTCTTGGGCTTAGAGCTCACCAGAGCTTCACATTTTACCACCGGAGTCCTTTTCCACCTCCATGACCACATCGCAGAGCTGGTGGATGTTAGAGACCTCGTGTTCCTCCACCTTCCTTCTGAGGACGTTCCACAGATGCTCAGTAGGGTTCAGATCTGGAGACATGCTCGGCCAGTCCATCACCTTTACTTCAATTTCTTTTGAGGGAGTGGTGCGTCTTGGAGGTGATCATCCTGTCACTACCCCTCCTAAAAAAAAAAAAAGCATTAGTTCAAACCAGAAATATACATCACAAAAGGGGCCAATCTTTAAAAGCAACCCCAGAGTAGGAATAAAGATAAAATTAGGAAAAAATGCTAATGCTCCAACTGAACAACAGAGCTAAAAAAAATTTTGAAAGTATCAATAAAATACATTATCTGTTATTTTGGCAAAGTTATACATTTGTCTTGTTTAACAATGAATAAAAAGTTCTGAATATTATGGCAAATTTGAAGAATTGTGGACTATATAATATCTATACAATAAAATATATATAATTAATAAATATTTTTATTCCATTCACTAACAACTTTTAAATATATATTATAAATAAATACATAAATAATACATCAAGTGTAGCAGTAGTGGATGGACATTGACAAAGATGAAAATGAACAACAGCTTAAAAAACATATGAAATTTCAAAAACATGTTCATTATTAGGCAAAAAAAGAATTCATATCTGTAAAATAACATGTATTAACTTTCTAGTGTTTCATGATTATTACAAAATAATAGATCCTCATATCCCCCAATAGATTACATTATCAAGCAAAAACAAAAAAGTAGGTCAAAGTGGCAGGGTCCATATAAAAATTCTAAAATTAGTTAATAGAAAACGCCCAATTTTAGTTGTTGGCATTTTTTTCCTCAATGAAAATAATAAAATGCACAAGTTAAATTATACTTGCTGACTCTCATGTTTGAATTTTGTGCCACTTTTTCTTGAAAAGTAACATAGTAAGATGGTGGGATTGTTTTGTCAGTTTTGTAACTCGTTTTTTTTTGTAATTGAAAATGTTACATTTTACAGGAAAATTCAAGGGGAATAAGATGTAATCCTCTTTTGGAATGTACTAAAACACTTTTTTCAACAGTTTATGTATAATTTGTCAAACATTATTTAGAAAAAGCTAAGTCATTTTCAGTATTGGTCCTGGTCTTTATTGGTAAAAGCATAAATAATTTAATTTAAAAATTATCCTTAAAAATGTATTTTCAAGTGGTAAATTAAAATATAGTTACTGCATTTATAAGTACAATTGTATACACCCCAGATATAAAATATTTAATATTTATCCTTTTGTTGTGGTAAGACCACTTGACATTTTCAGTCAAATTATTTATATTTTGATATACAAGGCGCACCTGACTATAAGTTGCAGGATCAGGTAAACTATGATAAAAATACCCATTTCTAGACTGGAAAATATGGTAATCTTTAGGACAGTAGGCTGTGTTACATTTTCTGATACTTTTCTTTTTTAAATGAAATAAAGTAATGTGTTTAATGTCAGACTGACATTACTGGCATATTTATCTTCAGACTGAGGAGTAGTACTGAGATTTCTATTGAACTGATTATATTATGTACAGGTATACAGTAATAGAAGAACGTTACATTCTTCATGAAGGGAAACATTTTTGCGGGACTCTTGGTTCACAGCTAATATGATTGTGTCTTAATAATTTACTACTTTGTATTTAGAACTTTAAGAAACAGTTTTGGGTAGGAACTTACCATCGTATTGCAAACAACAGGAGCCAGGTGCTGCTGTATCAGTCAAACTTTGCCTCTCAAGTGGCCTGGCGAACCTCAGCAGTGCATCTGTGCCAATCCAACCCGCTGCACTGTGCAGGAGAAAGGGTCCTCTTAGTATCATTGCTAATCTGTACCGTGCCATAGGCCAATATGTCAGTCTGTGGAGCTGTCTATACATGTATTTGATTTTTAATGTTATAGCATACACATCTCATTGCAGCAATTGTGAGCAATGTTTTGTTTATAGCCATTCCCCTCTAAAATTAAACAGATTTACTGCCTCGTCTGTTCAGGCACACAATCTATTATTTGCCGAGATAAGATCAACCTTTTTTCTAGCAACATGTCAACAGGGAGTTTTGATTTCAACGTTTGAAACATGATAATTCATGCTTTCACAGAAACGAAACTGTACTAAATACATATGAAAAACACCTCCTCCCCCGGGTTAGTGGTTTGGTGAAGCAGCACCTCGTCACAGCACAGTCAACCACTAGCATGGTAGCTAGCTAATGTTCAAGGTGGCTAACATATCTGTAATGACCATGCTGTTTTAAGCTAACTGACAAAAAATAAAGTAACATTAATCTGCATCAAGTCAAAATCAACTGCAAAGCTAGACTTTGATTAATACTCAAATAAAATACTCACCTTTATTGAGATAACATCCATCCAGGACAAGTGCACAGGAAAAATGGCAGAACATGTGGGAACTTGAAAGTGAAGAAAGACCCCTGCAGATTTGAGTTGGAAACCCCGTTCTTTCTGAAAGCCAACTCAAAGAATTTAGTCATAGCCTCAAACCTACAATTTTAAGTTCTGCCAACCTAAGTTTTTATATGAGACCAACTTTACTCAACAAACTTATAAAAGGTAGTTGAGCTAACTGCTTTTATGTTGTTTGCAACACAACAAAACATTTAATGTTTGCCTGACTTAAAAAACATTGTCAGGCCAACAATTTTAAGTTTTCATTTTTACAGTGCATCCACTCTTTTCACTATTGTCAAATCTTCTAAGGCTCTAATTAAGTATATTGTTCCAACTCGAGTCCAACGCTTGCTTCAGGCAGTCATCTTGTTCCCATCAGCATGGAATATGTGCGTCATCACAACAGGACAAGGAAACGAGCTTGTGCAGAACAACCAGAATTAATTTAAAGCAGAATGAGCATACACATGATCAAGGAATTATTCAATTCAGATTTAACTTCAGAATAAACCAGCCACCTACTTTCGAATTAAGTTTGATTTGAATGGTCATTTTCATATTAGAATTGGATGTTAACAAGGTCATTTTAATCTTTTAAAGAGGCTTTAGGTTTATTCTGAAATAAAGGAGAATTAAAGCTCTCGTGTAAACAAAGCATTTGTCTTCTTTTCTATCTTTTTAGGCCAACTCAACTAAGTTGGCAGACTCATTATCTTTTTGTTTATCTGTATCTATGATTCTCTCTGCTACTTTGTGACTGAAAGAGCATCTCCAAAGTAAATATTGGCTAAAAAGCTGGTCTATTGACAACATCAGTACTTCTGACATCCTCAGAACTGACTGAAGTCACATTAGTCACCTGTCTAAGCATAGGGCGAGCATGACATAAAGAAAGGTCACACCAAATATTAATTTTACTTAGATTGGTCATCTGTTCTTTTTTTGTTAATTGATATAAAACGCTTAAAAGATGGTATGAGGAGTTTCTAAGTAATTACAAAAAAGTCTCACTTTTAGATATATGTTGTCACACATCAAAAACTAACGCAACATAACAAGAAAGAGATACATTAGCTCGTTGCTTTGCATCCTGTAAGTTGTTGAAAAAAGAAGTTGTAAAGCAATGAAGAGTTCTGAGGAAGGTCTGAGCTGCATTTTTATTAGCATCAACAAACACACGCTTTGGCTTGGGTCACATCTTTTGGTGCGTTCAAGTTGTAGTCAGAAGTAGGAATTTCTGAGTTCCGAGTAGGAAACTGCAACTGTAACGTTCCCGAAGTCGGAATTTCCTAGTGGGAACTCGGTGAAACCCCAGAGTTGACAATCGAAGATGGATGCCCCCAGTGTGAACAGTTATTTAGATCCTGTAATAATCCATTTATTTGCACTTCTAACTGGGGTGTGTCGCTCTAGATCAGCTGTATACATAGCATTATTAGACTTATATTTACAAAAATGCTGCCATAGTAATAATCACATTCTTCATGTGATATTTGTGAACAACAACGCAGGGCATGCTAACAACAGCTAACGATAGCCTGGTAGATCGGCATGTTTTTTTTCGACTTCAACTGGAACCCCGACAAGTCGGAGATGTCACTCCTAGTTCCAAGGTTACTGGAACGCAGCATTACGACAGTCGCCGCATGTGCTCATGGGTAGCAGAGTCTTAATGTCACCGGAAAAAGATTCTCCTCATAGCACCATTAAACACTTACATTTGTAATAGCAGGCCTATTTTAGCATGTTACATCTGCCCTAAACTTTTGCATAGCACTGTATTAACTGACAATTTTAAGTGCTGCATAAGTTTGTTGAAAACCTTTTTTTTA
Source organism: Scarus forsteni (assembly GCA_036419115.1). Lineage (NCBI taxonomy): Eukaryota > Metazoa > Chordata > Actinopteri > Labriformes > Labridae > Scarus > Scarus forsteni. Next base: position 11,752,757 of record JAZDUH010000130.1, on the reverse strand, counting down.
ACCACTTTCAGCTCTTTGTTGTTTGGCCAAATCAGGGGCCAAGTGTTCTTTATTCATGATTTGATTGACTGCAAAGACCAAGGCTGAGAATGACCTGAGCTGAGACTGCACATCTTGAGCTTAAAAGACGATGTAAAACTTAATGTGTGACAAAGCACTTGGGAAAAAACAGAAAGTGGCTGTGTAGAGCGCAGAGGCCCCCTCCGAGTGCATTTTTCTGTACGTTTGTGTGTGTCTGTGTGCGTGTGTACTTGTGCTCAATCCCCATGCAGTGCCGTCACCCTGACTCACAGCCAGACACATATTTCATGGCTTGATGGTTTCTCTGTGTGATGTCGGAGCCTGATAGCTTATCTGTGGGATCCTCCTCACTTGCCTGGAGTTCAGTTCAATAGAATGTGGGAAAGAACAGCCATTGACAATGAACACCAGTGAGGGGAAAAGATCAGATACTGGAGACTGATACCCTGCTTAAGTGGAAAGGCTTGGGTCAAAGCAGGACAGAATTGAAGTTGATGACAGACAGAGCTGCCCCCGTCATGTTTTATCACAGAAAATGTATGTTACTGTTCTCTCAAGATTTCCTCTGATACCCTGTTAGCAGACATGACCAGAGGAGGTTAACATATTCAGTCATACTTCCAGAGACTTTCTTTTATTTCCTCCCACGTGCAGCAACAGTTTGCACACACCACATATTTCACATATTTACTTCAGACCAAGATACCCCCAGTAGAGGAATTCTGCGTCTGAACACCTGCTACATGGTGTGTGGTGTTTAAGAGCAAACAGCGGAGCGGCAGGAAAGTAAACAGCAGCCAGCAGTTTGAGTCAAGTTCTTCACGGAGTGTGTGAGAATAAACACTATCCGTCAAGTCAAATAGCCCACATTGAGCAGATGTCTCTGTTGCAGTGATGTTTGACAGATGGACCCAGACTCCAAACACTGGCTATCAGGTGTGTGTTTGAAGGCAAACAGAAATGAACAGCTGAGTAACTGTTTTCATATTCAGGTGTTAGATTCATCTAGAAATGAGTAAATATCCCCCTGGAAGCAAACTGGGTTTGCTTAAATGCAGTGAGCAGTGCTTACGTTTATAGACAATATGCCCGTCATTCTTTAGGTCTGTGCCTGTGCCATGTAGTACGGAAGAGGATTAGGGCCACTGAGAAAAGATATGGAGTCCATTTTTTTTATTCTCTAAAGAAAAAAAAAGTTAGAATTCTGAGAAAAAAAGTAAGAATTCTGACTTTTTTTTTCTTTAGAGAAATATTAATAAAAAAATAGTTCTCCAAAGAAAAAAAAGTCAAAATTCTGAGAAAAAAGTGAGAATTCTCACTTTTCTTCTCAGAATTCTGACTTTAAACTCAGAATTCTGACTTTTTTTTCTCTAGAGAAATATTAAAAAAAAAAATTGGACTCCATTTTTTTCTCAGTGGCCGTAATCCTCTACCGTTATAAAGTGGCACCAACTTTGATAATAAGAAAGAAATATGTTTTCTATCATTTGGTCTGTGTTGTAATATGTTAGCAATATGAACAAAGACCATATCAGCCAATGATCTCGACTTTTAACTGATAGAAAATAAATTAAATGGTGATATGTTGTATAAATTAGGTAACAGTCTGGTAAAATACTAGACAATTGTTTTTCTCATCATTCAACACAATAATCATTAAAGGTATGACACTTATATTACCTTTGATTCCAAATCCATAGGTCACAACAAAATAAAATAAAAATCAATGATTTTGTCTATTCCAACAGATACTTTATCTTAAAAATAGTAGGTAAAAGTTCTCAAGCACATACAGTATTGGCACTGTACTTGTGCAATGGTAACAAATCCATTATATTCTGTAAAGCTTCTACAACTGTCTGATGTTTGAGGGATATGCCTATGTAAATTTGTTCTCATGATGTGTGTGTAAACAAGTAAAAACCATGAAAGAAAAAAATGCTGGATCCACATACTGATTCAAATCATTGCCAAAGTTTCATCTGTTTTGTCCTGTGCTGTGACCGACATTCTCTAAAGATTCAATCGAAATTCAGTGAGGACTTTCTGAGATGTTAGTCACAGACAAACAGACTAACAAATGTTAAAAACTAACTCTCTTTGCAGTGGGAATAAATGAACTTTGATTTCTGAAATTGAACAGGATAATATATAAGAAAGGAGAAGAGAAAAGCCTTTTTTAAAGAGATCGAGATCACATATTCATCTTGTAGCACCAGCAACTTTTATATGGCTGAACTCAGAGGTGCAAAATTCGGACTACTTTGTATGCACTCACAAAATCATAACAACTTGTGCTTCATTCTACACACATACACATTAAAAAGTCAAGCAAACTTCTCAGGGTGGCATTGTTGAAATACACAGCTGCCCCAGCTCTGATTAATTCATTACAAGACCCAGCACAGTCGACGAGAGTGTAGACGCGACAGGGGGGCGACTGAAGGAAAGACTGCAACAGAGGGAGGGAGAAAGCAGAGAGGGATTCAGAGATACAATGAGAGTGAGACATGGGGGGGGGGGGCATGTCAGGTTGGATTATTAGTGCTCCCTAGTGGTCATGTGACAGATTTATTTATGATTTATTACACTGCCCCTGCTGTGGGATTTTGTGTTTTGTTCCCGCTCACATTCCTCTCATATTGTATTTATCATGTGTGACTTTGAAATTGCCGCCGCTGTTGACTTTGAGCCTCTTCAGCCTGCTTGACATATACACCCCCCCCTCACCACATCACCACGCCGCTAAGCCAACACAACCAAACAATGAACTCTGGGAGACTAATAAAGCCGATTGTGTTGACATATATAGCTCGCAGCCCATATTACTTTGTGCCAGTGGTCGATGTGTTGCACAGTTCAGTCCCCATTGTTCTATTCAGAGCAGCATTAAGGAAATACCCCATTTATCGTCCGTCAAACAACAGCCGTATGTTTCCATATAAATGTTAATGCTCTCTCCCCAGGCGCACGGTCTAGTCCAGAGGGGGTTTTCTGAATATAAGGAAGAGGGAGCTTTAGGAAAACTTACAAGGCAGCTTAGAAATAAGAAAGTAATCCAGCTTTTCTCTAAGTCTGCTTTTGTTTAAATGTCATACTAGATAAATAAAGGCCTAATGTGGTCATAATGGAGTTTTATTTTGTCCAGTTTGGGATATATGGGGATGAATAGGAGGATTGTTCATGTGCTTTCTGAGTAAAATGTCTCAACTTGTTATATTTCAATGAATTGCAAGGGGTTTGGCGCTACTGAACAACACACTGACAACAACAAACTGTTTTCCTTTTTCATTTATTATATAAACCCAAAGACAGACTCACTTTGAAAACTAGGATGAATGCAAAATAGTAGTTGCTTCTGCAAGTTTACACTCATAAAAATATATAGAGATATCTGAGGTGACTTCATAGAGCGCTGAGTACACTTTCAGGAGAAGTGGGAGAAAAAAACCCATTAAAATAATAATTGCTTTTTCATATATCAACTTTCCCAAAGAGGACAATATAAAAGGTTCACAAATGGAGTGCTAGTGAAGGTCACATTGATCTTGACTTTTGACAATGGAGATCAAATCACGCCTTGTTTGACACCAGGCATCCACCCGTGTCACACTTCAGATAGAAATCCCTCAAGGTCCTGATCTTTCATGCAGATTGGCGGGTCAACGAGCAGACAAATTACGCTTTCAAACACAGCTTTTGTCAGAAAGGGAAAATCAAGATATCATTTGCTGGGAGCAATGGCAGGTCTTTACACCATTTTGGTTCAGTTTCTCCTCCTCAGATGGTGAGTTTTCGTCTCCTTTTGGGACGTTTTATCCCTGCTTCTACTTTGAATCAATGTTTTTCCTGCCTCCAATATCCCAATAGTTTATAGTTGCATTTGTGCATTACCAAAATGCTATGCTAATGATGGGAAAAAAAGCAATCACATCAATTTGACATTTGCATTTTGTTGAACAATCACATTTTTAATGTAGGTAAGCATCTTCCCATGTCTTATTATTAAACTTTTATTGCTCTCATTGGTTATAGCCTTGCAGAGCAGACAGACCTGCCTGATTCTGAAATCCTGCAGGTCCGTCTTGCCAGCCTCTGTTGTCCAATGAATTCACTCGGCTGAATTCTTAACGGCCCAATCAGGGAAGAGAGGCGGGAGCAGCAGAATGTGGACATGACGACAACCGGAAGATGAGGACTGGAAGTTGAGAACGGACATGCTGATTAGTCTATTGTACTCATGGCTACCTAGTAAAACTTGGTGAAATCTGCCCTCCTCAGAAGTTTACTTGAAGGGATTGTCTTGACGAGGTTCATGTCACGTATAAATGTTAAATGAATCATCTGTGTGGTACAATTTAGTGTAAGACGATAGTATAAGGCTGTTAGCAGCTAAGTTAGCAGCTAACGACTAACGGTCATTAACTGTTGTTAGCTGTTAGCGGCTAAGTTAGCCGCTATGGCTAACATCCATGAACTGTTGTTAACTGTTGTTAGTTATTACCTGCTACATTAGGCGCTATGTATGCTACATTATAGGAGGCAACCTTGCTTGATGTGGATTGGTTTGTGATGAATGAGACAAGCCAAACGATTGTCCAAACACAAGCTTGTGTTTTTTTTAACGTTCTGCCCCTGAAAACAAATTCAAAGGGCTCCTACCCAGATGGACTAGTGAAATATTTCTGTGGCAGATATATGGAACTATCCATCTGGCTTGTCAGGTTACATTGGTTGTGTAAATTTTCTCAAAGTTACTGCCACCTATACGGCCCCTCTTGCATCAGATTTTATTCATCAAGTATATAAGTTTCTGTTTCTGGCACTGAAGGGCTTACATGTAAAAAGCTTAATAAAACCTTCTCTTCCTGGACCAAAATATGGATCAAAGCTGAAAATGTCAAAATGAAATGCTGAACAAATAACACTCTAGAAGGTGTAATAATCTGAAGTACCAGCCAAAACATGATGAATACCTGCACACGCAGAGTTCACTGCAATCAAGAAGGCTCATCGTGATGCGAGATGCATTGACAAACTGGGATTTTAATTTCTAACTGACTCATCTAAAACCTTCATAGAAACACCTTCTCCTCCTGGAATGACTTGACTTAGCTCACAAGACAGAAATCACTCTCTTCAAAGTACTCACCAAGAAAACCCCTCAGTACTGAACTCAGTTTTCACCGGATGGAGCAATATCAGGAATTTATTAATATTTTTGTCTTTTAACATTATTTCATATATGAATTTGTTTTAACATAAAGCCTGGAAGCTATGGTTTGTATATCAAAATAACAGTTTGCCAGGAGTGACTGAAGTAATAATGGATAGGGGAGAGATTAAAGAAATGTTTTAGGGTGAGGAATGACATGAGAGTCAGTGATACACTAGATATGATTCTCTAAAGAGTGACTATCTAAACACGTTCTCAGAAAATTATTTCTAGCTACTGATATGTTTAAATAATCAACAAGATCTACCATACAAATCTCACAGATGATCCTTTTACACGTTTGTTGATGTTGAAACTGAATGAGGACATGGAGGACATTTCTTTTCAGATTTCCCTTCAATGGCACACCATCTGGTGTTTTTACTTTGAAGGGAAATAAAGTTTAAGTGTGAAGGGGAAAAAGTTACAGTGTGGTGCTTTGTATTGCTTTGATTCACTCTTAGATCTATGCCTAAGGGTGATTTTGAGTTATGTTGTCTTGAATGAAGCACTGAAAAAGTGATCTTAAGCTGTAAGAAACAGCAGGATAAATGGCTAAATGCTAAAGCTACACAAAATTAAAGCCGGGCTCCTGTGTCTATTTGCTGTTTGAGGGTTATGCCATTAGCCTTGTTATCCCTCAAAGTTACCACAGTTTCAGCCCTGATGCAGAACTCTAAGAGTCTCCTTTGCTATCTGATCACATTGAGAACCATGAGGCAAAGATGGTTACAGAGTTTTTTAATATGTTTTTAAGGTTTATTTATCCTTTAATGTGTTTCACATGTCTCTTACTTGGGATAGACTTTTATACACTTTACAAAAAGCCAGCAGAGTCAGGACTTCTCCCTCTTCCCCTGTTTATAGCACCAGTAGCTGCCTGAAACTGTGCAACAGTGTTGAATTACCCAAGGGGCTATTCTACAACATAATTATCAACATGACTTGAGAAAAAAAAGTAATAATTTGTAAGCATTGTATTTGACAGGTTGGACACGAGTGAGGAAAAAAATAAAGACTATGAGTGTTAACCTGTACTGTATCTTCTTAGAAAATATCATTAAAGATCTATATTAGAAAGAGAATACCTGGTGAATATTTTGAATATTAATTGACAAAATGAACACTGATTGACACATAATAACCTTCAGAGATTTGGATCCCTATAATTACATTTATTTATTTTTCTAGAACAATAAAATCAACCTCAAACTATTGAAACTTTCTTTAACTCTTTGTGAACTTAAAAGTGTAAGCCTAAATGACAAATCATGTCTTCAGGACCTGGACAGCAAGCAAATGTCTTTACCCCCCACAAGATCACGTAAGGCCAAAACAAGCCCACAGTCAGCAGAGAGAAATCTCTACGCATGACTTTTTCTCTCCCCTCAGTTCTTTCACTCCTCTGCTCATCTGTGATCTCTCCACTCCTCTCCATCGCCCACCTCCCCTCTTCTCCTCTCCGAGTCTTGTAAGTCAAACTTTTCTCATCAGCCCCTTGGAGACGTACAGGCAAGCAAGAAAACAAGCTCTATAATGAGACTATTGATTTGCCATAGGTGTTTTTTTTTCTTTATGCAGGTAGATGTACTCTCAAGGTGATGGCAATGATTCTATAAGTCCATGCCTCTTTATTTATTTAATTTAATTAATGGAAGCAGAGCAAAACAATCAGGCATAGTTTTGGAGAATAAACCACAGACAAGGAGCTTATTAACAGATAGTTCTTCCAGATTTAATATCTGTGCAATTTTCCTGATTTTTTGGGGATATTGAAGCCATTTGACTTGATTCATTGAAAACTGTGAGAAAGAAAAAAGAAGGGTCTTTTTGCAATGTCATTCCTCAGGTCTTAAAGATTTGGAAGGCATTTGAAATAATGAAAATAAAATGAAATACTGAAAATAATATTTTTTCACAGACCAGGGCTCCAGATGCAACCATTTTGGGCGCACATGCACCCAAGATTTGTGAGAGTGCACCTAACATTTTTTCTTGGGCGCACTGGTGCACCAAGAAAAAATGTTAGTTGCACCCTCACAAATTTATGATGACAAAAGTAACTGAGGTAGCGGAAAAATCAGCCAAAAATGGACAAGACACAACACCTGCTTCCTTTGTTTTCTCTGTTCCTGCGCAGCATCTCCACAGGCTGCAGGTTGGCCAAAAACACATGCACACACACAGTCCTCAGTATTCATCCAATCAGCTGTTAGTATGAAAATGAGTCCATACGGAGCCTGACTATGATGTCAGGTTTCACCGTCTGTAACAGAAAAAAACCACAAAAAGAGGAAAAAAAAAAAAAAAAGTCATGAAATGTTCTGTCCTTTATGTCATTTTTTTAATAAATAAGTTTGACAATTGTTTTGTTATTATTTACCTTAGTTTCAGTTTTATAAATATTGACCATACTGTGTGAAGTCTTATTCTAGGTTCAAATTTATTGGAGAATTTATTGGATTTATCCAGTTAAGGTAAATGTTATGTTGTTGGTTGTTAAAATCTGAATTTGTTCTTTCATTTTTCAGTTCAATATAACACCTTAAACATTAGCACTTTTCATTTTTAAATACTTTATTTAGCTTCAAATTTTTGAGTTTGAAAGGTTAAATTTCAGTTCAGTAAAGCACTTTAAGCACAAGCACTTTTATTTGGAAATGTTGTATTCTGCTTAATGTTTTAGTTTGAATTTGTAAATTTCATTCACTGAAGCACTTTAAACGCTCTGTTTTTCTTTTAATTTAGAATTTCGCTTCGAATAAAGACAAGCATTTCTTTGCGTCTTATCCTTGTTTAAAAATCATTTAAATTATATAAAAGTTATGGAGAGTGATAAAATGGTGACCTTATGGCGTTAAAGGTGACACTGAAAAATTTGGGTGCACCTAATCTTTGTGCTGGTGCATCTTAATTTTTTTTTTTTAGGTGCACCGTTGCAAAGAATGCAAAAAGTTAGTCTGGAGCCCTGCAAACAGTCCAGTGTAAACATTTTAGTTTACATATCAGCATGATGCATACACATAAGAATTGGCACTGGGAGTCATGTTGACATAGGTAATTTGAAATTAAGAAACACAAAGACAGTTTCCTGAGTTTGTCTATTTTAAAGGCTGGATCAGCCAACATGATTTCTCCTGTTTTGCTATGAATTGGTTCAGTTTGTTTCCTGGATTCTTTGGAGTTTATTTTTTTGCTTTTAGAATGGTAAGATGTCAAATTACTCATAAAAATCTTGGCAGGCTGACTGGAGAGTATAATCCAATCAGTGATCATACCATCACTCTCAGACCGAAACCTCTTATCTCCAAATTTGCTATTTTTCAGGAAATTAAAAAAGTACTTTTCTTCAGCACAAATGAATATTATATTGAGAGGCAGGTCACAGAGTGTATTAAATGATCAAAAAAAGCTTCTGCACATGGTTACACTTTATGCTGTAAACATTTACCAGATAACAACAGTTTGGTCTGGCAGAGCATCTGGTACTTTGGAAGCAAACAAACAACAAAGAGATTCTCTCATTTATAAAATCGGACAATCAGAGGATCATTCCAGCTGATGATGACCCAGAGCTTATTTAATCATCACCGTAATGAAGTCATGAAGCCAAAATAAATCAGTCACTATATCTGCCGAATCATGCACAGCAATAACACAAATTATGATCTGCAGCCTGTGAACTCTCCAAATGAAATGTTAGCATAAAAGACATCACAATATTAATCATCCATTCTCAAAATGAATTCACTTTACAAATATATGTCTCAGAGAAGATGCATAAACATAGGTTAGAAATCATTTTTCAAAAAGCAGTGAAATTACTAAAAAAAGTAACAAAAATGGAGGATAGTTTTATTATTAAAAAAACATAACAGATTCATGATTGTATCAGGGAGGTTGAAATCTCAGATGAAGTGTTCTCAATAACTTGTCCCTTAAGAAAAATGTACAAGCTGGATATCGCAAACAGTTTGCAACATTAATCAAGCAGATAATCACAATTCAGCCCTTAAGGAGTCTGTACAAGTAAAAGGCAGTCACTTCCCTTTAAACAACAGACTGTGTCTTCAATCTCTTTGTATCATAGACATATTCTTATTTGGCATGATCTGCCAAACACAAACTAGGGAAATACTATGTTATGGAATTTTTTGCTGACATCCATATGCCCATATTTTCATATCCATTATCAACAGCCAGGTGTGTAGAATTGGGTAGGGATGCTAGGGACACGTCCCTATCAATATTATGCCACTACTGCATGGTCCCTATCATTAAAAAAACAAGCATAGTTTATAACTTTATAACAAAAAAAGCTTATATTTAATGCCAAGACATACATGTTTTGGTTATTTTTTTAATTATCCAATGTATTATTTGTGTATTGAAATGCAGCAACCATTTAAGACCAACATTAAAGGTTTGTAGGGAAAAAAGTATTTACCGGTAGAATAGTTTTTCTGAATAAGATAGTTTGCTTGTTTGTTTGATTAGATCTACATGACATTAAAAAAACAGTCGTAAATGCAAATCACTTCTACTTTCAGGGGTGCCATCTTTGTGTACTTTTATGTCCCCACCAATGTCAATATCAAGCCTATGCCCTTATCTTTAGTCAAGCTTACTAAGTCCCCACTTTACTAAAACTGACCTGGTCCTCAAACTTTGTCTGTAGTTATTTTTTAGACACATACAGTTACACCTTCCTCAGTTTTTCTCTCCCAGCACATTACCAGCCAAATTCCAGCTACTGGGAGTCTCCCGTCATCCCTCTGAAGGACTGCCAAATTTCACCATAAATATGTGCTTTTTTTGATATACATATTTTATTCTAATTTTTTTTACATAATGGCATGCTTATCTAAATTTTCATTTTTGGATACTGTTAAATGAAAATGGTAAGGGTTACATGGTTAGCACAACATCCCAAGGGATACTGTAACAAGGGTGGGCAGGTCCTTGCACCTTGTCAGGACCAGCCACGACTCTACAAAGGAAAGAGGGGGAAATTTAAGTGGCTACACCTGTATTGAAAAACAACATTAAATATTTCTAATAAATGATATAATTAATATTTAAATCTAGACATTCTGCTTTTATACTTCGAAGCATCATGGTATTGTCTTTTGATATTTCAGTTGATATATGGGATATGGCTGATACGTATAGGTGATATGTCATCTGTATAAGGCAGAAGTTTTGATAGCTGCTGATGCTAATATTTAACGTCTTAAGCCGTTTTCTGCTGAAACTAGTATCATGCAGATTGTAGTGTGTAGCCCTACCACAAATAAAGTTCCTTTTTCAAACCTAGGGTACAAGTCAAGATAGAAGTCTGTGAGTCCAAATCAAAGGTAAATTCACATCTATAGCTGGGTTTCCATTACAGTTTTTCACAAAATAAAAGCGATATTCCTAACATTTTGACAAAGTGTATTTGCGCTTTGAACATGTTTCCATTGAAGGTTGTTCTAGGCAGGAGTGTCGTAACTCTCGTGAAATATCATCCCGCGAGATTTCACTGCAGGAAACTGGGGGCCCAAAACCTGTTGCGTGTAGCTCCCTCATTTCTGTTTCTATCTCCTTATAACACTCTGCATTCCTCTGTTGTTTGCTGTCTAGTATGGCAGTTGTGTTTTTCTCGAGAATAATGGCAAGAAAAGTCTCTGTCTCCTCCTCTATCCAGACGTACCGTGCCATATTAACTCATAGAGAAGTGATCTTGTGACCAGGTACGTCACGTCCTGTTTTTGCGCAAAAAGTGTTTCCATTGCGCTTTTGCGATATATTTGAATATCGAAACGTCTGAAAAACTACCTCACAAGAGCGTAAAAACTTTTTAGCGGTATTGTAGTGCTTTTTCGAAATTCAGGTGTTTCCAGTACCAGTTTTTTATTGTGCTATTTACATTTTGCGCATTTCCAAGGGTAATGGAAACGTACTTCATGTGTGACTTATGCTGCGTTCCAGGTGACCTGTAACTCGGATATTTCCCAGCTAAAATTTCCGAGTTCCGACCTGAAAGCGTTCCAGGCAAAATACGACTTTGGTTTGAGCGCAATGAATTCTGGTATGTAAATTAACGAACATGGCAGGCATTATAAGATTTACGCTTTATCAGCTAACTCATTTGAGTCAAACAGAAGAGGGGAAACGGCGCATAATGTAACAGAGGCTTATACTTCACAGTGTTTGTCATTATTAAGAGGCTGCCTTATTGGTTAGGCAGTGATGTGACGTCACAAGTCGTAACTTGGAGTACATCGATCTGGTACGAGTTCACGGGTCGTAACTTGGAGTACATTGATCTGGTACAAGTTCATGGGTCGTAAGTTACGAGTTCGACTGCTGTTCCAGTGCATCTTCACGAGTTACAGGTGGGAAAAACACGAGTTATGGGTTGCCTGGAACGCAGCATTAAATGTGACTTGAGTCCAAGTCCCCAACTTGAGTCTCCATTTTTGCCCCACTCTGTTGAAGCATACTCAACAAGTTGAGCAATAACAACATGTTAGGTACACAACTGTTGGACAGACATAAACTTCTTTGTCTAAATGAAACCTGTCAGTGTTGTGTTGATTAGCATGCTGACATTTTAGACGCCGTTGAAGTTCTCACCAAGTTGAACTGATTTGAGCAGCAGCTGGCCAGACAAACTCAAAGAGGTCTGGAGATCTCAAGCATCTTGAGTGCCTGATTCAAAGCCTGAAGAAGGAGACGGACTCCCTTCATCCATCTCTCACTCTCAGAGACTCTCACACACAGTCCTCAAATTTTCTCCAGCTGTAGTGTCCACTCTCTTCCAGATATGCTCCCAACCATTGCACTCTTTCTCCTTCCCTCTGTATTTATGACTGTCCCTTATTTTCTTTACTTCGCTCCTCTTTTCCGATCTCCTCGCTCCTGCTTTTTACTATGATTTTTCTCTCTGCTCCACCTCTGTCCCTCTTTTTCTGTGGGCAATTTCACAGGCTCTCGGGGTGCTTTGTATCCCCAGACACAATGCCATCCATTCATATTACATCAAAAGACACAGACACCAATTATGTGAAGGGTGCATAAGGCTGTGCAACCCCATGATCCTGAAGATGAAGGGAGATGGTGACTGATGAACAGAAAGCTCAGGAGAAAAATGGAAAGAGTGCGAGATTTTGAAATTGGGTTGAAATACATCTATGTAAGGTATCTCATATGGATGCATAAGCTTTACAAGGAGGACAATGGCTGAGAAATGCTAATCCTTTGGAATGGTTATTTTTAAGGGGATTGCTGAATAAATAATATATAGGTTATTTAAGTTTAAGATCTGAAAAATGATTTGACACTGTAAGCGCTATTCTTGTTTAGCCATTAAGCAAGTATTTGCTGGGGCATTGTACACACAAAAAATGCAACCAATTTTAAGACACATTTTCCCTTTCCCACCATTTTTTATGGGGGGGGCAGGATAATCTACTGATTCTTATATTTACCATGGCAGATTTTTCTTTGGTAAGAGATGTGAAGAGGAATTTTAACACTCCCCTGCTCAGATGATGATCAATGCTCCTCTAATTTCTTTAAATATTGTACTCTTCTTCTCCTCTTAACTACAGCCATGATATAACATGGTACCTCAGTACAGGCTAACTGACTTCTTTTCAGTTGCAGTTTTGTAAACTAGTGATGTTAAGATGAAGATACTTCCCCAAAGGGACTGAAGTCCCTCGTGTGAAACAGTGCTGAAACAGAAATAGGAAATATGACATTCTCCATGTTGAATGTTCTGCAGTTTGCTTTAAAACTTTTTTTGAGATGGCAAAGATTTTTTGTGTTGCCATAAGTTTGGATAAAATTTGTGGTACTTGTAATTTCAATTTCTCTACTGGTATTTCAATTCACATTGGTAAACATCTTCATACCAGAGGTCAGTCTGGTTCCAGTGTCCTTGTCAAATGGTACAAAAGGAACAATCATAAGTTGTTTTTGTCCGATGGAAGATATAAATACAATTCTTTCAAAACAATTTTGTTCTGTCTCTCTTAGTGGTTTGTCCTGTCTCATCAGAGCATCTTGTATGTCCTTGTATCCTTCTTTTGTTTTAATCTACTGTTTTCATTGCACAAAAAAATTTAAAAATCTATGGTGGCCCTGAAATATGAAACAAGGTGACACATAAGGAAACTAGAAAAGCACTCTGAGAGGGCAGACCTCCACCAGCGCCACAGTCCTCTCCCATATTGTGATTTTCACCATAAATATTAGTCCTACCTTTATTTTATTGAAATATTTAGATTAATTGACCATGAAAACATACCATGAGCAATTGGATTCATAATGATATCTATTTAGTTCAGTAGTTATTCACGAAAATCACATTTTCCATCATGGCAGGCGGACGCTGATCCGGATCAACACCAAAATCGAATCAGTTCTTCCTTTTCCCATGCTGAACTTTTCTTGAAAATTTCATCCGAATTCATCAATTACTTTTGAGTTACTTTGTTCACAGACAGACAGGCGGGTGGACAAACAAACAAACTCTCTTGAAAACATAACCTCCTTGGCGGAGGTAACAAGCTCAAAAATGTCACAATGCACAAATAAAATTTCCAACACAAAAAAACACAACAAATTAGGAAAAAAAAATTAAAGAACACATCAAAATACCACAGCAAAAACACATTTTAAATATAAGTTAATTTCTTTTTTTAATTAATGTTATTTATTATTTCATATTTTTTGCTGTGATATTATAATTGTAGATCTTTTTTAATTTGTTGTATTCCTGAATTTGTTTTAGTGTTGCTTGTTTTGGTGGTGTTGTGGTTGTCACTGGTTGACTTAAGTTATTGCTGTTGTATTTGTTTTTTAATTGTTTTTTTTTTTATCTTAACCTGTTCATTGATTTGTTGTTGTGTTTATGTTGGGGTGCTTGTGTTTTTTTATGTGTTGTTTCATGAATTCATTTGTGTGTTTCAAACTAGGCATTCTTGTATTCTTGTTCATAATCAAAGTTGTTGTAATTGCTGTTTTAAATTTTGTTGTGCCTTTAGTTTGTTGTTGTGGTTTCTTTATTAGCTGTTTTGTTTTTGAATTTAGCTTTTGCTTTTCTGCATTTAGTGCATTTTTATTGTTTAGTTGTGTGATCTTTTTGACATTTTTGCTGTTTTTATTTTCATTTCAGTATGTCCTTATTTGATTTGTGTTTTTTTTATTTAATCTTCTTTATTTCTTTATTTTCCTAATTTTGGATATGTTTCCTGATTTGTAATTAACAACACAAATGACTATCCAAATTGCCTGTGATGATATTTTTTTTTTATACATGAAACTTTATACAGGTATTAATGCTACCAACGGCCTTACATAAAAATGAACCTTAAAAACGTGTTACGGAGCGCAGAGGCAGTATACTGTATAGACAGACAGCTGCAGTCACACATGGTTGGAGTATGTGGGTAGTAAAACCAGCTCTACCTGCATCTGTTTCTACTGCAGGTAACAGATAGTGTGAAGTAAGAGCTGTGACATCTGTCAGACAGACACATATGACAGTTTGAGAATCTGGTGCTGAGTTACACCACAGCCATAGTGTAATTATAGGACAGACTGGCTTAGAGCTGTTACTTGTCTTTTCTCAATTATGTCCAGCAGAGGTCCACAGAATGCAGTGTAAACAATAATGATGGATTCTAAGTTCTTATACATCAATTTTATTTGTTTTCTATTTTTAAAAAATCATATTCATCCCAGAAGTCAACCCTTTTGATAGCTATGATGAGGCATCTTGCAGTGATTTTGGTCAAGTTTGAATAACAGAGCTACTGAAAACACTTGCAGTCAGTAAATGTAATGTCTAGAAGTGATAAATCAACTCCAGATGGTGTGCCCCCTGCAAACACACAACCTAGAAAAGCTAATAACAACCTATTAAATGGGTCAACCTTATGATGGGTTATAAGATCTATAGGGCAATCTTCTGTTTGCACCCTGCAGCGCTTCCAGCCTTCTTTAGAAAAAAATATAAAGACTTACGATTTGGTTGGTGGAGACAAAGACAGAGGCTTAAGACAGAGGGGAGGTAGGGATGTTGGGAGTGAATGAAAGGGGAGAAAAATGTTCTGAAACATCTATGGGGAGAGAAAATCGATATAAGATAGATAACGGCACATGTTGTCACTTCTCACTAACTGACTCTCTGTAATGGCTTTCTGTTGATCTCAAACATCAATCTTTGTAGTGCACTGATTTTGAGCCTCTAAACAACTGTTTCTGTTTAGATTTAAAGGAGCATTTTGTAACAAAAACCCAACTGCCCTCTGTAAAAATATATGTTTTTGGCAAAGCGTAGGCATCCCTGTTTTACAGGCCCTCAGCTGCTCCTTCCTTTGGCTGAGCTTTAGCGCAGTGATTGGTATTGATCATCACAACTATCAGCCTCTCTAGAAGAAGAACTGACAGGGTTTTGATACTACTTTGTGCTATGAGAAAGCAAAAATTCTATTTATTTCCTTTGAAGTGAAACAGAAAATCTTTTCTCTTAATCCCTTCTAAAGCGGGGTACACGCATAAAGATTATACGGCAGTTTTTGTCCCATCTTTCCCCTTTCCTGACCAAGGATGGCAAATGCAGGATTATTTTACGTCTAATAAGATTATCCTATAAGATTATCTTGTGGTGAATTTGTCTCGATAATCGACTTTGAAATGGGTTGGGGCCGACAATCGTAAATATTAAAGCTGGGGTTGGTAATCTGATTTAGATACACTTTTTGTAATACTGGTTAAAACGGTCTTTATGACCTGATGCCAATCAATTCATAATGTGTTCTTAAAACAGAGCAAAAAATATACGCTATCTACAGCAGGAGTTAAACAGGGAAAACACCAACCATTAAACAAGTCGTGTCACCAATTTTTTAAACCAATGAAATCCCGTCGCCATTCTGCCCGCCTCCTGCCTGTACATTTTGCCGGTGTGCACAGACTCAGTGCGTGTAGCTGAGCTGAGTGGGATCAGGGTCCGCGGGAGAATTCCTACCTTTCAAGTTTTGTCTTTGAAAATAAGGGAAGCCCGCTACGAGCCGTCCCACAACCCCAACCAAGCTCCAGTATCCCTCACATTTTAAGACAGATGTACAAATAATCTAAAATAAACACTGGGTTTTTCTTGAGGATAAAATATGTAAAATACGGTAGTTTCATGGCCAAAACGAGAGACTTGACAGCTATGTGGAGAATGGCAGAGGAACTACCTATACCCTGATCAACATCGGGCTATGAGCACTAACTAACTTTCCATGTTTGTTTGTTTTTTATTTTACTACGATAATGTTTTGGTGTTTTCTTACTGCTGACTGAGACATGACTTGGTGTAATGTAAAAGAAAAACGTGATGAGGGTTTGGAGTGGGAGGGGCTAGACAGAGTCCTGAGGAGATGCTACATTCAAATTCATGCTAGTTTTTTCTAAAATTACCGACCCCAGCTTTAAACTTGTTCAGTATTTACCACCAAAAATCATGTGGGCCAACAACTCCAAGACTACCATCATTCCCTCTTCTCATGTCCTCTCCCATGTTGTGTGTTGTGTTTTCCAGTTTTTGCTGTGTCATGGAGAATGCTTTTGGCTGTTGTTATGCTCCTTGTGCTTTGTTTTTGTTCGATCACATTTTTACATGCGATATTTCTGGCTTGGGGGACTAGTGTCTATATCAGTGGTGGGACAGAATTGTTATGTTTGTGGTGTTCTGTGATGAGATTATCCTAGTGCCCCACACACAGTACAATCAAAACTGTTCATTGCCCGTTTTTTTATTTTCATGTGTGGGGTCTCTAACAGAAAAAAAAAATCAGATTTAGGCTACGTTTACATGAACACTCCTGACTTGAAAACACATCGATTTTTCCTCTGTTTTCAAATTCTTCTGCATTCAGATGGAGACGAGGGAACCCGCTGTAGTATGTGTGCTGGTTCAGTAGATGGCGCTGTAGGTCTGCAGAGAGGCAGCGCTGCTATAAGACACGTTTGAAGAAGAAAAACTTTTCACAAACAACAATGGCGAATAGACAACAAATCAATTCGGACAAAAAATCTCTCTGGAAAGTTTTGCCTGGATAACAAACCGAGCACAGTAAGAGGCTCACACATTACTCAGCAGACGGCCGAAGCTGTTGTTGTTCCTGGTATGTGCGCAGCCTTCATGTGAAAGAGTACTGTGCATATGGTGACGTCAGCGTTTCACCTTGAAACACTCTGATATGAGTTTACACGGCGCTGCATGGTGAGCGTTTTGAAAACTCTCCACTCTGGAGCCCGTTTTCAGAAGTTAACGTTTTCAGATAAAACGCAAGGCGTTTCAATGTAAACGCAAGGCTAAAACTTGACGGATTTGACTGTTTTCGGAGCCATGTAAACGTAGCCTTAGAAAACCCTTAAGTGTGTACCCCACCTTAGTGAGCTTAAATTTAACTCTTGTGTTCATCTTGCACCGAATATGAGACCCAAACTCAGTTAGCTGAGTCATTTATCTTGGAGGTCCCGCATCAGGAAGTTTACTATTTTTTAATTTGTTCTATAATTTGTACTGGAACAGTCCATTTCAAAGTTTTCTCCATTTGATGTACTAAAGAGACTATTACACCTCCCCATGATAGGAGACTTTCCCTAAACCAGGGGCCTCATTTATAAATGTGTGTACTCAAAAAAAGAAAGTGTACGCCTCTTGTAAGCAACATTTGGGATTTTTAAAAACAAACTTGATGGCAGATTTAACCCTACTGTACACACAAAATCTGGAGAAACAGGAAACTGCAACTTCAACAGCAGAAGGATGAAATTAAAGACAGCTATCAGCTATGGTTCGATTTAAAAGGCACGCACTCACACTCCCAATGCGTAGTCATGCAATGGCCTATTTGGAACTGCTGGAGGACATGGTGCATGGGAGACTCTGGCACACTGATTCTGTGTCCCCCTCTGCCTTTATCACCACATCGCTCAGGAGGGATTCCTCGATCCCTGACAGTTTTTCAACTGTGTCGGTGAACAATACTATTTCAATCCAATGCTGTGTTGCTGTTTGTCAACTCCAACTGTTTGCTAGAAAGCTGACCAAAAGTAAGCCTCAGAGACAGTTTGGGACAGTGTGTAAAAATGAACCCCAGATCTTTCTTTTGGGAGACCAGGCTGTAGATCTACTAATTATCTACAGCCTTGTCATTTGACAATAAATGCTATTTTTATACTGAGTTATTAAGCATTTAATAAGGTCATCAGTTCCGACAAAACTAGTCACTGTTTAAACTGCTGCAATCATCTACGATCACTGATAATAAATAAACACACACATTATTTTTAGCTGGATTCAACACCGATGGTACCTACTCTTGTAACAAGACTGTCCAAATCCAGCTAAAGTTTGTAACAAATCAAACTGACCAAATGGTTCTGTGAGGTCATTTAGTCTGCAGTATCTGGGGTCCATTCTCTCCCACAGATCAGACACACATAGAGCATGCAGCAGTTACAACACGTTGCCTCATGGTCTCTTCAGAGGTCCTCATGTTTAATACACAAATCTTCATCTAAAAGCAAATCAGTTATTGATCATTTATTCAAATCCTGAGATTTTTTTTTCTAAAATGAGTCCTGGATTTCAACATTTCTGTCTTGTCCAGCTCAAGTTCATGCCAGAACTTTTTCTCTTTCCAGAACTTTGCACAAAGACACAACTTAGAAAGTCTGGGTGAAAGTGATGCAAGGAAAGCAATGTTGAAATCATCTGTCACTTCTCTACTCTCGTGCACTTCTTCTACCAACCAAAAAATCCAAACTTTTTGAGGGGTGGTCGTGGATTTCTTGCAAACAGATTTTGGTTATTTAACTTTAAGGTCTAACTTCTTATGGCCCTTTGAAGCTCTTGTTCTAGGAGCTATAGTTGAATCTATATATGATGTTATATCTCCAACCTAACCAAATGAAATTATGGAAATGCTTCAAAGAAGATTGGATAATGATGTTAGGACAAACTACATATATTGCTTGGTGAAAACTACATCAAAAAAAAAAAAACTCTAGCATTTTGGCTGAAGTGCATCTTCCCTGGATTTACAAAGAAACAGGGCCAGAAAGGGAGGGATATGATACACATATACTCACTCTTTCATGCCCTCCCCTGCAGCTATAGCAACAATCCTTTAACAATGAATTTACACAAAGGCACCACAATGAAACTCCTTATCATTACAACTCAAGACATATACATTAAATCCACAAAGATGTTATATTTCTGTGCACTGCAGCTTTGGATCTACTACATTCAGAGGGAAGGTGAAACATTAAATAGGTGTAAATATTATATATTTGAACAGCTTAATTGATCATTGGCCAATAACCATCTGAAGCACTTAAAAAGAGCTGGCTAAGATTTAATGAGGGATATATGCTCTTATAAAAGACAAATAGACCTCTTTATATGGCACAGATTTTACGGGCACTACCATAAGGAAATCATGCATGAAAGCTTTAATAGGGAAGAACACAATGCACTTTCCTGTTTATTTATACATGAAATGAGGTTTCATTCAGCTTGTTTTGCTTAAAGGTCAAAAGTCCAAAGACAATGGAAGCAGGTGTGCACTTGTTAATCTTGTGAAATGAAGGTTATGAACTCAAAGCAAAACGTCTCACGATTTTTACAGAAATATAGTTGAATTTAAATGCTAATTACTGTATGTAAAAATATCACCCAAAAATGACCTTGCACAATAAGACTTGGATCTGAGTGGGCAGAGAAGCTAAGGGAGACTATAAGATGATGAGCTCTGGGCTGATTGGATGCCCAAATAATGTCTGATGGAGGAGGGGTTACAGACTTTCAAAACTGTCATGGCGTCTGCCTGTGATGAGCATGCTAATACTAATACATGTGTGCTGTTTGCAGGAACTACCGTGTACTTAATTTTGTTGATCTCTCTGAAGAAATTGCCAGGGAGTGTAATAAATGATGGAATGGGGCTAAAGGAAAGGCCAGATCTTTGTACTTGTTGTGACTGAGACTTTGCAGCAGCAGGCCTGCCGCACCAATGATCCTAGGGTGCCTACAAGACAAGAACTAGAGATGAGTACAAGAGAAAACATATAGAGAGAGGATGGATAGAGTGTTAGAGACAAAGAGGAAGGGGCTTAGCGGGCCAAATCTAAGCCTATTGCAGCTTAACTATGAGCTGGTCCAGGTCTGAGTCGGCCCCAACTGAAAGCTTTATCAAAAAAGAATGCTTTATGTCTCACCTTAAAGGTAAAGAGATTGTCTGCCTCCCAAACTGTGGTTGGTAAATGATTTCAAAGAACAGGAACCCAATAACTGAAGGCTCTACCTTCCATACTACTTCTAGAGACTGACTCTACCGTGAGCAGGCTGCATTTTGGGAGTGTAATGCCCTAGAGGGGTTGTACGGCACTCCAAGGTCTTTAAGATAAATTGGTGTCTGTCCACTGAGAACATTACAGGTTAGAATAAGAATCTTGAACTCTTTTCTGGATTTTATGAGAAGCCAATGCAGCAAGCTAATACAGGAGTAATGGGATCTCTTCTGGTTCTAGTCAGTACATATGCTGCAACATTTTGATCCAGCTGAAGAGTCTTACCCTCAAATTCCACTGCACGCAAAAGCGCGGCGCTGCCCTTGAAACGTACTGTCAAGCACTCCACTTCCATTCTAGTCTATCAGGCAAATTTCACTGCACGCGCTGTGACGTGTCAGCGCTGCGTTGGTGAAGCAACGGCTCATGCCAAGGTGCTGGAGATTGACTTCAGGTCTATTTTCTGCGCGGCCACTTCCAAACCTCGTAAATTCACTATCATTAAGAAAGCACCAGACAGGAAGTCAACGTGTGGAGTATGAGTATCAAATAAAACACAATGCCTGGACTCTTGCATGTAAATTTCCTCAAATGTTTGTCATTATGTCACAACCGTAGGCACAAGCATCAGGTTAGCAGTCAGTCAGAGGGTCCCAGAGGCAACACAACACTATGGATGAATAAAAGTGAATCGTAGAGGTACAGAAATATATAACATTGTAGACATGACACCAAACATCTTTTCTACAAGGATATAGGCGGACAGAAGTTGAATAAATCACAAAGCTGTGTGGTTGGGACCAGCAAAGGGACCTTAGAGAAGCAAAGTGAGGTGTTGTTTATTTCTTTTCTCAGTCTATTACATGTTTTATAAACGTGTGGCATCACCAGTACAATGATCTCTGTCTGGTCTCAGTTAGGAAGAAGAAAATTTCTGGCCATCCAGGCCATCCTTTCGGAATGCTTCTACTTTTGACAACTGATTTGTCTCACCTGGCTTAATTGATACGTACAGTCGATTAACATCAGCATAACAATAAAGGGGAAACATATATAAAGAGAAAAGAATTAGACCTAACACAGAACCTTGAGGAACACTGTAACCTACATTAGTGTACCCAAAATACATACTGTTCACGTGCACAAACTGATATTTATCAGATAAGTAAGACTTGAACCAAGAAAGAAGTATCTGGTGCTGAGAGAGATTTGTTACTTTAACTAGAGTAGTCTCTGTGCTATGACGTGTTCGTCATTTTCATGTTCGTCGTTTTCTCAGTCATTATTTTTAGTTCTGTCCTGAAGTTCTGATATTTTTGGAGCCTTATTCTCTTAAGAGATTTGAGTTAATTGGTAAGAAATGCAAGGGATCATTGATGTTACTTTTGATTTCAAACCTCTTATTCCTTCTAATTCAGGTAAAATATTTTTGTATGAAAAGTCCAGTTCAAAATTAAAATAATGAAAAATTAACATAAACAAAAGATTTAAATCTCAAAAGACAGATGTGTTTCTTTATGTAAAAGCTCATAGCCAATATTTGGTATTCCTAGAAAAATCAAGACATTTAATCTCTAAACGCACATAATTATTGAGCTACTTGCCAAAACACACACTTCATCTTGAGGCTACACTTGATCAATGGTCTCCTTTCTGAGTTGGTAAAGGCACACCATATTGTTTTCACACATTGGTTCGTAAACATGTTTTTTACTATTTATCCTAATGACTTCAAAATTGCAAAAAATATTTTAACCAACGGAACATATGTTTTGAAATAATGGTCTTTAAATTGATCAGTGTAGAAGTTGTTTTCTTGTTTTTTGTACTGCCTATTAATTTTTCCTTTTTCATGCCCATTTCCTTTACATTAGTGAGCATTTCTTTGTCCTCTGATTGAAGTTTCTGTTTACTGACTTCAAAATTACACAAGAGAGAATCTGATGGTTTTGTCTTTGTGACACACCTCTGTTCAATTCATGCTTATGTGAGCAATTACTCCCATGTGGCTTTACTGTGATTAGATAGCCTGGTCTGTCTCATAATACTTGGTGAAGCAGTGAGTGGGGTTTTAAAATGCTAATTTTATGCATAAACTGTCGGAGAGACATCATTCCCCACCACAAAAACAATTTTTTGAGTAGCGGCTAGAAAAAAATAAGGTCTTCAGTTTGATCAAGTTTCTGCCGCAGTAATTTGAAGCTAAGACTTGGAGTGGATGAGTTGGCAGGTAAGTTTAACAACAAAGGGAAAATGGGTTGTAGATCTTTCGAAGCTGCCATCAGTTTAACCAAAAAAAGAAAAAAAAAGTGACAAGCCTGCCTACCAGGCAGACATTAAAACAGCAACAAGAGAATAGGGCCTTTTTTAGACTATTACTGAATGTATTACTAAAAATATATACATGTTAGTAAAAAATATACTTTTATCGCTGTTTAATGCCATGCAAATAAATTTTAAAAAAGAAGCTGAAACTGTCTTGAATTCTGTGTTCAGCTCATTAGATCAAGAGTAACAATCTGTATTAGAGGTCTGAATGATACATGATAATGTAATATCTTAAAAACTTATCATAGGCATGCACATCCCTTGGTAGGAGCTGGATCAAAGAAGGGCTGGCATGTAGAGAAAACAGAAAGATATTTACACAGACTTAAAGAAGGCTGAGGAAGAGCTGTGGGGCTCAAATCATCACTTTTGCAAATAAAATCCTTCTGGTGTGCAGCTTTCTCTATGTTCTATACAACAACATCTAATCTATGTGTTGCTTCCCTATGTAAAACTATAAAAAGCAATTCCAAGGTTAAGAGTATCTTGCATATTGTAAGAATTTTGCCCTCTGGTAATGAGTACAAAATATTTGTGGCATGCAAAGTTTTCCATCCCTGCTCTAGATCTGTTTAAAACAAAGAATAAAAACAGAGGCCTACCAACGTGAAAGCAAGGGTACATCAGTTCTAGAAATCAAACAATAATTATATTAATCCTAGCAATGGAAACCATTTGGGTTTTACCAGTCTCACAAAAATACATTCAATGACCATCAATACTGTAGCTTTTCTGCCCAGCTTAAGTCTGTAGACATTTTCCAACAGGCTGACGAAAGGCCCTAATGCAAATATAATAAGGTGAACCGGCATGACTCATTCACTGCACATAACCCTGGACGATAGAAAAAGTTGCATATCTGCTGAATACAGAGTCAATGTTTCTGATATATGTGGGTTATAAAAGTCTTATCATCTGATACCATTAGGCTGTGTGTATAAAAGTTCTCCTAACAGGGTGTTGGCAGCCTTACCCACTAAGACATACAGCCTGAGGTTAATGTTCTGGATTTGTAGAGCCCGTGTGTACTTCAATATCACCCTTTCCAACAGCGTGTACAACAAAAGGTCCACATTGTTTTTGCACACTTGGGGGAGGAGGGCATTCATTTGGGAATAAAACATCTTGATTTAGTGAAGCAACCATGAATTACACTTGGTTTGAAACAATAATAATAATAATAATAATAATAATAATAATAATAAAAATGAGAATAATAATAATAAACTTTATTTGTGTAGCACTTTAAAAACAGAGGTTTACAAAGTGCTTTGACAACAGATAGGCAGGAAAGCACGAAGGAAAAACAACTGAAAAAGTTCAATTAAAACCAAAGAACATTAAAGACATATACAAAAGGCAAAATGAAATCGAGAGAGTTCCACTGAATCTCCAATATGACAAATTAGTTTTTACCTGAGTAACTCTCTACCCACTGACTCCATAAAAGCCCTACTCTTTTGCTGACTCTTAATGAGGCCACAAAGGATATTTTAAACAGGAAATTGCACATTAAGGGCCTGATCAACTAAGATCCAAAATAACGAGTGCTAAATTGCATGTTTAAACAAAAAAATTGCAAGTGCAAGTAGTGAGCATGTTGCGGGTGATCTGCTATAACTGCACGCGAATGACAACAGGCACAAAAGTAGTGTGGACCGCCCTCTTTTCATGAGGATTTAGGTGCGTCTGGCTGTCACCATGGAGAGTTTGGGATGCAGAGAGGCTGTAAATGTAAATTGAAGATTGACGGCATGGAGTTGGAGGCAAATTAACACACTTGCATTAACCTTTATTGCTGTCTGTCATCACTCGTCCCTCAAACCATATTTTAATCCACAATTTTTAATTTTCCTTTTCTGATTCCAATTAAGCATAATGTAAATGACAGCATTCACAGCTTCATCATCAATAACCTTTCTTCAGTCATACAGTTACGCACACACAGACCGCATGGGTACTCTTGCCTTTATACACACTGTCTGTGGGTGGAGTGTGATGCAGTCAGCTCTGAGAGACAAACAAAGTGATCCTCTTTTAAAGCTAGCTATGGAGATCTTTTTTTTACATAGGTTAAATGACCTCCATGGTGCATTAAGAGTGCAAAACAGAGAGGCTTTACTTTGCGCGTGTCTGCATGAGTATGATGGCACAGTGGATCACCTCTCTTTTTCCAATCCATCATATTGACAGACAGCCTCAAAGTCTATCCTTCATTTATCAAAAAAATTCAGTCAATGATGGAACATATTCGGTTAATGTGACCCCTTTTTCTAGCCACAATGACCACAGCAATCTGTGCGTAATGCTGTGCCTGTTTTGCACCTACCTTTCAAACATGCTAAATTTAAACGCAAAAACACCAAGGTTTAATAAATCACACTGCCGGTGCTAAATGATTACGTTTGCAATTTCCTCCTCACACTATTTTGCGTGTTCTGATGATCTGCATGTATTTTCTTATTCATGAAAGCAAACATGCTATCAAGTTTGCACATGTTTTTACATACGCAAACCTTTAGTAGATCAGGCCCTAAGTGATTTCTTGCTTGTGATGCCTGGCATTCCCCCCCCCCAAAAATTACCAATCAATTAAATAAATACAAGAGGTAGGAGCACGAGAAAGTACAAGGTAAAAATAAAGTCTGGTGATGTGGGGCAGAAATGACAGGGAGGGGCAAGCAGGACTTATTATTCTGTAAAACCTCCTCTGGCAGCTTTTCTACTTGTTCACAAAAGAGAGAGGGTGAAACATAAGGGTGATACAGCAGCAGAATTATGGCAAAACTAGCTGCACTGAATCAGACATGACTATAACTACACTGCAGCAGGGACAGAGAAGATGAAGATGCAATTCAATGCCCTCTTCTTGTGAAGGCGTAAAACCAAACAACAAATTTCACTCCCTCCTATATTCAGAAAATATGAGAAGACACGTTGTCACAAGATTACCAGTCCATTTTTACAGTCATTTTTCATAGTGTTTGGGACTATGAGGTGAGAGATCATAAGTCTACATGCCAAAAGTGCACTGTATAATATCAAAGTCATAACCCTTAAAATAGTTTTCACTGCTGATTTGGTGGCAGGAGGCGTAGATTAGACTGGTTTAATACAACCATCCAACAAACACTCAACAAGCTGCCATCTTCAAGAGATACAACCGAAAAAAACTGAACAACAAAAGCAAGGTTACCAGCCAATCACAGGTTTACCTACACAGACAGATAACCATTAACACACACTCACATATAAGGGCTTTTAAGAGCCATAGGTTAACTCCTGTAAGCGCAGGGAGAGCATGCAAACTCCACACAGAAAGGCCCTGCCTGACCTAGAAGTCCAACAAGCAACCCTCTTGCTTTGTGGACACTACCACTTCTTGCAGCTCAAAATTTTCCTCTTCAGTTATTATTGGATAAAATGTTTGTTTTCTTTTGTTTAATATCTTTTTTTAACAAATAAAATGTCAAAATCAGAGTAACAGGTAAGTCAAGGATGGGATAAATGATGTATTATCTACAATCAACACCATATCCATATTTATAAAGCAATTAATTACTTTATTTGTATAGCGCCAATTCATAACAGGTGTTATCTCAAGGCACTTTACAAAAGAGCAGCCCAAAGTCACACTGATAACTTGATTGATACAAGTATATGCATATATACATAATATACACATGTACCTGTGTATAAACATACTTACATACAGAGATGTTTACATCCAGGCAGAGACAAAAAGACAAAAAATAAGAATTTATGATAATGACAAACCTATGGGCGTCCAGATCATAAATCTGTCCTTATCATACTTGACCCTGCTGAATACAGATTTATTTCAGATTACCCCCTTGAGATATGGCATTTTCAAGAGGTATTAAAGTCTATATAGTTGTGAGTGCATTTGTGATAAAAGTATAATCAATAACCATGAATACTGAGGTCATTCTAATATTAACATTAACACCTGTAATGATCATAAATTGAAGAGAAACAATGTTGATTAATAAAGCAGCATCTATTTGAACTGCCATTAATTTGGGTTCAACTGATATAATGATTTTTTCTAACAAAATGTATATGTAATTTAAAGGTAAGTACAAAAATGTCATTGACCAGCAATAAGTAGAGAACATCTGCACCATGCAAGCCTTATTTAATGAATGAGTCAAGTGTTTTTTTTTTTGTGTTTGTTTTTTAAGGAATCTTTTTTATTAAATATTGCAGAGTTGTCTAACAGGTAATCATTGATTTAAAGTTAGTTTAAAATCATGTACTGGCCAGAGAAGGGTAAAAAAAATCCCCTTAATAGTAATTGTATTACCTCAAGATTATGAACTTTTTACCTGGTAATCCTTAATCTTTTCTCTATTGGCTAATCGTTTCACATTAAAAGTCAAAACAGTGCACAGCCGTTGTATGTGAACTTCAAATTGGTCAGAAAAAGATTTGAGAAAAAGAATATAAAGAAATCTTACAGTGAAAGTAACAGCAAGAAAAAGGAAACTTTTCTTCCCTCCACTCAAGAACCACTATCTGACATCTGCAACAGTAGCATAGATATCTGGGAGCTGAGAACTGTTCAAACCGACCAGGGAGTTTTCATTTTGGGCACTTAGCTGTCACACTTACCCTGAGTACTTACTCTGAGTGCAGCAGGGGAAACACACCACCTACAATCAACGACCACTAAAACACTCCAGCCTTGTTGGACAGGTATTTTTCCAGATAAAAGTTCATGCAAAGAAAATGAAAAACATATTTAAATGGAGAGTTTGAGGGAAAAGATATGTGATGGGTACGTGGGAGAGATTTGGACTCAGACAGTGTAGACATCTCTTTGCAAGCTGACTTTCAAAGCATCATGCATGCCAGCTATGGTGGTTTAGAAATGTCAACAAGGGGCAAGCAAAAGTTGAGAGAGTTGAGAGAAAAATTCTGAATGCTGATCAAACTTTATGTCAGATCACTGTAATTGTGTCATGGCCCACAAAAGAACAGCCTTTTTATTTTCCTGCTGTCTCCTTTGTGTCCTCCTTCCTCTTGTGTTTGTCTCTTGTGTGTCTGTCTTCCTGGAGTTCCACACTTGTTTCCAATCACCACCTTCATTCTCAGACGACCTGAGCTGCCTTCAATTTAATCATCAGCTTGCAGTAGACATTGTTGTTTATTGTTGTTTATTTGGGGCCCCATTAGCTGCAGCACAGCTACAGCTATTCTTCCAAGCCAATTTTCCTTTCCACATGTAAAGAATTCATATACATGGAAAAAAATGGCATTTTAGTAATCTCTTAAATTGTTTTAAATTAAAGTCCAGTTTTACATGTGCAGGTAAAAAATTCCATTCTCTCATTCCTCGGTACAGAACTGTTTGCTTGATTGAGTTAGATGTTGTCTTAGGTATTGAGAAATTCCCAACACTAGCATGTCTGGTGTTGTGATTATGACTTTCTGCACTAAAAGTGAGCTTTTCAACAGATCATACGGTGTTCTTGAAACCGATAAATTTCTAATCACACTCAGCAGTGAATACAGAAGTCTGTCCTTGACCATTAGCCAGTCGAGCTTTTTGTGCATAGATACAATATTTGTTCTATTGCCACACTTCAGAACTGTACGGGCCGCTCTGTTTTGCATACATTGTAATTTGTTTAACAATTCACTATTGGCATTGGACCAAACTGCTGAGCAATAGTCAAGATGTGATAATATGAGTAATTGCGTTACTATTTTTAAAGTTCTTTGGTCCATATAGGAGGCATGTCTCCTTATAATTGATGTGCCTCTTCCCATTTTTGCAATAATATGACATATGTGTTTCTTCCACGAAAGTTTATTGTCCACTGTTACTCCCAGAAGTTTGGTTTCATGCACTTGTTTTATAGAGATGTTGTTTATTTTGATCTTAAGTACAGGATTTCGAGCAATATTATAATTTGACCCAAAAATCATACAGTTGGTCTTCAGTGTATTCAGGGCGAGCTTATTTTCTCTGACCCATTTTGCTAAATTAATTAGTTCCATGTTTATAATAGTTTCCAGTTCATTACTTGTTTGTGCAGAAGCATATATAGTTGTGTCGTCTGCATACATTACTGTTTTAACTTTGTGTAAAGCATATGGTGATTCATTTGTAAAAATTGAAAACAGTAAAGGTTCCAGACGGCTCCCTTGCGGAACTCCACGTTATGGCTTTACTTTCTGAGCTGGAGTTCATCAGCCACCCATCGCCACATTGTTCTGCCTACCAGTGTGGTAACTAACCAACTAACTTTATGACTACTAAGAGGCCATCTTAAAAACTCAGTCAAGTTCAAGGTAAGTAATCTTGGTGAGCCTTTATGTGTCTTTCTATCATGGTTTAAAGTAATTCACACATCAGTCATCTCCAGCTCACGCAGGGCACAGCTGCAGAAAGAGTTTTCTTCATTAATGCAAAGCCATGGTCATCATCATCAACATTAACAGCTGGAGTGTTGGAGGGAGCTACTTGGCAGACCCTGTCTATAATTTCTGGCTGAGATGACTGACGCAGAATCATCAGCTTATTAATAGCCTTGCCGTGTAGATTTTGTCGACAGATGAAATTTAGATGTGCAAGAAAAGGGTTTGCTAAATGTGTCTATGTTTTGAATTTTACTTTCTGGTATGAATGCATCTTTCCTGGAGCTGTTTTTGTCTATTGATAGATGGAGGCGCTTTAAACAGTCAACTGTGGACTAAGTGGAGAAGGGCAGCAGTCTTTGAGGACGTGAACTTTTGAACTTTGAATCCAGAAACATCTCTACCACAGGGAGGAAGGACAGGAGAGGGAGCGTGTCCTTGAACTGGCTTTGGCATGCTGTCTGCAGAGTAGCATCTACACACTCAGTGATTTCTGCTGTTACTTCATTTTTATCCATCTCCCCCCTTTTATCTGTTTCGAATAGCCCATTTTTCTCTGTCTCCCCCCTCCCCCATCATCCATTTTCCATTTGCGATCATGAGAAACTATTAATCAAACAAGTCGACAACCTGACCTTTAACAAACCACACACTAATGAGTGATCTTTCTGAATTATCCCACACAGACACTGCTTAAAACATTTTTTACAAATACAAAATGGGTACTAATATTTTACTTACTTTAAAAATAATTACATCAAGTAGTGTAAGCATATATTAATGCATGTTAAAATTTTACATTTACAGACCAGCACACAAGTGGACAATTATTACCTCTGCCAGAAGGTTATGTTATCACCGGCATCTGCTTGTTTGTTAGTTAGTTTGTTTCACGGTTAGCAACATAACTCAAAAAGCTATGGACGGATTTCGATTAAATTTTCAGGAAATGTCAGAATTGGGACAAGGAACAAATTGTTAGATTTGGGAGTGATCTGAATCATCGTCTGGGTCCGCCATGACGAAAAATATGATTTTCGTGAATACCTACTGAACTAAAATAGATATCATTATGAATCCAATTGCTAATGGTATGTTTTAATGGTCAAGCAATCTAAACATTTAAAAGAAATAAAGGGGCTTTGGTGGCAGAGTTGGATAGTGCACTTGGTCAGTGATCGGGAGGTTGCAGGTTCAAGCCCAGCTCTGGGCGACACATGGCGATGTGTCCTTGAGCAAGACACTTAACCCCAAGTTGCTCCCACTGCTGTGTGTAAATGGGCATGAAAGGTCATGAATGTGTTAGAGATACTGATGGAAAAACTAACATAGAAACTCTGAACCATCAGTGGGTGAATGTGAGAGTGACTGGGTTTGAATGGGTAAGTGTGACCTGTGGTGTAAACCAGCTTTGAGTAGTCAAAGACTAAAAAAGTAATATAGAAGTTTAAGTCCATTAACTATTTACCATATTACTGTGCTCTCTGAGTGCTTTTCTTGTTCTAGGGCGCATTAGGTAGTAATGTATTACTGTATTAATCCAAAGAAGTGAAGCAAGAACAAACTGAAATGCTAACATTGGTAGGTTGCAAACAACCTAATTTGAAACTGCATTAAATTCAAAAATAGTTAAAATAAACAGCATTTAGAGCTGCTGATTGCCTTTTAATACAGGAGTTTTCTTTTTGATGTAAAGTGAAAATAATCTCAAACAAAAAACTTTAAAAAAGAGGAACAGATAATTCATGATGATACCTCTAAATCTTCAATTTTCCAGCTTCTCCCCCCATTATGCTGCCACTATTTTTACAAAATATTATCTATGCTTTAATAGTAGGCTACACACCCTCTCTTTTATTGATTTGCATTCCTTTGACCTTGCAGGCATTACTCTCAATCTCCCCCTTTTTAATCCATCCAAAAGCTTCAGAAGCCGGCTGTGCATTTGCACAAAGAAGCTACAGAAAAGCAGAAAATCCATTTATATATGAGTTTATGTTTTCCTACTTTTGACAAGGCCATGAAATATGGCACTGACACACACATGCATGTGTTTCTTTAGATAGGCAAAATACCGAACAAGGTTTTACACGCAAATTCATTCTGACAGAAAGAAACTGCAGGCCGTCAAAGCAGCCGCTGAGATGTGAGGTAAGGGTGTCATTTCACTAACGCCTCACTGTATATAAGTGACAGCCCACGTCGCTCAAGTCTGGAGAGTTAAAGAGAGAGTGGGGGGAGTGAGGGGATACAATGAGGGAGAGGGGGAGGGCTGACTCACTGGTCAGTGCATTTTAATGTCTATTAAAAAGCACCACCATGACAAGAAACTCTCCATAAAGCCAGGGAGCTGTGATGGAGTGATTAATAGCAAGGACAGAGCAATGCCTCCCCTTCTTTTGTCGCTGCTCCATCTTGTGTTTATGCCCATCTCCTTGGTCATTTCTCCACCTGATCTCCCCCATTCTTTCTCCATTTTCTCCTCATGTTACTCTTAATTCCTCTCCCATCAATGACTCCTGTTGACCTCTTTGTTCTTTCTAATTTCCCCTCCCACTCTCAAGGCCAAAAATGTGAGTAACAAAGACATGAATGAAACCTTCATATAAGTCATTTTAATGGCTGTGCCTCCTCTTGAACCCCTCTTTTCACCTTTCAGGTCCAGTGAGAAGAGCCAAATGCCAACTCTAATTTGCATGGAGACCATTAGCTCCCCTCCAGTAACTTCGAAAGGGAAAAGGCTCATAATTACCTTGTTAGAAGGGGGAAATGGAGATTTATTTCGTACATATTTCAAAGGAGGTAGGGTTGGCAGA
This sequence comes from Scarus forsteni, assembly GCA_036419115.1. Lineage (NCBI taxonomy): Eukaryota > Metazoa > Chordata > Actinopteri > Labriformes > Labridae > Scarus > Scarus forsteni. The sequence continues at coordinate 11,720,642 of JAZDUH010000130.1, read as the reverse complement.
TTAAGTTGGGCAACTGGATAGATGGCACCAAAAATCCCAGTCAAACACTTTGTCTAAACCAAATCACACTAGCAGCAACATTTACATGGCCACTGCCTTGCTGCAAAAAAGCCCATGTAGTGCATCAGGTTTGTCAGTACTTTTAGGAAACATATGATGGTTTTGAGGCTTATCTATACACATTATTATGCCAGGATATACTCACATAAAACCACTTGACAGAAGGAGTGAGTAACCATATCAGGACAGAAATATTAACTTGAAATTAAAGGTTAAAAGCCAGCAGCACTAGCCAAACCCATCTGCATACCAACCTGACATTGTTAAATGCCTGACTATGTCTGTCTGAATGCATAATTATGACACTTTGAAAACTATTACCTTTAAACTAGATGGTTAGACAATCATAACTTGTACATTTAAATGCATCCACTTCGCAGCATCCCTAGTCAAGTTTGTCAGTCTCAGAGCTTTAACATCTCTAAGTTTATGTTTTCCCTTCTATATACATACACAATGAATATGACATGCATTCACCCTTGCTGGATATGAGTTCAATTTGAGGCCTGTTGTTGGCTGTGCAGCACCTAATGCTGTAAAGTTGAAAGAGACCGAGATGATGATTGCATGAATATTGTACGACGTTAGTTCCATAAGAGTACTATACTACTGTTTTACACCAAAATTAGGTTGGACTTTTGACCTGAGACTTTGTAATTTCTTACAAAATGCAGGGACTCCAAGAGAATTTAATTGGGATGCATGTAAGTATTTGCAATGTTAAATTTCCAAATTTTAGGGCATTTTCACATAATCTGTCACCAGATGGGCTCTTAGATGCACTGCCTGGCTAAAAAAAAATCACCACCTGGATTTAACTAAGCAAAAAGGTACGAGTCTCCTACTGGATAATTGCTGCATGGATGGTTATCTTTCAGCTTGCAGCAAGCTCATTTCTGAAACAATCATGTCGAAAGACACATGTGGTCATGGAAAAGATGTTAGTCTGTTTAAGAAGAGTCAAAACATTGGCATGCATCAAGCAGAGAAAACACCTAAGGAGATTGTAGAAACTACCAAAATTGGGTTAAGAACTGTCCAACGCATTATTAAAAACTGGAAGGATAGTAGGGAACCATTATCTTTGAGGTAATATGGTCGGAAAAATATCCTGAATGATCGTGATTGGCAATCATTCAAATGTTTGGCCAAATCAAATCAAAGAAAAACAACAGTAGAACTCAGGGGTATGTTTTTTAAGTGAAAGTAAGAGCATTTTTACACATACAATGTGAAGGGAACTCAAGGGATTGGGGCTTAATAGCTGTGTAGCCTTAAGAAAACCACTAATCAGTAAGGCTTACTGTAAATAAAAGCTTCAGTTTGCTACGGAGCAAAAATATTGGACTCTGGAGGAATGGAAGGTCATGTGGTCTGATGAGTCCAGATTTCCCCTGTTCCAGAGTGATGGGTGCATCAGGGTAAGAAGAGAGGCAGGTGAAGTGATGCACCCATCATGCCTAGTGCCTACTGTACAAGCCTGTGGGGGCAGTGCTATGGTCTAGGGCTGCTGCAGTTGGTCAGGTCAAGGTTCAGCAACATGGATGAAAAGAATAAGGTCAGCTGACTGCCTGAATATTCTGAATGACCAGGTTATTCTATCAATGGATTTTTTCTTCCCTAATGCCATTGTGAAAGGTACATATTGTAAACCACCTGGAGTAAAGTGAAAATATCCTTTCTATCCAGTGTTGTTTGTTTTACGTTTGAAAAAAAGAAATGTGGTCCAAATATGATAAAACTGCTAATGAGGCTGCCACTATCAACACCAATATCTGTATGAACAGTCACTTCTTGCTGTCATCTTGCTTTGAGTTACAGACAAAAAAGTGGAAACTGCCCTATCTGGCACTGTTCATAAATTCTTCAAAAAATTCTGGATCCACATGCACATTTGGATAACTACCAAAATCTACCTTCAAGCATTGCTTGACATGTCTAAAAACCTCTAGCAATTATTTGTGATGATATGGAAAACTGCCCTATCCTGCAATGTAAACAGATCCTTTAAAAACAATTAGATCTGCATCCAGAGCTAATCACCACACAAATCAAAACCTCTTTATTTGACCAGCATTCCCTGAAAACTGCATCTAAATTTAATCATTAGTTTTTGAGTTACCCTGTTTACAAACCAACAAAAAAGAAACCAACAAACTGGAGGAAGTAATTATTTTTCTGTGCTAAGGCACATTTGGACATGTGCATGATGGAATACAGTAGTGCCTTGTTCAATGGATGATCTGAAAGTCCTTCAGAAAGAAAAAGGGCACTAATCATGGCAACCACTCATCTCTGTTCAGTGAAGGTTTATTATGCACAACCATGGATATTTTTATCAGTCTTGTGAGCCTCAACAACATCCCTCTCCTATTTTTTTTAAATTTATTTAACCTTTACTTAACCAGGTTAATCCCATTGAGATCAGAAGATGTCTTTTCCAAAGGAGAGCTGATCAGGAATGGCAGAAAAACACAGTTTCAAGAGTCACGTAGACTCAATACAGTACAAATAAGTCAGGAAAACAGCAAAAGTCATCAATTAAAACAGTGACATTCTGAAATTCTGTATTTCAGAGATTTCACTGCAGATTTAAAGGTGTAGTCAGCGATGTGGGAGAAAACGAGTGGAGAGGTTGTTGATAAACAAAGTCAGACCCACCTCTCCCTTCATACCTCACCCCTGGCTCCACCCCCAAAAGCTGTTAGACGTGCGTCGTCATGGAAACGGCCATAGAATCTGCGTAAAGGTAACCCTAACTCTAACAGGTAACCCTGACTCGTCAGACAATAGTAGCCACAACTTGACTGACATTATTGAAAACATCACAATCACAGTACATTCTGGCAGATTAGACAAAAAGATGAATGCCCGACAGCTGTTACTGTTATGTGAAGCATCACAAAGCTAATGTTGCTTACCTATCCAGCAGACAGACGGCGACATCTGCGTCCATTTTCAGGTCTTTCAATTCGCAGAGTTCCCTCCACCGTCAGAAAGCAACACAAATGTTGACCCGGGTCTTTGTTCTTTCATGGTCATAGCCCTTCTTTTTCACTTTTCACTCCTCTGACCTTTTTCTTTTTGGCTGTTTTTCAGCCATTGCTACTGCACATATTGTATATCTCTCTTACGCTAACTGCGCACGCTACGCAACCTACTACTCCCCCTCCCTCCTCTGTCTGATCTGCGCATGAGTAAGATCACCCCCTGGATGTGGGGGTGTACCCTGTTTTGGTGGCTCGGCCCGAGCCACAGTATTTACCTGCTGAAATTCAGAGCCAAGGCTGTGTATTAAAACCAGATTTTTTTTCAACATGCTGTCAGTGGGGACATCTTGTGGATGGAGAGGAGAAATACAGTGATTTTGACAAACAGTGCATTAGATTAGAAGATCCCTGACTACACCTTTACAGACATTCAGAGACACTAAGTATATATAGCTCACTGAACTCAGGTTATGTTATTCGTCCTTCAATATTAATAAGGAGGAAAGATAGTCAGGAATTTACCAAGACTGGCTTTGGAGATGAACACGTACCAGTGTCCAAGTCGATGTGTACTTAAATAAGTCCAACTGACTTTAGAGTACAAAGTACTGTGATGAGTCAGAAATCCACAGTTTGTTATAAATCTCAGAGCTCCAGGGGACTCATATCTCCACTTTGGCCACACAGCTCAAAGGGCTTAGACGACAAAGTCCTGTTGACAAAGTTTAATACACCGAAATGCATTAAGCATGACGGACTCAGGTATTTTCGGGCTGTGCAAGCTTCACAGTGTGTACGTTGACAGCAACACACAAGAGCCAAACTCTAAGCCTTGACCAGATCAAACTACAACATTATATCATGAGGGAGAGTGTCCATATGTCTTCGATGTGTCAGATAAACAGAATGATGCAAAACTCAGTGTTCCTGCATTATTTCCTGTCAACACCAGGAAACCACTTTGGCTGCTTGAGGAGGCATGGCAGCATAAAAGGAGGCACAATCTTGGAGAGATAATCAGCAAAAGCCTGCAGTGTTTCACAACCTCAAACAAATACACAAGTGGTGATCTGAGAGCTGGAGATGTTTCAGACCGCGGCTGAACTCATTTTATGCTTTTATCGCTCTGAGAGCAATGAGAGATATGACAACAGGTCAGTGTGAAAAAAGCTCCAGCAACATGGCACCCTGCCTCACGGCTACAGATAGCACATAGAATGAAAAGATACTTGGTTTCTCTGAAAGCTCTTCAGATTGTTCTGCCTGGTGCTCGGATGAATATTAGATTACTACTCAGCATTCTCAGAGAGCCTGTGGAAATTGCAGGTAGTTTTTAGAGAAAGAGACATTAGCCCAGCTGGATGGTGGATTTATTCCATCCTGATGGAGAAAAAGAATCTGATGACCAAAGTCCTTCTGTAGTAAGGAAGCAGACTTAAAGAGGCTATAAGGAGTTTCTAAGTAATTACAAAAAAGTCTCACTTTAAGATATATGCCTGATCGAAATACACACTTTAAGATGAGTTTTATAGCATCAAAATAGGTTATCTATAAATGCTATTCCTTAGCTAAGTGGTCGGGTGGGACAGCCGGCTACAAAACTACGATAATAAGTTTTCTAAAAAGTTCTGAGGAGGATCCGAGCTTCATTTATTAGCATCACAACAAACACACACTTTGGCTTGGGTCACGTCTTTTGGTGCATTCCAGTTGTAGTCAGAAGTAGGAATTTCCGGGTTCCGAGTAGGAAACTGCAACTGGAACGTCCCCCAAAGTCGGAATTTCCTACTGGGAACTCGGTGAAACCTCGCCACCCCTGAGTTGACAATCAAAGATGGATGCCCCCAGTCTGAACAGTTATTTAGCTCCTGTAATAATCAATTTATTTGCACTTCTGACTGGGGTGTGTCGCTCTAGATCAGCTGTATACATAGTATTGTTACACTTATATTTACAAAAATGCTGCCATAGTGATAATCACATTCTTCATGTGATATTTGTGAACAACAACGCAGGGCGTGCTAACAACAGCTAACGATAGCCTGGTAGATCGGCATGTTTTTTTCCGACTTCAACTGGAACGCTGATAAGTCGGAGATAATGTCACTCCCAGTTCAGAGGTTACTGGAACGCAGCATTACGACAGTCGCCGTGCGTGCTCATGGGGAGCAGAGTCTTTATGTCGCCGGTATTAGATTCTCCTCATAGCACCTTTAAAGAAAAAGACAGTCCAGAACTGGTATTCACGAGAAGAAGCTGACAATTAGGGCTGTAACAAAATCACATTTCCACCTCATAATCATTTCCCCAAAAAAATCAGAGATGTTATAAGAAATGATATTGTTGCTGCAGACAAAATAAAACTTTTATGGCCACTTTAAGTGATTTTCATTTCTTTGCCACAAATCAGAGCAATTAAGGATTCCAACTTTACACATTACACAGTTAAGTATGTACTTCTGTATGCCAAACAAATGGGAAAATAAAGCTGAAATCTTTTCTGGATTTCACAACTACCCAAGAACATTATAATAGCTTTGTAAAATGGTGAGTTGCAGCCCAAAGTCTCAAGTCCTCTGCATCAAAGCAATCATACTTAAAGCCTCATAAAACCCTTGCTTTTAAAATTATTTATGTAAAAAGTATGAGATACATATAATAATCTCCTTTCAGCTAAAAAATAGCAATGTAAAAGAGGACAGAAGGGGTTATTGAGTAGAAAATACGTGTACACAATTTACTTTTATTACTTTTAAGAAAAGAATAACTTTGACAAACATCCTTGACACTGTTTCTGAAACAAAATTTAAAAAAAAAGCTGTTGAAAAAACATTTCAGGTGCTTTTCGGCCATAAGCAAACTGCTGTTATATCTATTTTATAAAGCTGGTAAAACAAATATTTTAATTGTGAGCCAGCCTGAGAATTGTAAACTAAAGAAAATAATGGATTTGTAATTATTATGATATGCACATTGACTAAAACAAGATTCAGTCAGTATCCCATTAAGTTTTTGGTCATTCACACATGACGGGTCACTATCCACACTAACAATCTTTTTCCCTCCAGATGGTTAGTCAGCATGGACAGCTAATAGATGGCCCCGAGGACCAGTCACTTGGCAACAAACACTTTCAGCTTTCAATCACCTCCATATGAAGTGAAAGGATGAGTGTAAAGAAGGACACCAATGGCCAAATTGAAAGTGATTTATCAGAGATTGGGCCTCTGATGCTGTTGCAGCACACATCAAAACAAAGCCGTATTGTTCCATCTCTGTTTACAGCACAATTACCAGGAGATTTATGCCAGCTCTGTCCCTCAGCTTTGCCTTGAGTGCAGAGTTTCCACACAGTTGGGTGTCCTTGCAGAAATGCCTGCTGCCGGCACACCTGGCACAGCCGGGGAAACAGCTGAGGATGGCATATGCAGCAGTTACTGGGCAGTCTCTACAAATGTCTGTCTTGGGATGAGCAGTAAAACAGTGAAGTTACCTAGTTAGATACTATTTTATTCACTTCTACAAACTGCATAATATTACACCAAGATAGTTGAGGTGGACAAATAGATGAGGGTGCATTTAAACTCAACACCAATGCTTAAGATAAGTCTGCATCAAATTTTTCCAACCAGTTTTTGCCAACAAATTATTTTCTAGAGGCTTTTACATGACAAGAATTAGATTTGTTAACCAGACAACACAAAGAGTGCAGAGCCTCTGCCAAGGTAGCTCACATATTATTGTTACACCTTTAAGCAATAGTTCCATGAAATTATCTGCATATTATGATTCCTTCACCTTGAAATCTTACTTACTTACTTACTACTTATCATGATGAGATCAGTATTAGTTTGACAATTATTGAGCAAAAAATATTGTTTACTAATGGAGGTTATCTGGGCCACCACCAAAACCAAATAGATTTTTGAGGTCAACATTAATACTTTCAGAGACAATGTGGGCAACTGAATGCCAACCACTCTCATATATTTTGGTCATGTATGAAAATATGGATATTTTGGGGTAGAATTTTGAAAGTCATGGGTGAAACTGTTGGTTATAATATTTCTAATGATCCCCAGTATATATATCTAGGACTGATACCGGACAATATAATAGGTTAAGACAACATGTAACCGTTTAAGATCCTATCTTTTGCAGCTAAAAAAGCCGTTACAAAAACTTGGCAGAGAACAGATCCACCGGGACTGAGCAACTAGATGATTGTAGGAGAAATCCAATTAATGGAACAAATGACCTACAGTCTACGAATTAAAACAGAGCTTTATACTGCAAGCAGGGCTTGACCCAGTGTTTCCTCTACATTCATTTAGGAGCGGCGGCCCGCCGCTCCTAAATCCTACCCGCCGCTCCTGCAATTTTTTTTAAAAACTGTAAATACACCACCGCAGCATCATGTCGCCGCCTTCACATCAGAGTCCTGCATTAAATCGGGTGTCGCGGGTGCTTAGGCAGATAACTATCTTGCCCATAGTTGTGTCGCTATGGTTTGCTTACATTTAATAAAATGCATTTTTCCTCTCCGCTCTGAAAAACGCCTCCTCCCTCGCTCCTCCTGTGCAACACCGATTAGCCGCGCGGCAGCCGAACTGTCTCTCTGCAGGCGGAGTCCCCGCACATGCAGTCTTTATTGAGGCTGCTGCCACCGCGGGCCGAGACGTAGCGGTGATTCAGCGAACGTCAGAGCAGAGGCCACCTAAAAGTGTCTCACAACACTCCCTGTCATAGAACGAGCCGATAACTTCTGAATCGTTAATTCTCTTTAATAACAGACTTAAACATACAGTTAGCAGTTCTCTCTCTCAGTCTACACTTCCGTTACCCTCAGCCAATCCCCGGGCTCCCCCTTAGCACCGTGAACACTACAAAGATCGTCTACTCTGAAGATGCTCACTCTGACATACTACTATGACACTCCCTTCCCTAAAAACAATTCAGTAGAAATGCTTCCTCACGTCCAGTTCTTCGATAGTTCGATATGATTTGCTGCTGCCAGGCGACTACAGCCAGAAAGTTCAAAACGCTGGTTTCTGAGCAGCAGGACAAAATCTGTGCGCGTGCTCTTCGGGCGTAACCGCTTCTATCATGGGCGGTCCAAACCGCGTGCTGTCTGCCGCCTGTCCCTCATTGAAATGACTGGAAGCGGCGCGTTGTGTGAAGGGGATGATGAAGACACACACACGACACATACAGACATACGCACACACTCACACTCAGGCGGTGGATGAAGGAGCGACCATAACGGTAAAAAAATATAATAAAAAAAACCCAATTTAAACAAACATTAATGGATGACCTGAAGCTTACCAAACAATCTCCCCAAGCAAAAATCTCAGCATTTTTAAGCCAATTGTCCTTACTAAGACGGGAAGCACAGCTAGCAGCAGTGTAGGAAACTTTCAGCTTGTAGTTTCTCCTCATTGTCTCCTCATGTTACATTCTTCCTGTTTTTTTTTAAAATAATTTTTATACTTTATGCACTTTATTTTAAATTCTTTTGAGAATGTTGTAGTTGTGTGCCCACAGTGCTCACTATTTATTCAGATCTAAATGCTCTTTAATTATGATATTATAGAGCATTATTGACTGACCACAATCCCCCCCCCGCAACCCCGAACCCGCCGCCCCAAGGCAATGAACCTAGAGGAAACACTGCTTGACCCTTAGCATTTTCCAAAGTAGCATGGGTGCTACCAAGTTGAAAAATCTAGTAGCACACAAATATTTTTAGTAGCACGATGAAAAGTTACCAACTAGTGTGTTTATCTTTAATACAAAGATATGCGGTCAACAAGGGGGCATCTGTAAGCAGAATTATTAAATTTATTTGAATAAAAAACATACACTCGAAAGTGAAGTAAACATACACTTGAAGTGAATTCATGGGCAAAGTGCAACCGAGGAATGGTATAAAAAACAAGTTGATACAGAATATAATAATATAACAATTGTCTGTTATTAAACTTGTACCTCTTACGACTGAAAACGTCAGCGACGTCGTTAACTATCTCTCCGGTGTCTTGAGACACAGCGTCTGAAGCTAACACTAACTCTTCCTCGCAGTCAGTTTTGCCTCCTTGCTCCTTTTCATCCTCTTGCCTCAATTCAGAGTCCGCATGTTCTGGTTTTGTTGGTCTTTTGAAATAATAACTGATAGGCTTCATAGTTATTTGGTTATTGCTCATTTGGTCTTTCTTCTAAAACAGTTTAAAATTGCCGCTAGCTGTTCTGTCAGTGTATGTTGCCCGGCAACCAGTCCCACTGATGCACTGTGATTGGTCGAGATGAGGCTTTTGGGAGCGCCTGCTTGTGTTCGTCTGTACCTCGCGCAGGGCGGTGCCGGCATGTTGGCTTCAATAAAACAAACGTTTCAAAGCTAAACATGTTTCCAGCTGAGGCTGGGTTCAGGAATACCACCAGCCACAACTTCCAACGGATTCAACACAAGATAAAACACGTTTTGAATGGTCATTTTTCGTAGTTGCATGGGTGCTACCAAATGCAAATTACAACTCGCACTGTAATATTTGTAGTAGCAAATGCAAGTACCTCCTCGCACTGTCGAGCCCTGACTGCAAGATGGAGAAAATGGCATCTTCATGTGACAAAGTAGTGTTTGTCCCCTTGTACTACTGTTATTGTGTTTTTGTCCTTGTTTTTACTAAATGGAAAAATAAAGTTTAAAAAAAAATCAAACACATTTTTATCTTAGGCCATTATCCTGAGAATTACACAACAATCAGTTCAGTAGTTTTTGCAAAGACAAACAGTCAAACAAAGGCAAAAAATAGACTCCTATTAGAGGTAATGTTGTTTCAGATTTAAGTGTCACATGTACACGGCAGTCAAGCAACAATTCAGCATATGCATTTCTACCAAAAGGTAGTTAAACGTTGTGCATTCTGACCAAAATTTTCATCAAAAGTTTATTAGTGCCTGTGTAAAGTTCCACGACTAACTTCCAAAAGATAAGTTCTAAAGCACCGTTTTTGTGATCTGCCTTGGGGACATCTGGATCAACAGAGCGAAAAGAGGACAAAGAAACTCTGAGCTTCAGGACATTAGAATGGCTTTGGGAAAGGGAAGAGAAAATCCCATAAGTACGACTTTTATCTTTACCCAAAACAGAGCATTAAATTTAATATTGCCCTTGTGGTCTTTAAAATGAACCAGTTTCTTAACTGATTAATAAGCCTTTGCGCTTTATCTACAGTGGTATGAAAAAAATCTTTGACTTGAATAAAAATGGGAAAATTCACATTTAAATAGGCAATGTGGACGAATAGCTGCTTTGATTGTTAAATACGGACAAATTAATTGCAAGCAATTAAATAAATGTTCCCAAAAACCCATCAATACACTTCTGGTATTCTAAACTGAGTTGCTGTGCTAGCAAAAAGGTGGAAAACTACCCTATCTCACTAATTTTACAAATCCTGAAAAAAAGTCCTGGATTCACATCAGGATTTGGATCACCACCTGAATTCAATCACTTCTTCCTTGTGCTACGACCATCATTCTCTTAAAATTTCAGAAAATTCTTTAGAAAACCATAAGTTACAAATTAAAATGTGGAAAGTACTTTCACAATATCAGAAAATCCTTTAAAATTCCTGGACATGTTCGAATTTGTTTAACTAAAACATTGTATCTCTGCTTTACTGTGCCAGTACCAGCACTCCCTGAAAGTTCATAAATACCTCTAAGAACTTTTTGAGGTATCTTACTCGCAGACAGATAAACGAACAGAACAACACTACAAAAACATAACCTCATAGGAGGAGGTCATGAAAATCAAAGCCAAAATGCCCATTAGATCCTTTGTTCAAACTGAACACAGCTGTCTACCACCTTATCTACGTTTTATGGCTAAAGTTTTCCTGTTTTATTCTCTAACTTGATTGCAAAGGACATTAAACAGGGGCCCAGCTTGATTGTATAAGAGTATAAAACATTTACAATATCTCATATTTAGGCTGAGCCAGGTTATACTTACAAATGATGTGATAGTGTGTTGAATAGATAGTTGGATTTGGTTTGAATTTGACTTGCATTTTGTCCTATTTTAAAATATTTAAATGATCGTGTTGGATATTTTCAATATCCTTCTAAATTCACTGAAGACAGTTTCAAGTAAAACGAAAGAAAACGGATCCTGAAAAGTAAGTTATAACTTCCTGTACCATATGTTTCATGTACTAAATCTGTTTGTCCTGAAAAAAGTCACCTGTTTCTATCAGGTGTACACATTTTTCCACCTACACTGAGCAAAGAAAGCTTTTTTAAATTCTTCCTTTTTATTGTGTAGTGCTTCTACTCAAGGTTTTTTCCTTTGATAAAAATTATGATGGATGAAATCCTAACTGGTGAGTCACCAGTGTGATCTCTTCTCACAAGTAGGGAGGGTGATGTTATGCAAACTTATCATTGAAGCCACTAAGCAATTGACATCACAGTATTGTTACCTGACATTACTGCTTTATCTTTCTTTTGTCCGATACCACATCACCACAAGAGAAGATTACACCACACGTTGAATATCTGAAAACATGTTTAAAGTCTATAGAGCTTAGGGGGTTATATACATTCCCATACACCAACCATTTAGCATAGCCTCACCATAGTGACATATATTCATAAATGGCCTTGGGCTATATGAGCTTCTCTGTATAATGTGCTTTAATGGGGGTGGTACGTTATGAGAAATTCCCTCCAACTGTGAAAGTGGGAGAATAACCACCACTCATTACAGCCAACTGGACCACTTAACCATCACATGTGGTCCACAAATACATGCTATCTGTCTTCGTCAAGAATAAAACCCTCTTTCTGAAACTACCGTATGGGCCTGACCTTTCCCCCCACTGAATGTGCAAATTATTCCTTATTTCTCAGCATGTAATATTTTTCCCTTTAGTCTTCGCCTTCCCCATGAAAAGAAAATATGCGGCACACCAAAGCCCCAGTCAATTCCTCTGAGGCTTAGTCATATATCACATTTTGAGTGTATGGATTTCTAATATCTCGCTACAGCAGCCAAGATGATGTAACAGATATGGCTTCTGAGCACATATCAAATAGATTTCTCCAGGATATTCAATATGGCTGCCTAGAGACATCTGATCAGATAATATTAGAACAGATAACCTCCGATACCTTGAATAATTCTGTGAAATATCAAAAGTACTGCTGGGGGTAATTAAGGGTTGAATGGCATCCATTAATGACCACTTGAAGATGAAAGGACCAGGAAGCAGGTGCTCTTACCCTTTAATGGGACGTTCCCTCTGCTGTCATTTTGCATCCCTGGCTGAACAGAGCGCTGACACTAAAGGCAGACATAAAATGCTTCCTCAGAACGCTGGTGTCTTAAAGAAGCACAGTAGTATAATATAAGCTCTGGGAGGAAGTCCTGTGTTAAGAATTTGATTTGCTACAGGAGGCAGGTCAGATCAAGGACACCACAACACATGCACATGAACTATGTTTAAGGCTGCCATGTACCAGGAATTATGATGCTATATCCAACAGAAAAATTAGACATGCTTAATTTCACCGCAATGATCCCAATATTTAAACTAGAAAGCACTCGGAGAGCGCAGACCTCCGCCAGCGCCACAGTCCTCAGCCATATTGTCATTTTGACCATAAATATTACTCCTACCTTTATTTCTTCTAAATATTTAGATTCCTTGACCATGAAAACATACCATTAGCAACTGGATTCATAATGATATCTATTTTAGTTCAGTAGTTATTCACAGAAATCACATTTTTCACCATGGCAGCCAGACGCTGATCCCGATCAACACCAAAATCGAATCAGTTCTTCCGTTTCCCATGCTGAACATTTCCTGAAAATTTCATCCAAATCCATCCATTACTTTTTGAGTTATTTTGTTCACGGACAGACGGACGGACGGACAAACTCTCCCGAAAACATAACCTCCTTGGCGGAGGTAATCAGTGTGATGTACTCCTTATTTATTTTCAGTTGAAGTGACCAATAAGAGAACTACAAAAGCACTCACAGAGCCCAGACCTCCGCCAAGCAGCTCAGTTTCACCCATAAATTGGGTTTCCCATCCAACATTATAGCCCTGTACTTATTGTATTTGCACATTGTGGAATAAAAACTATCTATCTGCAAGAAGTGTGATTATTGCTAATATATATATACCATCCAATAGAGAGACCTAGTTAGCAATGGGTCTTGTAACTTGTTGACCAAACCAATTTGCTGCTGTGAGTACAGATGTTGGTGTTGCACACGCAGCACTCCGAGTGGGCCATGTTGCCAGCCTGTCGGTTGGAGCAAAACCACGGTGCTTCAGTGCATGGTGTGTTATAGAATTTGGGGGCTGGTATTTACTATCACACACAGACTTCTGCTATGACGGACTATTTACATATTGACATGATCAGCAGCTTTGTTTCAAGTGATTAAATGGCATGTTAGGAGACTGTGAGCGAGCAGAGCAGCGGCGCCCGTTTCCTGACCAAAACTACACCATCACCACTACAAGGTGATGGTGGTGAGAAATGAATACATTCAGAAAATCACAAGCTAGAACTTTTGTTGAGGTCGGTGGTTTATAAGGCTGTGATTTTTCCTAAAAATCAAACTTGAACGTTTTTTGAACATGCACCCAAATAATCAAAGATATTCAATTATTTAGTTAGTTACTAAGTTGTGCTACCCTAGCTTAAGTTACTCCCTGTCTGTTTATGTTAACAATGACATTGTAGCTATGCCAACCTAGTAGCCTATAGCGCTAGCTAACTGCTTAAAAGCAAGCCAGTAACCACAGAAAAAATGTAGGTGCACAAATATTTGAGAGTGCAGAAAACAAGTTTATCGCTCCATCAGCTGCATGTTGAAGCGCATTTAATGAGGAGAGATGTGAACGCAGAGGGGAGGGGTTTATTCAGGGCAGGTCCGAAAAGTTAAAATGATTTACATTGAGTGACCCCAGGCTGTAACAGCAAATCTGTATGTGTGTGTGTTATGGAGCAACATTAGCATATTATAAGTAACATTAGACTATTTCTGACCAAAATATGACTCTATCAAAGATATGTTTTGATATCTGAGAAAGGCATCTCTGGTTTTTATTTTAATTCATGTAAGTCATGACTTCATGACAAACAAAATAATGAAGAAGAGAAAATGTTATTTAATGTTAAAGGGCATCAGAGGACTATGGCCTAAATGTGAAGATAAATTCATCAGTGCAACTGTATTTCAAAGCTCATTTATAGACTTACTAATTTATAAAGTTATATAATTGATGGCAACACTCTAGATCTCACTTCACACTCTGTAAGCCAAAGGTTGTTCAACCCACAGGCAGCTCCAGAGAAAGAAGCATGTCTGTGCATGATTATCAGTATTGGTATTGGTATTGTCAATGATAGGTTCAGAAACAATGGCATTTCAGATGTCAGCAAAAATCCAATATTGTACATCCTAACGAGGAGTAATGCTAAAATAAGCAGTTCCATGCAGGGATGGAACAGAGGGGTTTATGGTTAATGAGGTTGCAATACAAAGAGCACTTTTGGCCTTTTATGATAGATGGATTTCAAGTTCTAAACTACATGCCACAGCACTTAGCAATTCTTTAACATTTTACCTCAGATATTTTACTTCTCAAATTTCTAGTAAATTTTTTTTATCAAAGATTTGTCCCAAGTTTTCAAACCAACGTAACCTTAAAGTGGCATATCAGCATTTTATCATCCCACTATTTCCTTTTCTAGAAATTCCTATTTGATTTTGATGCTTTCAAATTTTTCCTGACGAAATGACTTTCCTGCTTCCTCCTGGATATATCCATGTGCATTCTGCCTAATGCCTAAAGTTGGAGCACAGCGGGAAGATTTGGGTGTTGGGGACTGCTCACAATGGAGCCCACTTTTTTCCACACATGGGCCTTTCAAATCTCCTATCAGCTTTTACCTTGAGTCAGCACTGAGCCGGAGGAAGGTGGCGAGACATTGTGAAAGACAGAAAGAGAGCGAGCGTGGAACGGGAGGGCAGGAAAGACACAGCCACAGCAGGAGGCCCATCATGACGGCAGACACGGGGAGAGGTGAGAGAATGAAGGAGCATGTGTGGGAGATAAAAACTATTGTGGAAAAATTCCTCCCTGTTGGTCTTTTATTCAGTTATGAAAGTATAACAAAGACACATGAAGTTGTGTCCTTGGTATCTGCAGACTAAAAATGTTCAGCTCACCTGCCATCTCCTGACTCATTTAGTTTCTGTCTAAATAGCCACTTCAGCAGGTAATACACTGCCCTGGGGTGAGTCTGGCTGCTGCTGAGTGCATTATTGTGTTTGTGTTAGCTTTTTAAAAGGCAGGAGCCTATGCTACTCCAAAAATAACAGCCACTTCTCACAGGGACTTATAATTGCTGTCAAGGAGAGGGAAAAATGAAGGACACCAAGCTAGACACCACATAGTGATGAAAAAAATTAGAGAATAAGAAAAAGGAGGACACCCTACTCTCCTCACACTCCCCACAAGGGAATGATGTTTGTGGGAACACTATTAGCAACCATTAAAAAGCCATCACACTAACAGTTTGTGATCCTGAATAATCATGGGGTCTTCCTTCCTTGATGCCTCCCTCCCATTTTCTGATGAGCTCAAAGCGTCTCACCTTGTGCTCCCATAAGGACCCTGTAATCGCCATTACGTGTGGGGAGGGCAGAGGAGTCCTGGTCAGTGAGGCAAGCCATGCAGTTGCTTTCAGGGAGACATCCCGTAAGAGGTACCTAAAGTCGACACATCTTATTATAGCCAACCTCAGTTACTCCTGCAGTCAACTCACAGAAAAACTGCTACCAGGCTAAAAATAAGCCATTTTATACTGTTAATAAGATTGATTAAATATTACCTAGGAAGTTACCACTCAACCCCAAGCTTTTATTTCTAGGTATATATCAAATTATCCCACGTTTACAGAGAAAAGAATCTAGATTTGTAGATATGTGTACTAGGGGTGCAACAATGCATGTATCTGTATTGAACCGTTCGATACAGTGGCCTCGGTTCAGTACACCCTGTGAACCGAACAATATGCAATTTTGTATTTATTTATTTGATCAACTTCTGACGAGGTGCTATGCGCTGAAAGTTGCAAAGCACCTCCCATATTCATTTGGGCAAGCTGCTGAGACAGAAGAAGCTATATATGCTAGGGCGCTGCAACATGGCGAGTGCTTTACCTTCAGCTGAAATCGAAGACCCTCCACTGCCAATCAGATCTGGCATTTGGGACTACTTTGGCTTCCGTGTTAAGTATGACCCTGATGGTAAGCGTGTCGTGGATAAAAACACAACAGTATGTCGGAAGTGCAACATGATGCTAAACTACGTCAACACATCTACGCCGACATTGTCCTGGTGTTTAAACAAGTGGAACCAGACAGAAACAACAAGCAGCACACATGCTTCAGATTTCACTTGGGTCATTTAGACAGCCACTAGCACATGATTCAAAGAGGGCAAAGGAAATCGACCGGGGGATAGCTACTTTTATTGCTGTTAACATGAGACCCTTTTCAGGGGCGGACATTAGCTCAGTTGGTAGAGTGTCTGCCCCATGTACGGGGGCTGCCAACCCCCAGCAGCGGCTGTAGGTTCGAATCCCGGCCTCGGCCCTGTGCTGCATGTCATCCCCCCTCTCTTCACCCGCTTTCCTGTCACAACTTCAGCTGTCCTATCAAATAAAGGCCATAAAAAGCCCAAAAAAATAACTTAAAAAGAAAACATGAGACCCTTTTCTGTTGTGTATAACACCGGTTTCAGGACATGGTACGGACACTTGATACACTTAAAGCTAGTTCTTTGTAATATTTACTTTGCTGCTAAGAATGCACAACATAAGATGGGAGAGTTCTCTGTTAGATACATTTATTTTTTTAATTATTCTTATTTTTGCATGGTGATGTTTTTCTTTTTTATGATTCTAAGTATGCACCGAAGAATGTGCCTGGTTTAGCTGCAAGACTGACATTTAATTCAATTTAATGAAAATGTACTCTTAGTTGAAACAAATGTTGTTGTTTTTTTTTTTAAATGTATATTTTTGGGGCATTTTGTGCCTTTATTGATAGTGGATAGGCTTGTGAAAGGGGGAGAGAGAGTAGGGGAAGACACTCTGCAAACTGGTCACAGGCGGGACTCGAACCTGGACCGGCAGAAGCATGTACATGGGGTGCTAACCACTACGCCAAACCGGAACCCCAAATGTTGGTTATTTTAATAAAGTAAAAAAGACATTGAATTTTCTCATATTTTGCATCGAAATGTATCGAACCGTGACAGAAACATATCGAACCAAACCAAACCGTGAATTATGTGTATCGTTGCACCCCTAATGTGTACCGTATTTTCTAGATTTAAGTCACACTTTTATCATAGTTTGGCTGGTTCTGGGACTTAAAGTTAGGTGCAACTTATGTATCAAAATCATTTAACATACAGATATGAACCAGGGAGTAAACATTATTGTCTATAACCGCAAGAGGATGCTCTAGGCTAGGCTAGACATAAACAAAATGTCCCCAAAATGAAAATCCTACTCTAACAAGCTGCAAGTAGTAAAATATGCAGCGGTAATGGAGCAGATATACAGTTTGGAGTGAGCGAGAAACTTGTGAGGGACTCAAAGCAGAGGTTGCTCTTACTCCAATAAAGAAAATGAAGAAAGCTAATCGCAGCCTGAAAGCAAAATGGCCAGAGCTGGAGGAATAAATCAACAGATGAGTGCTTGAACGTGCTGCTGGGAGAGACTTGTTACAGGCCCATTTTTGCTCAAAGTTAATGACGGGTCCAGATACAGACTTCGCCTCCTGTCTGTGCTCTGAGTACATTCCGCCATATTTCTGCACATTTCCATAAAGCTTAAAGGATAAGTTCGGTTTCTGCAGCTTTCCCATTGTTTATAGAATGAAGTAGAACAATATACTCACCCAGAAGGCTTTCCTGATCCAAACAGTGCTTCGGGAGATATTTAGATCCAAAATCAAGCGGCGGACATCCGTATAATGGTAGCACACAGGGCATGTATAGTGCCGCTCCTAAAACTGTATTAATCGTCCAAAAACTCATTAGTTTCACCAATGTTTCATCATGGTCCACTCGCGCTACTCCTCCACGACAGACCGGGGTCGCTCCACCCATGTTTTTGTGACTGTGCTGACCTGTTAACTGAAAACTGCTCTCCGGCCAGCTGTTCCTCCTTTGCCTCTGCGTCCTCCTTTCAATGAGCTCCTCATCTGTAAACTCTGGCTCGAAACTGTAAGGACACCCATCATATTCAAAGTTCTCCTCCACAGCGTCTTCATCCGATAGATATTCGTGGATTTTGCACAAAACTTGAAGAAGAAAGTTGTTGAGTAGCCGGCGGTCGCCCCTGAAACAATAAGCCGCACTGCGCATGCGCGGCAGCCGAAAAGAAAGTTTTCAGTTAAGAGGTCAGCACAGTCACAAAAACATGGGTGGAGTGACCTCGGACTGTCGTGGAGGAGTAGCGCGAGCAGACCATGATGAAATATTGGTGAAACTAATGAGTTTTTGGACAATTAATGCAGTTTTAGGAGCAGCGCTATGCATGCCCCGTGTGCTACCATTATACGGATGTCCGCCGCTCGATTTTGGATCTAATGAAAAGTTAAAAGGCATTCACAAACTTAACTCAGATTTTAACATTAATCCAATGTATTTATCTTTTTTTTGCACAAGATATACACCATTCTATTTTATAAAGTCAAACTACACATCCAACGTTAGAGGTCACACATTTAACTTTCTTTTTTGTTTAAAGAGTTTCATTGGTCCCTGATGTCTTCAGGAAATAAATTGGAAGATTTTTGCCAATAAACCGCTCGGATATTAGATTAAGAATGTAAATGTAACAGATACTGTATATCATTTTGAGCACATGGCATTAAAAGTAAAGAGGTATTTAAATTTTTGATTTCCCTACATCCAAGTACAACAGGCCAGGAGTATACATTATTCTATCTATTGATGATATTTTTGTTTTTTGACTTAAAGTCATCACGTTAGGTTTAATAGTGCATTAAAATGCCTTTTAAAATACTGACCAGCTAGAAATTGCAAAGTTAATTTTACAAATTTTAACAACTTTTTCCAGATCTGTGAGTTTAAAGCACAGTCATATGTATTCCCTAACGCTCTGATCTTCAATAATATAGTTATCCCTCAGCAGAGTTGATCTGATGATGCAGACGTCCATGCAGAGTGAGTTTAATGCAGCGAGAAGAGGCCAGAGTTAATGGACAGGCAGGAATTTGGGAGACCAGAGTTATACATCTTTCATGCTTCCTCAAGCATGGCCAAATTTGAATATATCTGATATGCTATTTATGCTCACTGCAGCAGCAGGGGAGCAGAGAAGACACGGTTATATACAGCAAGAGAGTGAGGGGGGATATATTTGCATGTGAATATATGGGTTGGTGTGCACTTTTTTCTGTGTCAAGATCCGAAATGAATATGAGAGGAGTTAAAGTGGGTTCAATACAACTGTTGTGTTAACTTTATAGCCACAGTCTGACACCACTCTATATCTAATGTAATAACTTTAAAATTAAGTAGAAATTGACAGAATAAACTGACTTCATAACTGATCAAAAACTGATATGATCTGTGAGTATGTCTGTAAGACTAATGTTTGAGAGTCATACACCCCGTTTACCTATTCTGAGTGCAGCAGGTGTGGAGATTAATGATGAGAATAATGAAGCATTAAATGCTGTCTTAAGATATCCATGTGCTGTTAATTACAGAACATATGTGACACACCCACATCTTCTGATAATATGATAAATCAAATAAGACAAAACTGACAGAAA
The DNA here is from genome assembly GCA_036419115.1 of Scarus forsteni. Lineage (NCBI taxonomy): Eukaryota > Metazoa > Chordata > Actinopteri > Labriformes > Labridae > Scarus > Scarus forsteni. The sequence continues at coordinate 11,700,677 of JAZDUH010000130.1, read as the reverse complement.
GTGGAAATTTCAACACATCATAGCATTTCAATCTTAGTTCATCCTCTGTTGAGTAAAGCAGGAAGCCAACCTGTAATACCCACCCATTTACCATTTCTTAAAGTAAGGCAGTGGATAATATTTTTAGTATGCGAAAACAATAATTGCAGATAAAAGCATGCATTAAACTTAGAATCAAAGACCTGAATAAAAAAGTGTTGAAGAATCAACACTCAAGATGCAGTTCTGAATTCTCCAAGCAGGGCTTATCAGATACAAGTCAGCAGTGAGTAAATTAGTTTTAGTCTGGCTTCAGCAAGCTACACTCAACAGAAACTGCCCTCCAGGGTCAAAAATATTCTGTCGGTGCAAGCTGATGCAGGTGAATATTTAGTTTGGGTTTCTTTGGACCTACTGCAGTGTTTGACACTGTTGAGCACAGTGTACTGATTGAGAGGCTCAGTCAGTGTGTTGGTGTGTGTAGAAGTGCATCAGGTTATACTCATTGAACAGAACATTAGGATTTACTGCAAGAACAGGTTTCGTCTGGACAAACCGTGTCGTGAGGTGTTCCATAGGGTTCTGCGCTGGGCCCTGTTATTTGCTCTGTATCTACTTCCCTTGGGGCATCTTAAAAGAACTTTCTGTGATGTGTTACATCAATACAATGCTGCTGGAATTCAGTTATACATGTCATTTGAGCCTCAAAATATTGTGTATCTCACTAGTCTATTTTGGTGGACTAATTTGCAGCTAAAAACACCAAAAGCAAAAAACAGAAAGATGTTTCTTCAAAAATGTGTGCCAGACTTAGTACCATAGTGCCAGCCCAGACGCAAGCCTTTACATTGTTGTAGGCAAAGTCAAAAGCCCCATGTGATTTAGCAAATTCTTGGGGGGAACCCGCTTAAATCACCACTGGATAACTGAACAGTGTACTGAAAAAAATGCAGACAAGCTTTTTTTCCCACTCTTTTCACACAGTAGATGGAGAATTTTTTTGTAACCTGCAGAAATGGATAAATTCAATGCACTGTGACACAGAAATTAGAAGAAATAGTGGCTTTAAAATAAAGATAGTTGGGGTGTAACGTAATGGTCAGCTCACGAAACGATACGAAATAGGGCTCACGATAGGAAATACTCACTATACAAAATAAAGATTATAGAAAATCCCCAACAGTAGGAAGTTGTGCAAAAATCTCATTTTTTAAATTTTCTTCCTAATACAGACATACAAAAAATATTGCTGCATCAGTACAAAATAAATGCTCTTTGAAAAAAACAAAATTGTAGTTTTTTCCCCTTATTTAGACTGCAGTGCAAATACAAACATTAAATCTCAATAAAAAAGTGCTTTGTTATTGTAACAATCAGGATAACTAAATTCTTGAATGAAAAGGAAAACCAATAGCAGTCCTCAAAGCTGCAGCTTAGACCTATAAATGTCTGAACAGTGAACTATATTTAGCCTATAACAGTGCATATACTTCTGTCTTCAAGTATGATCAAATTCTGTCAACTCAACAGTAGATGCAAAAATCAAATATTGTTTTTATGCAGACTTACACAAACATACAGTTGCTGCAGTATACGGTGAACTGTAGCGGCATATTTTGCACACGGTTGTTGTTTTGTCCGCAATCTTCTCACCGTTTTCTCGTCTTTGACATGGGAAGCCAAAATAAGTCCACACAACAAATTTATTTGACAAAGGAGCGTCAGCTAATTCCTCGACCTCGTCTTCCTCCATTTTAAAGCGAGTGTTTTGCTACAGTAGGCGAGGAGGGTAAAAAATCACCAGTCTCAGTGGTGTGCGGTGCCTCTTCTCGTTTTTTATTTCATGCATCTTTCAATTTTATTTCGTCATTTTTTATTTTGCGAAATTTCGTGGCACAAAATTTTGTGACACCCCTAAAAGATAGGGTTATATTTACGCTGTTCTAGTAACACTGACTTGTGTGCTAAAGCAACACATAACCATGTTTTGGTTTAAATACCTGTATTGTTCCCTCTTTGGTTTGGATCAATATCATACCCATGGAAAACCAAAATCTTTTTTGCATGGGCGCAAACCAAGATGGGATGCCAAAAATGTAATTGAAATTTGAACTTGAATACTTGGCCAGCCCTTGACCAAACCATAATATTTTTGAGCTTTCACACCAACCCATATCACACCACCCCATTGTGGCGTCGGTGGCGCAGTTGGCTAGTGCGCTTCGTCAGTGATCGGGAGGTTGCAGGTTCAAGCCCAGCTCCAGGCAACACATGGTGATGTGTCCTTGAGCAAGAAACTTAACCCTAAGTGGCTCAGTGGTATGTAAATGGGCATGAAAGAGCGTGAATGTGTTAGAGATACTGATGGATAACTAACACAGAAACTCTGAACCATCAGTGATTGAATGTGAGAGCGAATGGGTGTGAATGGGTAAGTGTGACCTGTGGTGTAAAGCAGATTTGAGTAGTCAAAGACTAGCAAAGCACTATATAAGCTTAGGTCCATTTACCATTTACCATATAAAAAAAAATTCCAAAAGTGTGAACCAGAATTTGTTTGTTCAAGACCAAATGAGTCAGGTGTGAAAGCGACTTAACTCCAAAATAAGGATTTTTCACTGGGTATGAATAAATGCTCGGGTAAAAATAACATTCAGACAAAGCACTCTTCCATGAAGTGAATCCTCAAATTCAGAGAAAATGAAACTGCAACAAGAATTCTTCTAAATCATTATCTCTAATAAGGATCCTGACAGAAAGTCCTGGTGAGCTTTCAAATCTGCTGCATTTAGTTTACTCATCTTCCTTGTGTCGGCAGTAAGCACAACAGACTATTAGATGCCCCCACGTTTTTTTGTTCAATATTGATCTTGGATGGCAATGCAGTGCCTTGCAGTAATGGAGTCTTATCTTGATGGTTGTAGCTTTAATGAGGTTGGTTGTGGATAAAGACCCCCCCATCCAACCCCCCCAGCTGGCAAAATAGGAAGAGCGATAGAGATTTAAGTACAATGGAAGAAAAAATAAAGGAAGACGTCTAAGGCCTTTTGACTGAAGTCCAAGACACAGATGACATGATTAGCTAAAATCTAGCGGGTGTCCACATTAATGATCAACCCGTACATAACAACTCAGCCAATGACATCTCTGCTGTTGTGTGAATGACTGTTGTCAAGTGAGAGCGCACAAAAGCATTGTGAACCAGTGACGAATTAGAATTTCAAGAAGCAACAATACTGAAGGACGTATGAAAGAGAGAGTAAATTCAAAAGAAACGGCAAATCTCCCAGCAGCATCCGATGCTCTGCTTGTCCATCACACATTGTGTTCACCTGAGATGTGAAATGATTCAGTACCTCATTTCATCAGATATCTGGCCCTCACTTTCGGCATAAATATTCTTTGCGATGATTGTTTTCCCTAGGCTTAGTGCTTTTCATAAAAGCAGGTGCATGGCCTTATGTTCTATTTGCACTGAATATACCCGATACACAGAGAATACGTCTTGAGAGTGATGTGTGTTGGATGTCCTGTGCAATCCCTGTAGATATACAAGGGATTGTCAGTATACAATGTTGCACAATAAAAGACTTTTTGTTATTGTGTATGCTGCATCAGCAATGAAACATAAAAATGCTGTTTTTTGTAAACCAAACCAACACAGACATCCTCACTGTGGCAGAGAAGTCTTTTTTCCTGATTCCCCTTTAGCATAGCTCTCAGATGCCACTTTGAAATGTTGTGAGTCTTAAGTGTAGTATAGCAAAGTCATTCAAATGCAGCTGTTGAGATCGGCTCTGCATTTTCCACTTAACTAAGTGACATCATACAGTAAGAGAGAAAATGTCATGAGTAACGTGAACTAAAATTGTGCCTGTCAGTAGCTGCAGTTTCATACTGGAAGTATGTTGGCAGTGTGATGACGGTATAATATACGTGTTGTCATTGAGGTTACCATGGTGACCTTGGTTGTCAAGTCAGAGCTTTCAGATTGCTGATTTGTGCTGCAAGTCTCCAGCATCAAAGATCTTCAGAACTGGAGGCTAATCTAATTTTATTACAAGTTGCAGGCATATCTCAGCCAAATTAAACAAGGCAATAAAGACTAGAGAGACATTTTGTCTTGTTATGGCTGATTAGTTTGTCTACATCAGTAAATATGTATTCATAAGGCATATATGGTTGTTGATTACTTTGTATGAGATTTAGTCATTGAATTCATATCAAACAGGACAAGGAATAAATAACTTTTATAACAAATGGAGAAGGGGTGGGATTAAATAAGTGTGTACCTCTTCCCACTTCTTCTCCAGAATGTGTATGAACTCAACTGGTGTTTTCTTTTGAGGGGAACTTAGATTACTTTATATTGGTATTTTTCTGCATTTGTATAAATGTACAAAATATACACTACTACTGCTATTACTAAAGTGGATCTTTGTAAATCAGCAGAGCTATCAACAGGCTGATCCAGATGGAAGGGACTATAGTTACTAAAAGAGTTTTCAAATGTCTAAGACACTGAATTTAAAGAAACAAGAATGGTCCCTTTAAATGTAGCCATTTGGACAGAATTCTACTCTTGATTGTTTTATTACCAAAAGTAAAATCCTCTAAGATGATGGGAAAGACTTTTGGTTTATTAATATGAAGGTCATGCCGCTGTAAAACAAGGTTAAGAGTGTGTTCAAAACGATGGGTGACCTCACAAATTGAGAGGTGATTTTAGCACATTTGAACAAATGTTATGCATCTGCAGAGCAGGACAACCAACAACACAATGTTTCAAAGGCAAAACAGAGTGAAGAATATGCCCACCGCAGAAACAGAAAGAACCTGTATATATGACCTATATTACATATACAATATACTTTTGACAGCAACAGTAACATCAAGCTTCATTTGCCATTTTAAAATTAAAACACTGGTTTACTTACCTTTTCAACCATGGTATTTGGGAGCTTATACTCTCAATTTAAAGGGATAGTTCAGTATTTTTGTTTCTGCATCTAGGGAAGCATCACAAACCCCATCTCAGAAATATTTGTCATATCATGTGCTTTCAATCAGTCTATAACCGGCGTCTAAAGTCGTTAGCTTGTTCTGTTTACAACAGCTAAGAGTGAGGCGGAGTGATTCAGCGGAGGGACACATGATGTGAGTTGGCTTAGGTCCAGATAAACTTTACATTTCCGAAAGGTTAATGCACTTAAAAACACTCTTATGTAGAGTACTCTTAAACTGTGGTATTACTTTTTGATTTGAGTTCTTGTAGGCGGAGAAAATGCCCTTTGTTCTTGGTATGGTACTTTCCTGTTAGCGGCTATTTCTTCGTCACAGACTCTTACAGTCTGGCACTATGGCAGCATTTTTTTCAAACTCAACGTACTGTATCGCGATATACAGTATTGCCAAACGATATTTCATCCCATCCCTAGAAAAAAACCTGCCGATCTACCAGGCTATTGTTAGCTGTTGCTAGCACGCCCTGCGTTGTTGTATGAAGAATGTGATTTTCACTATTGCAGCATTTTTGTAAATATAAGTCTAACAATACTATGTATACAGCTGATCTAGAGCGACACACCCCAGTCAGAATTGCAAATAAATTGATTATTACAGGAGCTAAATAACTGTTCACATTGGGGGCATCCATCTTCGATTGTCAACTCGTGGGTGGCAAGGTTGCACCGAGTTCCCAGTAGGAAAGTCCGACTTCGGGGGACGTTCCAGTTGCAGTTTCCTACTTGGAACTCGGAAAGTCCTACTTCTGACTACAACTGGAACGCACCAAAAGACGTGACCCAAGGTACATAGCGGTAGTTTTTGATGTGTGACAACAAGCAATTTTTGGAAAACTTAGTATCATAGTTTTGTAGCCAGTTACATATCACTACTTACAGCCAGGTGCTCTAGGACGTGTCCGAATAATATAAATTTGCTCTAGTTTTAATTGTCTTGTTCCCGAAGTTGAGTATGCAGGCCAGTCCAGCCCTGTCCGACCTGACCGCTTAGCTAAGGAATAGCATTTACAGATGACCTATTTTGATGCTATAAAACTCATCTTAAAGTGTGTATTTCGATCAGGCATATATCTAAAAGTCAGACTTTTTTGTAATTACTTAGAAACTCCTCATATCATCTTTAACCTGAATTAACTTTTCTGTAACAACATTGTTCAAACACAGCTTCTAAGTACATACTTGAAGATGAAGTGTCAGGGCAAGTTCCCAGCTTATTTCTTATAAAATGCTTGTTGGGGTGATATATTAGTCAAAAACAGGAAGTCTATGCCCCCTCTAAATTGACTGACTTGAAGATACCTGCAAACTTGCCTTTTGGCCTAAGCATCTCCTGCACACGCCAAAATGTTGAAATCTAGCCAGGGCATGTGATGAGGGCAAATGAGGTAGCACAGAGCGTAACTACTCAAAATGTCAAATTTATCTGATTGTCCAGCATTTCTCCTGTGCATGCTGCAGACAGTCACTGAGGGACTCTGTGTCGTTTAGAGGTGAGAGCAGCATGAGCCAGCCACAGAAAATATTACTTTTATTCAATAGATGTAAGATGATTGACAGCCTTGAATTGCTTTGCCTGTGACCTTGGAGGACTGGTGCTTAGACTGAAGTTAGCATTTTGTGTGGGTGTAAAACTCTGGCCCTGCCGTCAACTCAAAAACAGCAGCTCCTTGTTTAGGTGGGAATTGTATTTTCAGACAGAAGGAGAAAGCTCTAAGAGAGGGAGGCTGACGTGCAATAGCCCTACATGACAGCTTTTAAAGTCTACACTCTTTTAGAGTAGAATGAAAATTTGATACAGAAGAGCCCCTGAATATTGACTCTTATTTGTTGGGAATGTATAACAACCATGTGGTCTTGGACTCAGATAGATTTAAATGTAAAACTGACCAAGCAAGAATTAAATAAAGAATCCAAGTTGTCCAAGTGTACAAGATGCACTTTGTTTCAGAGGGTCTTGAGTTGTGGCTTCTCAATGAAAAACACTGAATATGGCTTTCAAACAGCAATGCTCACTTGTTGACGTTGGCTAAAGAGTGTCATTTACTTGTGCCATTCACATTATACAAGATTAACTTACTCAACAGCCTACCAGAGTTTCTTTACAGCAGAAATATGATCTATGTAGAGAGAAAAGCAACCCTTACTGTTGTTATGCACAGGCACTACCTGCTGTGTCCCTTTAATATATCATCAGATCTTTAATCTGTGTTTAATCTTTGCATCGGAAAGCACTCACGTTGTCCTGTGGCATTTTCTGAATTTATTTTAAAAAGCAAACTAATGACCCATCTTTTTAGTCTGTTTTTAGCTGATTCTTGTGTGTAGTGCTACTCTATTTTAGTTTCAGAGTTAATATTGTGTGTTTTATTACCTACAGTGTTGGGCACGTAACTTTAAAAAAGTAATTGACTTACTAATGGAATTACTCCTTCATCAATGTAATTAGTTACCAGGGAAAGTAATTGATGCGTTACTTTTTTGAAAAAGCTTTTACTGCTTTAACTGTGTGTTTCATCTCTCTCTCCCTGCTGAGCTGACATCATCAGTAGAGTTCTTGGTGTTTTTGGTCACTAGCTTTTAGATTTATTTACAACAGACACACACTTTGCTTTAGGACATAATGTACACTTCACATGTGTGTTCTTGCCTTTTACTTCTTGTATTTTCATCCTGAAAACAGCAGTCTTAAATCAACATGCTGCTCCGGAATCGCTGTTGCTGCAGCTAGCCGTGTTGCCAGGTTTTGCAACTGAAATAAGCATTTTTGAAAGAGGAACCTACATGAAGCGTGTTTTAATTTTTATCTACATTAAATTTTAATTTCAAAGTCATATTTCTATTTTTTGTCTCTTAATTTAATTATTAAACATCTGTTTGATTAGAGGTGGAACGTCCTTTTCTTTATACAGAAGTGACGGGACGGGCTGCTGTTATTTATAGCTACTGTCATTGCTACACAGTCAGTCTAACCTTGATATTTGTAACCAACCAGACATGTCAGGATTTTATCTGTACCTTAATCCTCTACAGCTTTATTTTGGTGAAAACAGTAGTAACTACATTAGAAAGAAATTTAATTCTGGCTATAAGGATTTATTTTAGGTGGAAACACCTTTTACCATAATTTTAAATTTGTGTTAGGGTGGGATAAAATACTTTTAATAACCTCTGAATTTGGTTTATATTGATGGTAGATCATGCACCAGATCCCTTCTGGGTTTGGGGGCACAACAAGCCCAAATGAGAAACTGCACTAATAGTACAAGCCCTAAAAAGTGCAGCCCACTACTCCCAATATACACATGCAAGTTAGAAAAAGAAGCAGCTAAATGTCGCTTATAATAAGCGAACCTGGCAACTCTGCTATCGCGCTCTCTCCTGTGTCTGTCAACAGCGCAGCTCCTGCTCGGTGTCTGGCTGAGTGAGGCAGGTCAGATAACAGCTGCAGTAACGCGCCACATTTCACTGTCAGTAATGGTAATGGTGTTATAACATGAAAAAGTAATTAATTAGATTACCGGTTACTGGGAAAACATTTCTAACATTTCTTACTCCCAACACTGATTACCTATATGTGTTTATTTTTCTTTTATTGTTTGGTTTTAAGTCTATTTTACTTCAATTAACTTTTACCTCTTTATTATATGCATGATTTATTATCATTTTTTCAGTTTAGTCTTAGATCTGTTTTCTCCGCTGTTTGAATCCTCACTTGGTGTCCTTGTGTGTGCGTGTGCATGGTTGCATGCGTGTTGAATGTGGGTTGGCAAGGTGGGTGTTTTTTTTAATTTTATTTGCATCCCCTGACGCTTATCAGTACAGCACTTTGTGCAACTTTTTTTGCAAGAAAGTGCTTCATAAATAAAGTTTGATTGATGGAATTCCCCTGATTTCTCTGATTCCCTGCCCTCTCCTCTTTTCACCCTCAGTGTGTTTTTTCTGTCCCCCTTTTTTCTCCCCCTCATCTCCACAAATATAGACAGACAGAACAAACACAAACACACACACAAAGAAATGCACAATATGCTTGTGGTCCAATGAAACATCTGTCCTTAGGAGACTAAGTCCCAAAGGCCTCCGCCAAGTGTGTGTGGGCTGATGGGGTGAAAGTAATCTAAATGGTGTTCTGAGCAGCAGAGGCGGCACACAGCACACACACTCACTGCAAACCCCATCACTGCACACACATTGTGGCACATGGGCCTTTCCAGAGGACGCCATTGCTCCAAAGGGGGTGAAAATATCGAAAATGAGTTGAACCCCCTCTGAGATCGGGGGGGTCAGAGCATTCCTGTGCAATTTTCTGTCGCCTTCTCTCAGGGGTCAGTAATTGAGCGTCAGAAACTGGAGGAATTGCCACAAGTGGAAACACAGTCACAAAACGACTTTATTTTCTCAGTTGTATATGAACAGGGAAAAAGCCAACTGGGAACAGATGAGAGGGGCCAGAAGGTGGTTTAATGTCTATCCATGTTTGCACAAAGCACAAAACAAATGTGCATCTGTGTATGTGAGCTGTCTGGCAGTCATTCAAAGGCAGTTATTTCCCTTGTCATATATATTTATGTTTAGAAAGATGCTCTCACTGGGCTGCTTTTCCAGATGCCGAGCAAAGCAGCTCCCAATACACTCCTGCAGTTGGTGGCTAAATGCGCCTCGTCTCTATCTTCAAGGACAAGCCAACCTTACACTACTGACACCAAAAATACAGAAATTGAGAGCATCCTGTCTTCTGGGGATATTAAGCAAGACAAATGGGCATCCTCCCATCAACATACACTAACTAATAAAGGGTTTTGATGCGATGTGAGAATAAGGATAAAATTGCAGTTGTTGGCAGTGACATTGAAGGACATTTCGGTCAAATCTGTGTGGTGGCTTTTACAAAGATTTAATAGATGAAGGCAAAAAAAGGCAGTCCAGCTAAAACTGTTTCAAGAAAGGTTATTGAAGTGGAAGTTTCCGGGACTTTCTTTTATGTCAAAGTGATCTAAGGAGTAGGGATGGGAATTAAAACCAATTCTAGTTCTTAAGAACTACCTCATGTAATCAGTATCACTTTTCTTTTCCCTTATCAATTTCTGACACTTTGTTCTGCCAGATTTGCAACTCAAGAATGTCAGGCTCTCTCTATCGCAGAGATGATAACCGAGAAGTCCAAAACCATAGAAGACAAGGGGCAGAAATAGTCAAAGAACGGTATTAGTAAAAAGAAGCAGCAACTGTCAGTTGGTGCAAACACCAGCGTCTTGCAGAAGTGCTCATATATGAGGCACGGCACTATCAGGAGCGACATGAGCTTGACTTTGTTACCACTGAACACCAATGTAGGTCAACATAAGGAAGGGAGGGGCAGGACTAGATAAGCTTTTTGCTTCTTTCTGTTCCTTCTCAAACTGGTTGCTGTGCATGTGTTTGTACCCACATGCTTAATTTGTTGATGTACTGTAGCAGTACAGTTTGGTTTACATATTACTTGTTGGATTTGGTTGTTGTTGTTTTTGATATTTCTTTATTTCCTTTTGCTTTCCTTTTGTAAAGTTTGAGATAAATAAATAAATATTTTTCCACACAGAAAATTTGCAGGAATCGATCAAGAATCGGCCTGATGGGTAGAATCGTTAATGGGATCAGTATCAATAAAGTCTTTTCAATACCCAACCTTACCAAGGATTCTTAAGCACTTTTAGGTCATTTTCACTCTTAGATTGTTTGGAATAGCTGTTCCAACATGCACAGGCATCCTTGTTTAGCAGTTTGTTAGTTTGAATATACAATATGAACTCAAGTACTCCTCGGGAAGGCATTAGCTCTCTGTGTGGAGTCTGCATGTTCTCCCTCAGCGTGCTTGAAATTCCTTCTCTGAATTGGCTTTGATGTGACTGTCCTGTGAATGGTTGTCAGTCTGTGTCGTTAGCCCTGTGATTTCCAGGTTTGATTGCCTTGAGAGGTGTTTCAGACAAAGTTCTTAGCAGCTGAGTCACTTCAAAACTAAACTCAGCTAAATTGGCCAAGAAACTAGAGCTGGGTGATTTTCCCTCCCAAAATAAACTCGATACACGATTCGATTCGATTCGATGCCCCTGCCCAATTTAAAATGAAGTAACTACTCACTGTAAATTTATTTCCAAAATATACATCTATTTATACTTAAAATATACATTTAAAGTGCCTACAGATCAAAATATCAACACAGAAATCGACACAAAGAGCCTGTGCACTGTAGTTTTATACACTTGTTTGAATTAACTATGAAGATAACAAAATGCCTGAGGCAACGCTTGTTGTAAAAAAAATAAAAATCTTAATAGAAAACTCAACTCTTGTAAAAAATGTTAAAGTGTACAAAGGAATGAGAAAAGTGCCTCAAAGTGCAAGCAACAAGATGCCTAAGGTAACAGAAACTCAACAGGTAACACACTGGTTACACGTAACTCACAGTATGTAATGGAAAACTCAACTCACTCCTCGCCGGTTATGGCCGCCACCACCATGTTGTCTATGTTGTTCATGCGCGTGACGTCTCGGGGGGAGGAGAGTGACATACTGCAGGAAATGCACTATGGAAAGCCTCGGGTCCTCACAAATCTGAAATGAACGGGTTGAATTAAAAAAAAAAAAACGTTAAACTCGAGTTTTAGGAAAAACAAATCGATTTGACTTGCCAACTCAATTTTAATATCTTATCGATTTTTTGCCCAGGCCTACAAGAAATGTTCTCAAAACAAAGCATTTTGTGGAAACGATGTTGGTCTCACAGTTAAATAAAACATTTATTTATAAGGAAAAGCCATACTGAAGGTTTAAATAATGTTTTAGGTCCAGGACGTAGTGCGAGACTGAGCCAGCTCCAGTGAAGCTCCCTCGGCATAAAAAGTTTTAAACTCTCTGTTTATTGAAAGACCAACACCCTTGCTCTGTTTTCAGAGTGAATTACATTCATGTTTCTTTCATGACTCAACAGTTAAACTGTTTAGCTCACCCTTTATCAAAAAAGATTAGTGTTTTATGTACAGTGTCAGGCTGCAATGCTGCAAGGGTCTATGATGAGCCCCTTAGCATTTGATTGGATATGTGGGGATGCCATGTTTGTATTGCTGCCAGCAGCTCCATAGATGTAAGGGTTAAGTTATGAACAAAATAAATTACTAAATAAGTCATTTGTTGTACTAAAAAACTAAAAAAAGTGCTGCACTAAACCAATTAGGAAATATATTCTACTCCCATAAAAGAATTTATCACACCAAAATCAGAGAATCAAAGTTAGGAAGAAGATTGAAATTTTTGTGAGTCTTGGTAAAAAGATGTATTTTCAGATGCACTGTTTTCGCTTATCCCTTTTTATAGGAACAATTTAATTTAGCTTTATCCATCCCTGGGTGTGCTGATATATTCATAGAAAACAATAAGTGTTCTTCCGCATGCATACAATGTGAATCTTTGCAATTTCTTTCCTCTGGCTTTGCAGTATCTACAGATATATAATCTGTGTGTCTGTATTAAAATTCATGAGGACAGATAAGACGTGGCTTTCATTAGCGTGGGATTCTGAAGCTGGGAGTTTTTGGGGAAAGTCAAAATACTTCCAGTGGCACTTTCTAGGATCTTCTCTGAGGTCAGTAAAGTGAAGTCAGGGAGGGTATTAGCCTGCAACTAAAAGTTTGAAGGGATTAGGAAGGCATTAAAAGTGAAATCATTAGTTACAACATTAGACCTTCCATCTGAGATTATAGAACATGCTAAATTATGTGCAACTTAAATTTCTGAATACTTTCTTCACACTAGTGGGTAGTGTACTGCTTAAAGTCATACTATGCATATAAAACCTAAAAAGATACAAAGAAGAAACTTTATACAGATGGGAATACAGCAGAGACCTGCATAGTTCCCACTAATGTGAGGCATTAATATCGCTTGGCTACTTGGCAAAATAATGACATCTGGAGCCTATCCAAAAGCTCATTGAACGAGAGGAGAGGTACTCTTAAATGGTCACCAGCCAATCATAGGGCTGACATATACAGAAAAATAAACCACTCATTCACACTCATACTTAAGGGGAATTAGGAATCACTGATAAACCTACAGAGCGAGGATTTAGAAACCAAATACCTGGAGGAAACCCTGCACATACACATGAAGAACATGCACATTACACACAGAACAACGAACCA